>JAYESA010000001.1:59308029-59755529 GCA_036927795.1 Iris macrosiphon
TTATTACGAGAATACACAAGAATGTCATCGATAAATACAACCACAAATTGGTCTAAGTATGGAATAAAAATACGGTTCATCAAATCCATGAATACCGCTGGAGCATTAGTCAGTCCGAATGGAATAACTAAGAATTCGTAATGCCCATATCGTGATCTAAATATTGTCTTCGATATATCCTGCTCCCGAACTCGGACCTGATGATATCCTGAGTACAGATCTATCTTGGAGAAGACTCTTGCTCCGCTTAATTGGTCAAACAAGTCATCAATTCTTGACAATGGATACTTGTTCTTCACTGTCATCGTATTCACCTATAATCTATGCACAACCGTGTCGATCCATCTTTCTTATTGACAAATACCGATGATGCTCCCCACGGTGATCCACTGGTCCGAATGAACTTCTTTGCCTTCAGTTCTTCTATGTGTCGATATAACTGATCAAGCTCTGATAGTGATATTAGGTATACCTTATGGGATATTAGTTTTGCTGCTGGCATCAACTCTATACAGAACTCTACTTCTCTAACTAGGGGTAATCCGGAAAGCTCGACGAAAAAGACGTCCATGAATTCTTCAACTATTTTGGCTATCGGGTCCTTTTCTGTTGTTACTATTGCGATTCCTTCCTTATAATGGTCTTCTCTATTCTGTTAAGAATAAACTCTTCTAGACCAGGGGCTCTAAACAATACTCTACCCTCAAGACAATCTATCATCATATGATTATCTCTCAACCAGTCCATGCCTAATAAATGTCCACATACTACAACAGGACATGCTAGGCACACTATTAACTCCTACGATCCTATTTCCAGTGAGTATATTCATCCTCTCTAACAATGCCTCAAACTTTAATCTAATACATGTCGCATATTGTGTAGATATAAATGGGTGCGAAGCTCTAGAATCAAATAATGCTATGCAGGAAATATTGTAACAGAAATGTTACCTGCCAATATGTCGCCTGATGCTATAGCTTCTTCTATGGATAAGGTGAATGCCTGTCCTTGGCCTTGTCTAGTTCCATGTTGCTGCCTTTTCTGGTGTCGTTGTTGCGGTCTTTGTTGTTCTTGCTACTATTTTTGTCGGTACAATTGAGCCTACATCGATAACGGACACTGAGCTATAGGCCGCACCGCTACTGTTGGTCCTTCTTGATGCACTGTCCTTGGAGCCGACAATGCAAAAAACTGTTGTATTGAATCTATTGGCCACTGTATCATTGAACAAGTGGCAACCATATGATCGAGGCTTCCATATTTCAAGCATAGTCCATTTGATGTCCGATAAATATTTTGGTTATGACCTCCCTTGCCATAATACGTACAACCTATCGACGCTCCCCGTCGATGTTGATGTTGTTTCTGCTGATTCATCTGCTGCTGCTGTCGAGTAGATGCTATCACTGTCGAGGTTACTGGCCTTCTCTGGGTTACGTCATGGATGCGAATGACAGAGAATAGTATCGATGTTCGCGGTACTGGTCCTCCCTCACTGCTCTGTCCATGAGGCCTCTTTCGGTCTACTCTTCTAGATGCCATCCTCTGAGAGGTAAGCTTAACCCTCTAGGCCGCTATATATACTGCCTCGAAGGTCTGTTAGTCATGTACCTCTACCATGTGTAAGATCTCCAAGTGAAGTCCCTGTTGGAACCACATCGCTCTCTCCAACTCTGTTTCCACCATGGTTGGAGCAAACCGGCTTAGTGGGCAAAACTCCGCCACATAACCATCAACTATTCTTACAGCCTGCTTGAGGTTGGTAAATCTCTGTCGTAGCTCGTACTGAGCCACAATCCCAAAGTACTTTGTCCTAAATTGGGTCCTAAAATCATCCCACGAAATAGGATGCCTCAATCCTACCTCCATCCTGGCCCACCAATCTCTTGAAAGATCCTAAAGCTGCAAGCAAACCAGGTCAACATATTCCTCAGCCAAAACTTTAGTTGCTTTCAGAATGGTCTCAATATTCTGGAGCCAATCATCTGCCGTAATGACATCCTCCGTGCCATCAAAATATATGTGATTCAGTCTACAAAACATAACAGATGCCCAGGAATCTACTCTCCCGCATCATTCCAATGTCGTCTACAACCCTTGGTTCAACAAGATATTCTGCTCTTGTTGTTGAAGCTGTTGAGGTTGTTGCTCCTGATATTATTGCTGCTGAACAACCATCTGATGTTGTTGGTCAGCCAATATTCCCCGGATAATCTCTAGCATGGCTGGGGTATCTAGTGCTGCCGGTACTACGGGAGGTACGGGAATATTTGGAGCCTGTTGCTCTGCGGCATTTATCGTGGGTTAAACATGGATCCCTGGCTGGGGTTCTACAGGACCTCATTCCACTAGCAACTCTTCCCCTCTTACTATTGCAATATCTGGAGGAGGAAAAATCCTAAAGAAGAGCACGAGAAACATCAAGTACAGGACGATAAGGAACAAGAAAGGAACCAATCTGAAAAATTTCAAGCTAGGTATCGAAGAGGACGAATTCAAAATTTTAAGAAGGTTCATGTTTGATTGAGACTCCTATGAACATGACACCCCATAAGTCTGTAAAATAGATCTGCCTGGACCACTACTTAAATCTTGTCACATCCCAACACCAGAATACGGAGACAAAGACGGCCAACTATCCCGTACAAGGTACTATACGTCTCACTACGTTCACGACTGTAACTAGACAAGGGGGTACATGCTATAATTAGGTCACTTAGGGTTACACAAATATCTATATCTCAATAAATCAAACAAGAAATAAAAATTATAGAGCATATATGAGAAAGCAATAAGGCGTCCCAAACACTTTCATCAAAATATTCTGGAGACCACCTATACAAAATAAGAAGCTGGTAGAATAACAAAAGTACATGACAGTATTATAGCTGTAGTCTGGTTTATATACAGTCATAAAAAGGAACTATTGTCTAGACGTGCAGGATAACAGGTGCTGGTAGCTAAACGCCCAAAAGAAGTAAAATATACAATGACGAGCAGGAAAGAAGAAAATCCACTCGTTATCCTCTGTGACCATGTTCATGGTACGCGTTATGAGTCGGGGGAAAGTATGTTGGATCCTCGGGTGCTGGCTCGAAACTTGGCCATAAAAAACCAGTGGGGTTAGACCCCAAATATCAAGTACCACAAAGGATGCACGAAATGGAGAAACAAAAAACCAAGCAATAAATATCTAATAATATAGGTTATGTGTCGTAACTTAGGTCAATGGAATATCCTAGCACAAGGGCCCAAACCTATAACCAAACAAGAACAAGGGTTGAATCAATCACACCATGATAGTCCATTTCCCTAGGCTACTAACAAAATAATACAATCGCAATCAAGTCCAATTAATAAGATCTGTCAATTACTTGTACATCTTGCTAATTGTGGAGTCTGAGGTTATATTAGAATAATTCATAATAGGTATCCTCAGATCACGCCATTGCTGAACATGAGCTAACCGAGCTAAATAAAATAATTATACATGCACTTTATGAATTGTACCAATTTTTCGTAGGGCCACTGCGCTAGATCATGATATTAGTAGTACAAATATTCATATAGTGAAAGAGTGGCTCGGCATTATTTATAATCGGTCAGATACTGCACTCCACTAAGGCAGATGATATATAGTATCTGTAGTGGCCAACCCACAGAGCACTTAGAATGAATCTATGTGGGAAGGTTCGTTGGCATGATCTCGGGATACCGCTTTCTCCTAATATTACTACCACTTTTAGTTGCTTAATTAACCATATATTGTTTTGATATCTCAAGGCGTGGCCACATGATAATTTTTCTTAAGATGTCATAAAAAGTACGGGCACGATAGAAACGAATCCCTGAAAGTTTAATCTAGATTCACCCGAGCGTGTATGCAATATTCAATAAATTAATATCCTAGCCACGCTTTGATACTTGACTCGCATATCATGTCCGTGCTGGGGGAAAATATATTTATAGTATCACGCATTCAGAAATTTTGAGGCATTCTTGATGCACAACCCAAATATAAATTATTTAAAACATAACACGGTATGTCGCACCTCGGTGCATAGATCATGAACAATATCAGACAATGATTTAATCAGCACAGATACGGTATTCGAGTCCAATTACCAAGCTCATAAACATGAGTTCTAGCACATGGTCGAGTTGCTGAGTCCATTCTCCCCTAGAATCAATAGCACAAGTAATAACTAGGATGATAAGAAATATTCCAAATAAAATAAATGATCCCAACAAGAAAGTACTACATGTACACAGGGAATCACTAAGGATAATACGTATCTAAGTCATGCAGAAAAAGGTTAGGCCACATGAACCAACCGGCCGCATTCTCCTCCAGGCCGCATGCTCAGTCAAAAGTTCACTACTTGGGACAAGTACCGAAGTGATGGGCAATAAATAAAGTGTCAAGGAAGTGACAAAAAGGTGATTGATGTGATAAGGCATAAGTGTCAGAGAGTAAAGACAAAAGTACAAAAAGTCGTGTAGAGGCATACGCCCAAAAAGAAGGGACGCATGGCTCGTGACTACATAATCTCCTGGACGCATGGGCTCTTGACGCATAGAGTCAGGCCTTAGTAAATTTTTATGCGTTCAAGGTACTATGCGTCCGACTTTGAAAGAATGCACAAGCAGATATGCGTCCAGCAAGATGGGCGCCTGCTGGAAGGGGCGCATGTAGCTGGGCCGCATCATACTCCATCGTCCCAGAACAGCAAGTTCGGCCATAAAAAACTCCAAGAATTCGAAAAAGACTATATCTGCCATAAAATCATCATCTCAACTCCAAATCAAGTGGTTCAAAAGACAAACTGCTTGAAATGAAGTACTACATCACCTAGGACCATAAGTTTTGAAAATAATAAGTTTTTGAAGATCAAAACCAAAAAAATAACTCAAGAAAACCTACACTCATAAAATTGCAGATCTACACAATTCCATCCACCAAATTCAAAAATACCAAGTTCTAAACATGCTTAAAATCACACAATAAACATAATAGACCAAATAATATAGAGGTTTTCTCCATTTCTCATACAAGGTATACTTGCCTATGTAGGGAGGAAAAAACTTAAGAGAGAAAGAAAAGAAAGAATGAGGAGGGAGAAAAAAAGAATTGGGTTCGACCATGGGTTCAACTCATGACCAAACCAACCCAAACTAAAAATAAAAACAAACCAAATAATGTGTCTAGTCTCATGCAACCAAATAAATAACATGCCTGTGAGAATAATACGTCCCAATACATATATTGGGAACAGGGAGTGACAGGATCTGTGAGAGGCTCACCATTTCTGGGACGAAGCTTCACATGAAGCTCTATAGGAGTATCAATTGTGCGACTATCTGATAGACCAGCAGATGAAATAATCTTTGAAGTATATTTTTGCTGAGAAATAAGTATCCCTCTCTTACCATGTGCAATTTCTAGTCCAAGAAAATATTAAAGATTTTCAAGGTCTTTCATCTAAAACTGCTGATGAATGTACCTCTGAGTAGCTGCAATCCTTGATGAATCATCGCTAGTCAAAATTATGTCATCCACAAAGAGTAAAAGAATAACTCGTCCCTGCGGTGACGACCGCACAAAAAGAGAATGATCCTGAGAACACTGTTGAAAATCTTTCTCACAAATAGCACTCCGAAAATACTCAAACCAAGCTCGGGGAGCTTGCTTGAGACCATAGATAGCACGACGAAGGCGACAAACATGCCCCAGCGGAGTAGAAAGACCTAGAGGGGACTCTATATAGACAACCTCGAATAAAGAACCGTGAAGAAAGGCGTTCTTCACATCCATCTGATAGAGGCCACTGACGAGCGGCAACAACATCTAGTAATGTACGAACTGTGGTCATTTGAGCAACAGGTACATAGGTCTTATCATAGTCAATCACATACTTCTATGTAAAACATCGGACAACAAGTCGAACATTGTGTCGCTCAATGGATCCATCAAGTCGATTCTTGACCTTGAAGACCCATCTTTCTCTTTATTCAATTTGGAAGAGTTGGTGCGGCATGGTGCGGAGACTCGAGACACATACGAGGCTTAGTGAGGTCGGAGCACAACGATCTCTCGCACTTGTTCGACGTTTGCGAAGGGTCGGGAAGACTTTTGGAGCACGGTGTCGAGGAAGAAATAGCAACAGCGGCAAAAAACTTTTTTTTTTAATTGAGATAATTAATTTGGTTCTAGGATTGAAAAAATCATAGGCTCTGATACCATGAAACAAATTAAGGAAAAGAAATAATAATTTTATTAATGGATGATGTAAAAAGTCTTACAACTATAAATATATATAGTGAGAGAACGGATCCATGTTCGTATAGGAGTAGGAGAAGGTAGGAGAAAAAATATGTATCTATATAGGAGAAGAATCTAATCATAAATCTAATTAATATCTAATCTTAACTATAATTAATCTTAACAATTGTATAGTAGGAACCAAATTGTAAGGAAAAGAAAGAAGTAGCACATCTTTCTCCTATGGGTTTAGGGCACGGGATAAGAAAAGGTCATCTTGATCCGCTGTTGATCCTATTCCAATCCAAGTGGACTCGGGATTGTGAGGATCAGTGATCGTGTCGACATATAAGATACAAGGTGTATCAGGGATTCCGATATCCTGTGGAACCCAACATCCTTAGGTAATCCTCGGTACGTAAATTGGGTCTAAGATGTGCCATCTTAACATCCCTGCTTGTTTGTTCTTTGCGTTTGGTAATGCTAAGCCTTTCAACTAAGGTTTAATGTAATAGATAGGGTCGCATTTTCGGTGTACGAGTACCATTTTTAATCTATTCAAGTACACAAACAATTTATCTAGCAACATAATCCATTCCTTTGCAAGAGAACAAAACTACAACATAGCATATGGGGATTGAGATTTGAATATATAGGCGCACCACCAACAATTGCTGTGACGACTCCATTCCACATGGTTGTTGTTTAAGGATCCAGTCAACAGAAACTACAAAGCTAATGTGTCTTATGTCCCACCATTAAGCTTTCATGACATGTTTTTTGTGTCCATTCTGCCTAGCTTTATCTATAATTATAGTAACTCTACTTGAAAAATAAAATATATCATAACCACTACATTTTCGAGTGTCGGTTTGTCGCATACAACCAACTGGCTATAAGTCTTAGCATCTGTAATCCGTGATTTTGTATTAAAACAGAATAGAACTTACAGAAAAGAGAAAAAAAAAAAAAGGTCGTCTTAATCAAACCTATGGTACTTTAGGCACCTGGAACCGTCTGCTGTACTTTGATCCTCCCACGTAGGGAAGGAGAAATTATTCATTGGACTGACTCACTACACATGAGTAGTGGTAAGACCAGGTTTTCCTTCAATAATAACATGATACATTATTTTTATAGTGTCATCTGGACTGGTCCTGGATAAGTCAGATAAGATATCAGGATTGGAAAATCTTATTTCTGTTAGGACAACCTCACAGGTTCAACGTGATCTTACCAAAGGTCGGAATCACATATCACCTCCAAGGACCGGCTCACATAAAGGTCAAGAGGCATCCAAAATTGGTTTCGGATAAGGACAACTAAACCGTCTGGGCGGTCCTAAGTGTCATACTGCTTGCTCTCCTCTTGATTTTTCATATTGTTTTTGGAGGAGAACAAGAAGTTTCTAGTAGGGAAGGAAAGTTTTCTCGACAAATTTTGACAACATATGGAAAAATGAAGTGAAAGCTAAATCCGGACCCGCTTAAAGAAGAGAAAGGGACACAAATCATACACGAAACAAAGTCTACCATTTCGTTCATCGCAATGAAATCCATACAAACGATACATGTTTATGACATCTTGTAATAGAATCAAGTTCCTACAAAGTAAGGGAAGCGTGAAAAAGGAAACTAAGGAAAAAAGAAGAAGTAGAGAACTTACAAACTTTCCCAGTTTGCTGTACTATCTAAACCTTCATACAAGTAAAGAAAAGAAAAAAGTAAAAAAAAAAAAAAAAAACGAATCAGATGGAAAAGGTCATGTACGAATCAGATGGAAAAGGTTATGTAGTGTTTGTTATTCTATATGAAATAACAACGGGAAAAACTCAGCAGAACCTTGTCACGCCCCTCCTACTTTGGTAGGTAGTTCTTGAGATGATGGGCTTGCTCTTCACCAAAATAGACATCTGAGACTTCATATCCAAACAGACCTTCTCCAGCTCTCTCACCCTATTCTGCATCTTCTGGAGGTTGAGCTTAAGCTCATCCTTCTCGTCCAAAGATGGAGTAGTTGACGATGCGGTATCGGCCTCGTCCTCCTCCGTTGTGCTTGCGTCACCACCTCTCGGTGTCCTGGCCGATTCAGAACTATCAACCGTGTCCGTCTTGATTTGGAGTTTTGATTTCTGAGAGACTAATGCTTGCATTGCAGCACCTGGGGGAATCCTCGGGTTCTTCGCGAGGTCCTTGCACGCCTCGAGGGTGAGTTTCTCGTAGTTCAGGCATCGGCATAGTGTGGCTCGGTCTTCAGAGGACAACATCGGGTGCGACTAGAACAAAAAAAAACTCAATTACTATATATATGTGCTAAGATGTAGTAGTCGTTGAATAAATCAGACCATAAAAAACTGTGAGATACAATGTATGTACTCATGGTGGAAAATGTTACTAGGAGAATTCAATTAGGAAATTGTATAGCAAAATGTTTCTACATTTTTACGGAACAATGCTTATGTTGTGTGACTATTGCTTGTACCAATTACCAGCAAATAGTTGGGTACAAATATATGGAAGGAAATAAAATGTAATGATAAAATGCCACCAAGAAACAATGTACAATTGTTCTGTTACTGACAGTCCTAAGATTTCCATGTTTTCTTACGACATTTTTTCCAGTAAATCAGACACTAAAACTACTACAAATACAAGTTTCTATTAAATAGAGATCACATGGATAACTATCAGAAGTTACATAGAAGTTTTCTCAAAAGTAACTTTTTCTAAATTTAAAAAAAAAAAAAAAGAAGAAGAAGAAAAAGAAGAAGAGAGCAATGGTTCAGTTTCTCTGTCGTATTACTGCTGCCTGTTCCAACCTACTATTGGTTAGGTACAATATGCCATGTCTCAACTATATATTTAGGATACAGAGGACAGGTTAGATGGGAGGAAAAAAATGGCTAGAATTTCAGAAGAAGGAGATGAATATCCAAAAGGAACATTATGGATTGGGTGACAAAGAATTCCAATCTGTTGCCAAGAAGAAATCGTAAACAAAAATCCTAGAGAAACTCGTGAGTTCTTAATTTTTAAAATTCAGTTACATGCATTTGATCTCTTGTTTTTTTTTCAAGGGGCTACAAAACTCGTGAGTTCTTAATTTTTAGGTGTGTACTTGTGTATTTTGGATGAAGTGTCTGGGTTGTATCCAATACGCATCCTACACAGAAAAATAAAGTGCAGGCGTGACGCCCCTAATTAGTAATGTACCTCAAGTAATTAGTAATGTACCTCAAGGTAGATGTCCAGTGCTCTGTAGACCCCATCAAAGCAGTCCCTTGCTGAATCAGGCAGGCTCTCGGCCACCCCGAGGAACCTAGACACATTCAGGCTCTGATCAGGGGATATCTCCCTCAAATACTTGTCCACCAGCCTCCCAACCTTCTTCAACCTGCCCAATGCCGCCACTCCTCCTTCCTCTTCTTCCACCCCGAGCACAAACACCCTCAACAGCCTCACCACCAGGTTCACATCGTAGACACCACCCCCGCCGTGTCCAGACACCAGCAGGTCATCGAGCGTGGCCTGGTCCAGCACCAGGCCGATCACCCTCTCCAGCCCCTGCCTGCACTCCCTGCTCGTCACCGTGCCGAACCCCCCCGACACGAGCCTCAGCACCCAGAACAGATCCCTGCAGGAGAACGCCGCCCTCCCCATCAGGAGCACACCGTGCACCGCCGAGTCCGCTAGACCCCCATACTCCTGCTGCCTGTGCCTCGTCGCCCTCACTGACGATGACTTGAGATAGTGCAGCAGGAACCTGGTGAGGGTCAGGTTCTTGTTGTCGGCTCCGTAGGCCCCGACTGCCGTCAAGATCTTGGCAATGATGGCTGGGGGGAGGTTGGCAGCGAGGTCGTCGAACCACCACTCCTTGGTCATGAGGAAGGCCTTCTTGGCGGCCGACGACGACGATGTCGAGCCGGGCGTGCCGGGGGATGGCGGGGAAGGAAGGAAGGGCGTAGCTGCGGTGAGTTCCTCCGACGAGTCGTGTGAAGATATCTTTCCCAGTAGGGAGGAGATGAGCTTGCGGAGGAGGCCGGAAGAGTCAGCGACCGGGAGGAACGGCTCGCAGGTCTTGAGAGAGGCGAGGACGTCGACCCACGTCCAGTAGAAGAGGCCGTCGAGGAAGGCCTCGGCCTGCTCCAGGAGGCTGCCGATGCCGAGGAGGTGGGCGGAGGAGTGGAGGATGCAGATGTTGGATGGGCTCATCATCGTGTTGGAGTGGGGGACCCTGCCATTGCAGCTGTAGCAGAATCTTGACACCATCTCGAACCCATCTGCTCCTCCTGGGAAGTACATCAACTTCACCTCCGCTACAGTACACTTTGTGCTCCTCCTCTTGTTCTTCTTCTTCTTAGTCGTCTTCTTTTCTTCTTCTTCTTCTTCTTCTTCTTCTTGCTCCACCAGCTCCCTCAGCTTCCCTGAGAGTGAGCACATGATGCGCTGGAACAAAAGAAACAAAAGCCAGCCCACTTTGAGACACTTTCTTGAAGAAAAGAAGAGAACAAAAATCAAGAAAATAATAATGAGAGAGAATTCCTACGTACGTACCTGGTTGAGAAAGAAGATGTTTTGTTCATTGATGGTAACCTTGAGATCACATATCTCCTTCATGGCTAGCTAGCTCGCTCGCTCTCAATATGATGGGAGAAGCAATGTAGCTAGGAAAAAAAAAATGAGGAGATAGTTATATTGGAGTTAGTAGGAGAGAGAGAGAGAGAGAGAGAGAGGCTAAGAAAGGGATGGGAACGGAAGCCGCTCTTCTCATAGTATATAATTAATTATGTTAAGATTAATTATAGTTAAGATTAGATATTAATTAGATTTATGATTAAATTTTTTTTTTGTGAGTAGTTGGAATCACAAAGCGGAACAGACTTCGTCTTTCCCAACTAGCTCGGAAGTGCGGCTGACGTGATCAATCGACTAGGAACCCTAGTGGTATGTTGGACTCGACGTGGCTCGACATGGAGCGAAGAGTTGCTCGCGTACGACTCGTCGTGACAGCGACACGACGGAGGTCCGGGACATGCCAACGGGTTCTTGGGCACATGCACGATGGAGGTGTATTCGGTGTGGAGTCGAGAAGATGGGGAAGTAGGCGGTGCATGGAGGCTGACGGGGTTTAGACTAGTCGGGATCGCAATATGAAGATCATAAGGGATGATATAAGAGGAGATTAGTTTAGAGAGGTATCATAGGAGAAGTTGTACCAGGAGAGGGGAGCAAAGGAGTAGGATCAATAAAAACACTAGATGATGGAACTGGTGGGAACAAAAAGTGAACATCTGGAGGTGAGAGAAGGTAAAATATGGAGAGTCCTCTAGAAAGGTAACATGATGAGATATACGAAAATGACATGCCAAGAGATCATAACAACGATATCCCTTGTACTCGAAACTAAAATCAAGTAAGAAGTACTAGGTTGATCGGACTGTCAACTTTGTGGGCTCAGTATCAGGAAGAAGGACAAAACAAGTGCATCCAAAAGTCCTTAGCATACTGTAATCAGGAGGACACAAATAAAGACTCTCATGAGGTGTCCTATCAGATAAAACAGAGGAAGGAGTGATATTGATAAGATTAACAGAAGTAACAATGGCTTCTGGCCAGAACTTTTGAGGAACATTGAATAACAAGAGAGCCCGTGCAGTTTCAAGAATATGATGATGTTTGCGCTTGAATATTCCATTATTTTCATGAGTATAAGGGCAGGACTGCTGAAAAAGGGTGTCATGAGATGGCAAGATAGATCGTATCGCAGTGGAAAGATACTCACGAGCACAATTAGAATGACATATTTTAATCCTAGCATTTAATTGAGTGTGAATCATAGTAGTAAATGTCCTATAAATGGTTGAAAGATCAGAACAGTGACGCATAAGATAGACCAAAGTATAACGAGTGTAATTATCAATAAAGCTCACGTAGTAGACAAAATTACTCATAGATGGGATATGAGCAGGTCCCCATATGTCAGAATGAACTAAGTCAAAAATACTACAAGATTTAGATAAGCTCTTAGGAAAATATAGGGCTATGTGTTTTGCCAACTTATAGTCCATACATGTGGATAGAGAAGAAAAAGAACTACGTCCAAGAGCTCCACTGTGAAATAAATCCTTAGACAAGTTTCTTTGATATGGCCTAAGCGTTTGTGCCACAAGTCAGCAACAGACGTGACGATGGAAGCATGACTAGAACTTAAAGGTTAAGTTGATGGAAGATGAAAAAACTCTAAGTGGTACAACCATCCCTTCCTATGAGCACGACCAATCATCTGGCCCATACGAGGATCCTTCACAGAACATATGAGGGAATCAAAAGAAACAATAAATCCTCTCTCACAAATGCTACTGACTGATATAAGAAGATGGAGAACATGTAAGACAAAAGGAAGACTCAAAGTGTCAAAAATAATAGAGCCAGATTGAGTGATAATCAACTGAGAACCATTAGCTGTGTGTAAAGAGGAAAAGTGGGATGGTAAAGGTGTAATACTAGATAAAAGACTAAGGTCAGAAGTCATATGATGAGAAGCACCAGAGTCTAATATCCAAGAAGTAGACATACCAGTAGAGACAGATATAGAGGAGTTAGTAAAGACAGGTTGACGTTGGAGACGAAGTTGGACTTGGAGCTCTAACTGAGTAAGATGATGCTGAATATCTGTTGATGTCTTACTGCTATCCTAACTATAATTAATTTTAACAAATTAATATTCATGGCCGGTGGAATTTTGGATATGATGCACACCCTAGTTACTAAGTCCGCGAATAATATCGAAACCCGAATGTTTGAATAAGTAAAAAAAATAGTAATGTTAGAAACAATTGTCGAATGCAAATAATATTTTTATAAGAATCCGTTTGGTTTTCAGGATTGGACAATAAAATATAATTGATACATCAATTTATAACTTAAGGAGATGTTTGGTACGTAACGCAGTATGATAGTAGAACGGTCATACCTTCGTGCCTGGCAAAGGCCAAGTCGATCGATGGTGACTATAATTGGACCACCATTGCTTAGTAAGAGCGAATCGATGCCGCAAAAACTCTGACAAATAGCCTGATGAAGGGTTCGCACGAATATTGACGGGGTTTGGACTAGTCGGGATCAAAATGTGAAGAACCGAAGGGATAGGGAAGTAGGCGGTTTGCCGCCCGTGACGTCGCGAGAAGTCCATTGAACCTTATCATTTAGAGGAAGAAGAATTCGTAACAAGGTTTTCGTAGGGGAACCTGCAGAAGAATCATTGTCAAGAACCAAACCATCAGACGATCGCGAACATGTCAACCCTTCCCGTCCAGCCCTCGGGCGGGGCACCCCGTGCGGCCCGTCAGCCCGGGACGCAACACCTTGGTGCACGAATCTGGTGTCGGCGGGGCGGCACAACGAAACCCCCACAAAGTGAGCACCAAGGAACACTGTCTACCAACACGGTTGCTCCCCCAACGGGAAGGGGCCTCACAATATAATATAACATTGTACTTCTATACGACTCTCCGCAACTGATATTTAGGCTCTCGTGTCGATGAAGAACATAACAAAATACGATACTTGGTATGAAATGCAAAATACTGTGAACCATCGAGTCTTTGAACGCAAGTTGCGCCCGAGGCCTCCTGGCCGAGGGCACGCCAGCCTGGGTGTCACGTCTCGTATCGCTCTGCACCCCCCGTATCCTCCGGGGGAGGGAGGATCCGTGCGGACGCGAAGATTGGCCCCCCGTGCCTCGTGCGCGGCGGGTCGAAGTACGGTCCGTCGTTGGGACGGGCGCGACGAGTGGTGGACGATAAAAAATATGCCTCCTTCACTGTGCCTCGGCCTCGAAATGCGATGCATCCGGGCCCCGAGCAAGGGACCCCTACCAGAAAAGGAGTGCGCGTGTACACGTGCGCCGCCTCCCTATCGGAACGTGACCCTAGGTCAGGCAGGGCTACCCGCTGAGTTTAAGCATATCAATAACCGGAGGAGAAGAAACTTACAAGGATTCCCCTAGTAATGGTGAAGGAACCGGGAATATCCTAGCTTGAGAATCGGGCAGCCTTGCTGACCGAATTATAGTCTAAAGAAGCATCCTCAGAGACGGACCGGGCCCAAGTCCTCTAGAAAGGGGTGCCAGGGAGGGTGAGAGCCTTGTTAGGCTTGGAACCTACAATACCACGAGGCATTATCGACGAGTCGGGTTATTTGGGAATGCAGCCCCAATCTGGCGATAAATTTTGTCCAAGGCTAAATACCGGCGAGAGACCGATAGCAAACAAGTACCGTGAGGGAAATATGAAAAGGACTTTGAAAAGAGAGTCAAAGAGTGCTTAAAATTGTCGGGAGGGAAGCGGATGGGGGGCCGATGATGCACCCCGAACGCATGCAGAACGGCCCAGAATAGGCTGGTCCGCCGCTTGGCTAGGTGCGCGGACAGTTGCGGGCTGCACCGGTATCCCAAGCCCGGGCGGACGATCCCACCTACGGAGATGCTGTCGGCGCGGTCAGGGACGCAGCGCACACCTTCTCGACGTTCCCCAAGGGGCACCATTGCGCTCTTGGAATCGGCCTGTGGGCTCCCCATGTCAAGACCCATACCCAAAAATTAGGCATGAGTCGTGGGTACCTCCAGCCTACGCCGCAGCATCGATGGTAGAATATTGTCTAGGTCCAACGTAGCTATCTAACAATGATATTAATCCTCTCAACATGTCTCAACTCTAAACAGAGGACAATGAATATACATATAATCATCAACTAACAATATACTCAATCACAATAACTCTAAGGAAGGTAAATGGCACGATAAAGATGTAAAAAAATATGAGAGGCAAAATAATATATAACTCAATAAGTCAAAGTCTAAGAGTCTAGCTATCTCAACACAATATAAGTCTCAACATAATATAACTCAAGTCTCAAAGTTGGAATAATCCAATACGTAAATTACCTAGGCATAGTGTTGTCTAAACAACTGTGGGTGGTGTCTCATCTATATGGAGTGGCTCCTCTGGAATCTTTAGGATGTAATCGCCATCTGCTTCTAGACCATAATGGGTAGACAGAAGTACTAAAGATCCTCTAAAAAAATTTATCCAGTCAGGATTGGAGTGAAGCACAAACACAAATAATAATTTCAATTATATTGATAAAAACTATAAAGCAATGTAAGGAAATACATGATGAAAGAAAATACTAGAATGTAAGAAATCTGGAGAGACATGTAATCATCATATAGAAATAACTAGCAGTGAACAAATATATGTGAATGCTAGCAATGAATCTACTGGAACAAGGAATAGAAATACTGGCTAAGTCCCGTGAAATATCAGTTTGTTATATGATCGACTTGAGATTAGATCAGGCTTGTTATATATGATTGGCTATGATACATGTGAGGTCAGGCTAACCATCTGGTTAGCTATAATGCAAGCAAAAATTAGGCTAATCATATATAACAGGCTATAAGGCATGTAAGTGGTTAGGCTATACCCTACGTGATATATGGGGTGAGCTATGATGCATGTAAGATAGGGTATGATAACATAACTTGCTAATATTTTCTTGTCTCCAGCTAGTACGATGGATTCCAATCACGACTCTTCATTTCAGTTATCTATGATACTAACCCGTGTATCCACTGTGTCGGAATCAAGTATATATTGACAAAAAGTGGTCACAGTCAACCTGATTCTGATAATTGTCAATCATCAGATGAATCAGATCCAAAACACAAATAATGCATATACTCGATGCAAAGCATATCAACTCCGTCAGTACTAAAGACAGACTCTACAATAGCTATTGGTTTCTATTCAAATATAATCTTTCATTTATTTGAGTCTAGGACTGATGTAAGCTGAGTCACACTGGCCTTCCCAAATACCTATACCCAGATACCTTGTCTACTCAAATAAACCAAATAACCTATCCACCAAATCAGGATACATTCATTTACAAAGTCTACCATACTATGAGACCGAACTCGGGCTGAACTCGTGCCGAACTCGGTTACCCTTTTGGTATAAAATCAACCAGTTCATTAGCTCCTAATTTCTTGGCCCAACGGTTGTAAATTTGAATTAAACCATGACCGAATTCTGACAGAATTTTGTTTGCCTATAACCTATAAATAGGATTGGAATTCTTCATTCAAAAACAATAAAAACAACACAACTACTCAACCATTCTTAAGTCTTTTATCCTATTGTGAGTAAACCATTAGAGCCTTAACCTTACCATCTAAAGAGCAACTCCCTAGCCTTCCTAGTGCCAATTGTGATCTCGGTCTAGAAGTCTTCTAAGTTGTAAAGAGCTTTTTTAAATCAGTTACTCTCTCTCTCTCTCAAGCTGTGAAGTTACGAGAATTCGGATCAAAACTCTGGTGGAAATAAGTGGCAAGCCTTCAGATCAAAGCTTGTGATTCACTATTGGTGATTATAGTGGATACAACTCCGAGCTTGAGTTCTCGGGACTGGACTTGTCCTCTCAGAGGAAAACCAGTATACATCTTAGTGTTTGTGTTTGCTTTCTCTCTTACTCTATTGCATATATTCATAACACTGCTAGTAGTATTCTTACACATGAGATATATTCTAACTACTAGTAGTTTTATTCCGCTACATACATAAACTCTATTCACCCTCCCTCTAGAGTTGCCATACACAGTCCTACAATTGGTATCAGAGCTGGTGCTCTTATAGTAGAACTTTTACTAATACCATTTGCTGCCACAACTGGTATTAGAACAGATAATCTCTTATTTAGTTTCTGGTCCTAATTGCTCCTACAATTGGTATCAGAGCGGTTACTCTTCATATTAGAACCTTTACTTTTATATAGGACTTTTGCTCATACCAATTGCTCCTTCAATTGGTATCAGAGCAGATACTCTTACATTGGAAATTTTACTAATATCAATTGCTCCATAATTGGTATTAGAGCAGATAGTCTCATAATTAGTTTATGATCCCAACTACTCTTTCAATTGGTATCAGAATAGGTGCTCTCCTTATATAGACATTACTAATATTATTTAATCCTCAATTGGTATCAGAACTGGTACTCCTTATATTGCAAGTTCTTTTGACTATCATATTAACATCCAAAGAATATAACATATGGCAACAACAAAATCACTATTTTCCATCAATGGTGAAAGCCAACTCCTTGATAAGCCACATGTTTCTAACAGCACCAACTATTTATTTTGGAAAATACACATGAGTACTTTTCTAAAATCTCTTGACTTTAACTTATGGACTTACGTTACTAATGGTTACAAAAAAGTTGACAAAGCAGATAATGAATATACCGAAGATGAAAAGAAAGCAGCAAGCGATGATGCAAAGGCAATGTACATGCTCTACTATGCTCTAGGAGAAGACAAATTCAAACTTATCTCTAAGTGCAAAATATCATATGAGATATGGAGAATGCTGGAAGCAACTTATTGAGACAAAGAAGAAGATGAAGAAGAACCTCATGATGTTGCAAGCTTATACCAAAATTAAGAAGCTGCAAGTACAAAGAAAGATGCAGACATTCAATGCAACAATGATCACAGCAGGGAAGAAGATGTTGCAAATTTATGCCCAAGTAAAAGTCTAGCAATCAATGCAAGCATCCAGTACGAGAATGAAAAAACCTTCAACATACGACAGACTTGTGCTTAATGGTAAGTGAGGTAAATGATGACTCACTAATTAAAGATATTTTGTATAATGGATTATCTGATGCTTTTAATGATTTATTTGAATATTATAATAAGCTTAGAAATAACTATAAGCAAGCTCGAAAAGATATCAAATCTTATCAGCTTAAGAATGATCAGCTTATTTGTTTACTAGGAAGCTAGAGAAAACTCCTCTTTTGATGAATCTATTAAAATCTCTAAACTTGAGCTTAGCCTACAAGAAGCTCTTGACGGCTATGATGAAAGCAATCAAGAAAATGCTAAACTTATGGAGGACTTAAAATAGGAAAATGAGAAGTACGCTAATGCCTCACTAAAGATAGATGCACTCACTGCTACATATGATGATTTATATGCCACCTCTAAAAAGTTAGAGATTAGATTGGGAAAATAGGTCATACAACCTACTACTCAGTCTAACACGAGACACATGGCTAAACAAAAGAGCACTCATAATAAGATACCAGCAAGAAAACCAAATGCTCAACACTATCATGCATATAGAACAAAATATACTTCACATAATAATGCATTATATTATAAATATCCACGCAAGACATGTCACACCACTTCACATACTTATCCTTCTATGCCCAACGCAAATGCCCATGCTATATGTCATTATTGTGGTTTAAAAGGATACATCACACATCAATGTAAGGCTAAAAAATTGGTTGATATGAATATGTATAAGTAGATTCCCAAAGCTAACAAATACAGATCCTAATTTTGTATACCAAAGTCTTGTTCTAATCATATAGGTGGAATCATTTGCAACAAGATATAATGGTAAAGGAAAAAGTTGGTGATTACAAAAAGCCAAATGGATATTCTCATAGCAATTGCACCAACAAACAAAAACAAGGCTATTAAGTCATTATGGTAACACAATTTTTATATTAGTACTCATTCAATCTATTAAAATATGGTAGTTCAATTATTCTTAAAACTGTGTATGAAAAAAACTTTGTTAAATAATTCTTCAATATTATGCTCTAGAGGTATATAAATTATTTTTAAATAGCCTAAAGGGACCTTCTGTCAACAAGGTGTAAACAGCCTTAAGCGACACGGTACTTAAGTGTCTTCAGACCACCGCTAGCTAGGAACCGGCCCCTACAACTAATTAATAATAACAAAAATATCTCATTGAGTAATGATATACAAAGAGCTATTTACAAAATGTTTCATAAATTTAATTATTTATTCATTCAGTAATTGAGTGCTATAAATTCTGTTTAAAGACTTGTCTAAATAGTAATGACTGATAGATACCATGTCATATTTTTAGACCTAATATACTATATACTTGTAGGATATCACTTATATGTTTTAAATATAACTATTATAGCTTTCTACAAAATATATTTTTAAAAATCCTGAGCCATCAGAACTCGGACAGAGTTCGGTCCGAACTCGGTCCGAATTCGGCTCAAGTATTTTTATATAACAACGACAGCCATGGTTTTGATCTCATTACTTCATCCTCCCAAGCCCTTCTTCTCAAAACTGAGAATCAAACCCTTCCTCCAAAACCCTAGTTTTGTAATCCCCTTCCTCAAGGATTATTCTCTCTCAACTTGAGATTTAATGCTCTTGGTGAGATTCTCTTTAATCCCATTCAATCTTTTCAAGGTACAATCTTCACATTCTCAAACCTTAATTTTATGGCTCCAAAATTTGGAAAAAATAAGAGAAAAAAAATGAAGCTTCCTCTTCTCAACCCTCTAGTGATGATGCTACATATTCCTTATTTTCTCCAAATATTCCAAATCTAGGAGAATATGATGATTTTATTTTTATTTCTATTGATGCCTCTAACCTTTGGTTCAATGATTTTGTGCAAAAAAATATTTGCAAGGGCAATCCTATTAATTTTAATACTTTTTATGCCCAAAAATCTAAACTTGTAGAATTCCATCTTCATCGTCTAGTCAAAACTAGAAAACCCATTTATTTGAATGACATTCGCATGTTTTACTGTAATCTATCTCATGATCAATGGTCTATCTCTTCGAGAGTAGGTGGAATCGATATTGAATTTGACGATACAACTTTGGGTAAAATTCTTGAAATCTCTAACGAAGGAGATGCGCTAGTTGAGATCGACAAACTCAATCTCAAAGACGACATCACTATTGACTCTTTCAGGGACATACTTTGCGCCCCACATCCTTGTCCTGACGGAAAGTTTTGTGCTCGTTGTTTTAACCAATACTTTTACAAATTTTACCGTATCATATACTCTGCTATCATTCCTAAGCAAACATCCAAAGATGATGTGACCTATAGGGAGATATCAGCTTTATATCACTTCTATAAATCCACTTCCTTTAGCCTTCCTAAAACTATGATTCCACAAATGATTGACTGTTGAAAACACAAACGTCAACTTTCTTATGCCATGTATCTACTTCTCATCTTTGAGCACTTCTACATCCCTATGGAATAACCTACTTATCTATCTGAGCCAGCCTACCTGACCAAAGTCCGCAGGATTCAGCCTAATCCTCTTATTCCTGATGAAGATGACTCATTTGATTCTGATGCACTAGCTAATCCAGCCCCAGCTCCTCCAACTCCTACTCCTTCATCCTCTGCACAGCCTGCTACCTTGGACTCTATCCAAGAAATGTTTTGCGAGCAATTCAAGTTACAAAACGAGATGGTAGCTGCTCAACACCAAGATCAGAACACAATGATTATCACTCGATTTGCGACAGTCTTATCGCACCACTCTTTAGGCTCACACATTAGCCAACTCCCTAGCAAATCTTCAGTATCACCTAGCCCATCATCCTACTGCACCTCACCCAGTGGCTCGTGATCCCTTCCACCCATGCTACAGGATCTATGATCCATTTATTCAGCAGTACTTTGACCCTATCGGAGCATACTTTGACAATCACCCGCTTGCTGATGCTGCTGCTGATGATCTGTGATAATGCTTTATATTTCTTATGGCTATATGGATGTATTAGTTTTTCTATGTTCACTGTACTAGAAACATTTGCTTAAAATGTTCAAACATTTATGCTATTTTTGGTTATTTTCCTAGTGCTAGTCTTATTATTTATTCTGATTAAAATAATATATATTATTATTTCTGGTTATTTTATTAAACAAATCCATGCTACTTTTATCTGGTTATTATGTCTATTTTTTTAATTTGTCATAATCACTCATTATGGGGGAGTTTTTATTTCCCACTATAATATTTTGACAAAGGGGAAGAAATAACAAAATATGTGACGATTATAGTTGATGATGTATAGTTGATGACATATAACTGTGACATACTTATATTTCCTGCACCAAATCTTGCTATAAAAAAATGTCAAGTTACAGGTCTTTTAAATGCTCCCGATCAAAGAAAACATCTACTTATGGGAAAGCTTTATCTAAGAAGCGTGTTTTTAACGGAAAGATCTACGAACAAAGAATCTTGGTCTATTTGCATCAAAGGCTACATCAGACTCACCATATGTGTATTTTGGCACAGTTTGTCAATTATCATAATGGGAAAGATTGTTGACACAAAGTGGTCACAGTCAACCTGATTATGATAATCGTCAAACATTAGATGAATCAGATCCAAAACACAGATTAAGCAGATACTCAATGCAAAGCATATCAACTCTGTCAGTACTAAAGACAAACTCTGCAACATCTATTGGTTTCTATTCAAATATAATCTTTCATTTATTTGAGTCTAGGACTGATGTAAGCTGAATCACACTGGCAATCCCAAATACCTATACCCAGATACCTAGTCTACTCAAATAAACCAAAGAACCTATCCACCAAATCAGGCCACATTCATTTACAAAGTCTACCATGTTAGGAGACCGAACTCGGGCCGAACTCGTGCCGAACTCGGACCAAACTCAATTACCATTTTCGTATAAAATCAACTAGTTCACCAACTCCTGATTTCTTGGCCCAACGGTTGAAAATTTGAATTAAACCCTGACCGAATTCTGACCAAATTCTGTTTGCACACAACCTAAAAATTAGATTGGAATTCTTCATTCAACAATAACAAAAATAACACAACTACTCAACCATTCTTAAGTCTTCTATCCTATTGTGAGTAAACCCTCAGAGCCTTAACCTTCCCATCTAAAGAGCAACTCTCTAGCCTTTCTAGTGCCAAGTGTGATCTCGGTCTAGAAGTCTTCTGAGTTGTAAAGAGCTTTGTTAAATCAATTACTCACTTTCTCTCAAGCTGTGAAGTTGTGAGACTTCGGATAAAAACTCATAGTGGAAAGAAGTGGCAAGCCTTCGGATCAAAGCTTGTGATTCACTATTGGTGATTATAGTGGATACAACTCCGATCTTGAGTTCTCGGGACTGGACTAGTCCTCTCAGAGGAAAACCAATATATATCTTGGTGTTTGCGTTTCTTTCTCTCTTACTTTATTGCATATATTCATAACACTGCTAGAAGTATTCTTACACATGAGATATATTCTAACTGCTAGTAGTTGATCACCATTGCATGCCATAGAATTATATTTTAACAGGTAATTTTATTCTGCTACATACATAAACTCTATTCACCCCCCTCTAGAGTTGCCATACACGGTCCTACAGTATACACTACAACTAGAATCATAGTATTGATCAAAATAATAAAAACTGTCAAAGAATATACTTGCCTTTGGTCCTGAGCAACGAATGATGATCGATATCCAAGATGGAGTCTCAATAACCTATATATCAAATATTAATATTAAAATAGTGTTTGGAATGATAAAAGAGATTAACTAGGTTAAAATATAATTTCTAGGATAAAACAAGGTCAAAGTCTTGTTATACTAGATTTTCTAGTCCATACTAGTCCATACCAAGTTATTTGCCTTAGGATATCGATATCTATGTTATACTAGTTAGTCTATCACACTATGTATTTAATATCTTAGGATATCAACCTTATGAGTAAAGTATCATAATATCTTAACTCATGATATCATGATACTTAACCCGTATCATGGCATCTACTTATAACCCAAGATGTCTTGGTATCAAACATTAATATATCATAAGTATATACCTTATATATTTACCTTAGCTTGATACTAGAGATACTTGACTAGAGTAAAACTATGTATCAACTCAAATGACTATTTACAAGACTGTTACCTAGTATCACTTACTTATATCCTTGGGCATCAACCCTTACCCCTAATAGTTATCCAAGTGCTAATTGTAACTAACTAGCATCCTAGTATCAGTAATTATTTTAGGTCAATGCACTGAACCTACTATATTTCCAACTGAGACTTAACTAAACTTAATTGATACCTAAATCCAAGTCTTATCTACTAATACTCATGACCCGAGCCGACTACTTAACATAATCTTCTCACATACCTATTAATTCCACTACGAAATGCTAAATGCAAGTCCAATTGGACTGCTCTGCTACCATGTCTTACACCAACTCCAACTGAACACAAACACATACCAATATTGCATCAGTTTATTGCACCAAACAATGTGCAGTCTTCCCTCTAGTTGCTTTGGCAGCTGTTGCTATTGTTTGAATGCTCCTCCATCATATACATACCACTTAGACACTTGAAACTCACTCTTATATCACCACCTCATTCACACTTCATCCCTGGGCAACCCTTCTTCATATATGTGCAACAAGTTGCACCATCTAATGCCTAAACTGCAATTTCAGCTTCAATTGCTACTGCACTTGCCAAAACCCGACACCAACACTAACCTGCATACTGAATATATGTTCACTATTAAACTTGCACTTGATCCCATCCCCCTTGCACTGGCCTACAAAATCATGTGCAGAGCCCACTGTAACACACGATTTCCCTTACTACAGAACCATTAATACCTGAGTATCACTCTCTCTACCCTACATACTAGCATATATATATATATATATATATATATATATATATATATATACACTATAACTAATATCTCATGTTACATCGGCCAATTGATACACTGTCTGATACTCACAAGTACCCCGATCCTCACTAATTCTGAACTGTGTTGACACACAAACACACTGATGCTATCTCGACTGATGCATACATAACTCTATATGTTGATACCACACTGGACACCCTCAACTGTGCACTGCAATATGCACAGCACCTTAATTCCTACACTTGCTACTGATACCTCCTAATGCATTAGTAGCACCCACATATTAGTTGGTCACCTATAGCCCAGTACACTACAGTTCTTCCTACAATGTACTGCCTGACTACCTCTCCCTCCATAGCACTATAAACTATACCACGTGGGCAGTGAACACACTGCAGACAGTGTGCTACATTGCAGAACTGCAGCTACCCCAAACCATATTCCTAGCTCACTGACTTACCTCAGTCTGCACCAATGCATACTAGGCTGATGTTCCTCAAGTCTCCCCCTGCTCACTGCTAGGAAGCAGTGCTCCCTGCTGCTGTTACCTCTACTTGCCATACTTACATGTGTGCCTGAATCTATGTGCTTGTGGGCACTCAAACACGAGCCCCTCACATATTCGACATTGCATATCTAAAACCCAACTCGAGTCACACATACTGATACACTTGTATCAGTATACACCATCTCCTCACTCATATGCTGCTAACACAGGACACCACTCTTACCCTCAACCTTGATATACCCTCCCTGCACACTTGAATAACACTCTCACACACACTCTAACTAATATAACAGTATTAATACCAACCACACAAGTAACACTAACAACACAAACACTATACGCACTGGCATTTGCTGCCAGTAGTCACTGTTGCTGTTGCTCATACTCGACCACACCTACCTATCTCCCACGACCATACCCTGACACTACACTCGACACACACATGCACACTAAAATATATGTGTACTAATAAATACAATATGTATATATATATATGCATTCTATATCATGTGAAATCAGTGCTCTAAATTGGTTGCATCCTCTATTAGTCATTTCAATAAACACTTTGAGTGCACAAACAAGATACTCATGATACACAACGAATCTTCATACCAAAACTCCCAATATGCAACTAATGACATATATACTTATCAAATATAATTGTATATATTTAATATAATTAGTTGTCATAAAAAATAGGGGAAAATACACCCATAATCACAAAACCCCAAATATGCACACAACACCATAAATGAATCATAATATAAGCTAATAGAACTCATTCTCTCCCTTTGTGGGTATTACTAATCCATGGGTGGGTACCTAATGGCCAAGCAAATAATAAAAATAGAATTTAAAAATAGAGATTTGAGGATTCACCTATTGGAAGATGGATTCCTAATACAAAACCAAGGATTCTCTAGCCAAACTTCTTCTCCCCCAATGCTTCTTGAGATCCTAGCTTCTAGGCTTCTTAGATGAGGAAAATGAGAGGGATTTGGGATTAATTTTCTAAAATTTTGTAGAGGAATGAGGGGTTTTAGGGAAGAACTTAAGCTAGGGTTTTAATGAACATTTAATGAGGCTAGATGGAGGCTCCCTCCATCCTAATAGGGCTGGCCAAGTGAAACCCTAGGTCGAGCTAATGCCTAATGTATAATATGCCCTCTATGGTTGTCATGAAGAGTTATTTAATTAGTGGGGTTTTCATATTCTAATGAGGGGTTTAACTATTTTCTATTTAATGAAGGAAAATGACTAGTTTGGTCCAAAATAACTATTTTAAGGTTGAGTCTAATGGTCGCATCAAGTCTAGCCTACTAACCTATATTATTAATAACAATAATATATATACTATACACATTATGTAAATTATAAAAAATATATATTCAACTAATACAAATGATAAAAATATCCCTATTCTAGAAATATGGTAGTGACAAGTTGTAAACCCCCAGATTTTCAAGATTTTCAAAACTGGATTTTTTAGAATTTTCTGGGATTTTTCGGAAATTTTTACTATTTAAAAACCAGGGTATTTTGGCATTAAATAAAATTAAATGTTTTTAAAATATAATAAAATATTATGAAAATAATATTTTTGGGTATAAAATAAAATACTGGACTTAGGTTAATTTTTTGGGAATTTATTGGACCCCGAAAATATTTTTAAAAGCCAAAAACCTATTTTAAATAATTAATTAAATAAAACCAAAATAAACCGGTTTGAACCGGGTTCAAACCGGGCTGAACCCGGTCCAGCTGAACCGACCGGGCCGACCGCTCCTTAGCGGGTCGGGTCGAGTCCGCCCGACCGAACCCGCACCCGCGAACCCACTAACCCTTTCTCTTCCCCGACAGTTCAGCCGGCTCCGTACCTTCGCCTCCGCCGCTGCCGTTAGCCGCCGCCCGCCGCTTGGCTTCCCCGCAACCGCCGCCCGCTCGCCTCCGCCGGCAGCTACCGCCGCCGCTCCCTCTCCCCATCTCCGTCTATATAAGACCCCCTTTCTCCTCCCTCCGGCCACCCGAATCCCCCGCCTCGCCGACGAACTCACCGTGCCGCCCGCCCTAGCCTCGCCGACGAACTCGCCGTGCCCAGCCCCGCATTCCCCAGCCGCCTCCGCCCCTCCGGCGGCTCCCTCAGCAGCATACCCGACCCAGCAGCAGCCCCCGCAGCGCCGTTCCCCCGCCCGCTCCAGTCTCCGGCCGTCGTTCTCCGCCTGCGCCGCCTCCCGTGCGTCGCCGCCGCCTTCGGCCGAGCCTCCCCGGCTGCCCACAGCCTCACTCCGGCCGGCCTCCCCCGCCGCAGCTCCGGCCAGCATCCCCAAACCCTAACCCTAGCTTCTGTGGACACGTGTCGGACACGTGTCGGACACAAAAATTTTTGTTTTCTGGAGTCCTGTTCAGGTACTCATAACTTTCTTCTCGCTGCCCCAATTTCTATTCCGTTTGTTGCATCATGTAGCCTGCATGCCCCCCTTGGTGCCCGTGCAACCCGATCGGTGCATCGCGTCCTGTGGTGATCGTGAACCGCGATCCAAAAACAGAAAAAACAACGTCCTGTTTCACCCTGGAACTGAGTACGCCCCGCCAAACGCGACGACTTGGTCGCGTACGGTATTTCGCAGAAGCTGATTCGGATGTGCGTGCACACCGGAATCAACGCGTATCCACGGACACCGCCCCGTATCCGACCTTTCTGAATCTCGCTGTAACTTAGTGTACACACGTCGGATCGAGACGAATCTTGCGCTATTGGACTCGTAGCAATACGCTGGTCCTGTGGGCCAAGTTTGGTTCAATTCTGAGAACGTTGACAAAATCGCGTGTCGTGGGCCCCAAAGGCTCCACTTGACAGGCAATTTTGTGATCGGCTCATCGGAATCCAATTTTGGAAGTTCCGTTGGGTTTGTATCATCGTTCCTGACTTGTTGACACTAAGTTGGATGAATTTGGAGACCTTTGACCCTGACGCATTTTTCGGTACAAAGCGGCCCACATTTGGACCCCGTTTTGCCCTGAAATATCATTTTTGTCCTTGTCTCCAAATTGGACTCAAGGACAAGCATTTTTAGCTGATTGATATTTTTTGGATCTGATGGTGATATTTGTTTCAGCAACCGGAGCAGTCCCTGCAAATCCCGCTGAAGTCAGAGCTACAATTGGAGCCGGAAACCCAGGCAAGTTTACCTTGCCAAACCCTGCAGTTTGCTACTTATTTTCTTGACTTATTTTTACATTGTCGTGCAAGATACATTGCCAACTCTTGTACATTTGTTGCATGCTTTCCTTTTCAGTTGATTACTTTTTTGTCATATATAGTTCTTGATGCGTTTTGATTTATTCCTGCTGCTCTAGTATTATTTTCTCGTTATACGTGCATGTACATTATTTGCTTTTTCCCATGGATCACTATTTGTTTTATAGTCATATTGTGATGGTATATGTTTACTCTACATTCCTTGAGTTGACTCGACTGATTTCTTTAGTTCCTTGATGATTGTTATTAGGCATTGACTACACTTGAGCATTCTCGATTGTGAGTACCCATTGTGCTACGATAGAGACTTGTTCATTTGACTACCTCATTCGTGAGCTCCTATTGGGCTGCGAAAGAGCCATAGTATAGACTGGAAGTCCCCATTGGACTACTTTCTATAGGACCGTGATCTCCCATTGAGTTACGGTTACCCCGATTTGCTTGTAGTCATGTTTGATAGCATCATGGGCATACCACCGTCTTAGAAGTAGTAATTTTCTTGTGTCTTAGTTGCTTCTCTGGTGTTTATTTTCTTGTCTATCTTGCATGTTTATTCACTGTACTTTGGCTCGTATTCTTTTGTATCTTGTTACGTCCCGCTAAGGACCTAGTTTTGTTCTCCAGATTTAGCAGACGAAAAGTACCCGCAGCTTACGGATCGACACCAGACGAGGGTACGATAGCAGTTAATGGCCCTGCTTATACTTTAGTTACTTTCTAGCATGTTTTAGTTATATTTTCTTATCTTTATTCTCTTGTTTATCGGTAGTGGATTTGTCTCCACCCGACTTAGTACTATTTCTTGCTGGATATTCGATAGTATCTTTACTTTCAATATTTATTCCAGTTTGCTATTTAGTTCATACTGTTCTATGGATGAGATTAGTAAACCCTGAATATTGTAATACAACTTAAGTATGCCCCGATGGATCCATTAAATTGGGTTTGTCCATCAGTGTGTGCTGCTGGCCATTGCCACGTGTCTAGTCCCTCGATATTTTGGGACTGGGGCGTGACATGGTTTTTGTGGTGGCCCATGCAGGTCAACGACTAAATTGTTCGGTTTTAACTTAGGGACCGAACATGCCTGCAATAAAGATAGGATAAGTTTTTATGATCTCATCCACTTGCTTGAAACGTTCTTGATATCTGTATCGGATTCGAATTTATTTCTCGACTTGCATCCTGCCTTGATTCCTGAGCGCCTCTCATTGTTTATTTTGGTTGCAGAGTTATGGATTCACGAGCAAATGACGAGACTCCTGCAACTTCACCACGAGATGCTGTGGTAACCAACAACGCAGTCAAGCAAGTCAGCATGCCTCAAGAATTCAGCAAGATAACATTCCAACATCGACGCAATATACTCCACCAATGCCCGTAATTCCACCAGGGCAGGTCATGGACGGGCAGCAGATGTTTCAAATGATCTATGCAATAATGCAAGCTCAACAAGAGGCTTTGAGTCGCAGCCTAGTAACCGTACTAGAGCAGGCACAACGGCCAACGACGGGCTCTATCGGCGATTTTTGCCAGCTGAAGCCCCGTACCTTCTCAGGAAAAGTGGAGCCCACAGAAGTTCATGAATGGGTCATCAACACTCAATATCAATTAGAAGCAGCTGAGATTCTATGAGAACGTTGGATGACTGCAATTGACGGACAATGCTCATCACTGGTGGCTATCTGAGGAGACACGGCTCGTACCAGACCGAGTCACTTGGGAAGAGTTCTCTAGACTCTTTCTGGAGATGTACATTCCAGCCATTGCTTGATCAGAACTTCGGGACAAGTTCAATCGCCTCACTCAGGACAATCTGACAGTGGAAGAGTACAACGCTGAGTTCATTCGTCTAAGTCGCTTCGCCCCAACCTTGATTCCGACAGAAGAAGAGAAGGCTGAGAAGTTCTTCGACGGACTAAACTTCTAGCTGCAGAAACTAATTGGATCCGTTGCTCCCACATCTTACTCGGATGTCCTTACTGCAGCCCGATGCATGGAGCGCATCACTAGAAGAGAGACCAGTCTGAAGCGATCATCCACATCAGCACCATCCGGAGCACCACAAGAAGAAGTTGCAAAAAGACTTTACATTCACCAGCCACCAGAAGCATCTCCACAGGCAATACCTGTCTGTCCATATTGTCGCAGGCGACACCATATTGAGAACCAGTGCAGAAGAAAAATGAGATTATGTTTAGCTTGCGGATTCAGTCAGCATTTATTAAGGGAATGCCCTGAGCGTCGATAAAGAGCACCAAAAGGCAACCAGCAAGCGTTACCAATACTGAGGCCAACCTATCCAGCATTGGGAGCACCACAAACGGAAGTTCAAGAAGTCCTACCACTAGCTCCAGGAGGGTATCAGCCGAGGCCACCTTTGATACCCCAAGCACTACTCGTCCAGCAGGCTCAGCAGCAGCAGAGGAATCGACTGCAAGGACAAGGACAAGCTCTGACGATGACCTTGGAGAACGTGCAGAATCATGGAGTAGCTAATGCGAGTAAGTGATTCGTAGTTATCTCGTTCCTAGTAGTTCGTGCCTGCTGGTTCGTGACCCTAGACTTCACCTGACCATTTTAACTTGCTAATAATAGATAACCTAGTGATAACCTATAATGTTTTATAATTGTTAAACCTGATATATTTTAAAGGATAACTTGGTTTTCTAAAACTGTAATTTTCTAGATTTCCTTCATCCAGGAAATTTCATAACTTCCATCGCTTAGGGAAATTATTTTTCCTATGTGTTGTTCTTACACCCTCAACTTTAATTCTGCTTGTTAGTAATGTGTTTCGAAAAATGTTAGTAACTGTGTTATCTTTATTGACCGGTTATTCTTTGATTGCGATGACGCAATCCTCTTAAGGGGGTAGATTGTAAACCCCCTGATTTTCAAGATTTTCAAAACTGGATTTTTCAGAATTTTCTGGGATTTTTTTGGGAATTTTTACTAATTAAAAACCAGGGTATTTTGGAATTAAAAAGAATTAAATGTTTTTAAAATATAATAAAATATTATGAAAATAATATTTTTGGGTATAAAATAAAATACTGGACTTAGGGTAATTTTCTGGGAATTTATTGGACCCCAAAAATATTTTTAAAAGCCAAAAAATTATTTTAAATAATTAATTAAATAAAACCAAAATAAACTGGGCTGAACCGGGTTCAAATCGGGATGAACCGGCCTGAACCCGGTCCAACTGAACCGACCGGGCCGACCGCTCCTTAGCGGGTCGGGTCGGGTCCGCCCGACCGAACCCGCGAACCCGCGAACCCGTTCTCTTCACCGACAGTTCAGCCGGCTCCGTCCCTTCGCCTCCGCCGCTGCCGTTAGCCGCCGCCCGCCGCTTGGCTACCCCGCAACCGCCGCTCGCTCGCCTCCGCCGGCCACAGCCGCCGCCGCTCCCTCTCCCCATCTCCGTCTATATAAGACCCCCTTTCTCCTCCCTCCGGCCACCCGAATCTCCCGCCTCGCCGACGAACTCGCCGTGCCCAGCCCCGCGTTCCCCAGCCGCCTCCGCCCCTCCGGCGGCTCCCTCAGCAGCAGACCCGACCCAGCAGCAGCCCCCGCAGCGCCGTTCCCCCGCCCGCTCCAATGGCCGACCGCCGTTCTCCGCCTGCGTCGCCTCCCGTGCGTCGTCGCCGCCTCCGGCCGAGCCTCCCCCGCTGCCCCCAGCCTCCCTCCGGCCGACCTCCCCCGCCGCAGCTCCGGCCAGCATCCCCAAACCCTAACCCTAGGTTCTGTGGACACGTGTCGGACACGTGTCGGATACGAAGATTTCTGTTTTCTGGAGCCATGTTCAGGTACTCATAACTTTTTTCTCGCTGCCCCGATTTCTATTCTGTTTGTTGCATCGCGTAGCCTGCATGACCCCCTCGGTGCCCGTACAACCCGATCGGTACATCGCGTCCTGTGGTGATCGTGAACCGCAATCCAAAAACAGGAAAAACAATGCCCTGTTTTACCCCGAAACTGAGTACGCCCCACCAAACGGGACGACTTGGTCGCGTGCGGTATTCACCGATACGTGCGCGTCGTTGATACGGACGTGCAGGATTTTGCAGAAGCTGATTCGGATGTGCGTGCACACCGGAATCAATGCGTATCCGCGGACACCGCCCCGTATCTGACCTTTCTGAATCTCGCTGTAACTTAGTGTACACACGTCGGATCGAGACGAAACTTATGCTATTGGACTCGTAGCAATACGCTGGTCCTGTGGGCCAAGTTTGGTTCGATTCTGAGAACGTTGACAAAATCGCGTGTCGTGGGCCCCACAGACTCTACTTGACGGGCGATTTTGGGATCGGCTCATCGGAATCAAATTCTGGAAGTTCCGTTGGGTTTGTATCATCGTTCTTGACTTGTTGACACTAAGTTGGACGAATTTGGAGACCTTTGACCCTGACGCATTTTTTGGTGCAAAGCGGCCCACATTTGGACCCGTTTTGCCCTGAAATATTATTTTTGCCCTTGTCTCCAAATTGGACTCAAGGACAAGCATTTTTAGCTGATTGATATTTTCTGAATTTGATGGTGATGTTTGTTTCAGCAACCAGAGCTGTCCCTGCAAATTCCGCTGAAGTCCGAGCTACAATTGGAGCCGGAAACCCAGGCAAGTATACCTTGCCAAACCCTGCAGTTTGCTACTTATTTTCTTGACTTATTTTTACATTGTCGTGCAAGATTTATTGCCAACTCTTGTACATTTGTTGCATGCTTTCCTTTTCAGTTGATTACTTTCTTGTTATATATAGTTCTTGATGCGTTTTGATTTATTCCTGCTGCTCTAGTCTTATTTTCTCGTTATACGTGCATGTACATTATTTTCTTTTTCCCATGGATCACTATTTGTTTCATAGTCATATTGTGATGGTATATGTTTACTCTATATTCCTTGAGTTGACTCGACTGATTTCTTTAGTTCCTAGATGATTGTTATTAGGTATTGACTACACTTGAGCATTCTCGATTGTGAGTACCCATTGTGCTGCGATAGAGACTTGTTCATTTGACTACCTCATTCATGAGCTCCCATTGGGCTGCGAAAGAGCCATAATATAGACTAGGAGTCCCCATTGGACTACTTTCTATAGGACCATGATCTCCCATTTAGTTGCGGTTACCCCGATTTGCTTGTAGTCATGTTTGATAGCATCATGGGCATACCACCGTCTTAGATATAGTAATTTTCTTGTGTCTTAGTTGCTTCTCTGGTATTTGTTTTCTTGTCTATCTTGCATGTTCATTCATTGTACTTTGGCTCGTATTCTTTTGTATCTTGTTACGTCCCGCTGAGGACCTGGTTTTGTTCTCCAGATTTAGCAGACGAGGAGTACCCGCAGCTTACGGATCGACACCAGACGAGGGTACGATAGCAGTTGATGGCCCTGCTTATACTTAGTTACTTTCTAGCATGTTTTAGTTATATTTTCTTGTCTTTATTCTCTTGTTTATCGGTAGTGGATTTGTCTCCACCCGACTTAGTACTATTTCTTGCTAGATATTCGATAGTATCTTTACTTTCAGCATTTATTCCAGTTTGCTATTTAGTTCATGCTGTTCTGTGGATAAGATTAGTAAACCCTGAATATTGTAATACAGCTTAAGTATGCCCCGATTGATCCATTAAATTGGGTTTGTCCATCGGTGTTTGCGGCTAGCCATTGCCACGTGTCTAGTCCCTCGATATTTTGGGACTGGGGCGTGACACAAGTCTACCCTCCTAAAAAAAATTTTGTCCTCAAAATTGAACTAAACTAGCACAAGAACATAATCAGAATAATAAGAACAATACCTCAAGGCTCGAAGAGGTACAGGTATTGCTCGCACATTTTATCCGCCCTCTCCCAAGTTGACTCACCTGGAGAGTAATGTCTCCACACGACATGAACTAAAGGAATAGTCTAGTTCCAAAATACCTTCTCCCTGCGATCCAAAATCTCTACTGGCTGCTCCGGATAGCTGATAGTCAGATCAACCTCTATCTTCGAGTGATCTAGTACGTGACTAGGGTCTACCACGTACCATATCAGCTGCGACACGTGGAACACGTCATATACTCCCTCTAGTGCAGGCGGCAAGTCTAGTTTGCAGGCCACTGCCCCGACCCTCGCAAGAATACCGAAAGGTCGATGTACCATAGACTAAGCTTCCTGTCTCCACCAAAGTAAATCGTGCCCCGTGTCGGAGAAATCCGCAAGAACACCAAATTGGCAACCTAGAACAAAATACAGCCTTAACACGCAATCTAAAATAAGGCAATCATAGGCAATTACAACAAAACCTATACCTCAAACTCCAAGGGTTTACGGTGGCTGACGGCCTAATGCCGCTGTCTGTCTTGCACCTCTAGATGTATATCCCTAATGAGCTTCACCTTCTTTGCTGCATCTACCACCATCTTTGGCCTCAACAAGGCTCTCTCTCCTATATCATCCTAAGATAACAGTGTGCGACACCTCCGTCCATATATAGTCTCGAATGGTGACATCTTAATATTTGCCTGGTAACTGTTATTGTAAGCAAACTCTACCAGGTATAGATGATCCTCCCAAGAACCTCCGAGATCCAGAATACAAGTATGAAGCATATCCTCGAGAGTCTGAATAGTCCTCTTCGACTGCCCGTATGTCTGGGGTAATATGCGGTACTGAACTTGAGCTGAGTGCCCAAGCTAGCTTGCAAACTCCTCCATAAGTGGGAAGTGAAACGACTATCCTGATTCGAAATGATGCTCACAGGATCCCCATGTAATCTGACACTTAGCCATACATACATCTCTGCTAGCTTCTCCGTCGACGTACCTACTTTGAATATTAAGAAGTGGGCTGATTTGGTCAACCTATCTACGATGACCCAAATTTCCCTTTTTCCTCCTGGAGAACGCAGAAGCCCCAAAACAAAATCTATAGTTACATGCTCCCAGTTCCAATATGGGATGGATAAAGGCTGAAGCAATCCAGCTGGCCTCTGCCTATCCTCCTTTACCTGCTGGCACACTAAACACCTGGATACGAAGCGTGCTACCTCGCGCTTTATACCATACCACCAAATATGCTCCCTCAGGTCTCGGTACATCTTGGTGGCACCTGGATGCATCGAGTACTGATAGCGAGGCACCTCCTGCAAAACCTTCTCATGCAGCTCTCCGCTCGGCACATATATCCTAGTACCGTGCCACAATGATCCATCATCAGCAATAGTGAAGTCATTTGATAATCCTGTCTAAACCTGTGCCCTGATACTTCTCGAAGCCTCATCATTATACTGTATGGCTATGATTCTGTCCATCAGCTCAGATTGTATCTGCAATCCCCATATCTGAATCTTGATACTAGGAACTAGCACCTCAATTCCCAAGCTCTCAAGATCGGCCAACAAGTGTCTGTCTGTCGTCAAGTACATAGCCATCGGATATCTGCTCAAGGCATCGGCGACTATGTTGGACTTTTCTGGGTGGTACTCCAATAAAATGTCAAAGTTCTTCATCAACTCCAACCATCTCCTCTGCCTCATGTTCATCCCTTTCTACGTAAATACGTACTTCAAGTTTTTGTGGTCTGTAAAGATATCCACACCCTCTCCGTACAGATTGTATTTTTACAACTTTAGACAAAGATGACCACTGCCAACTCCAAATCGTGGGTAGGGTAGTTATTTTCATGAGAAAGTAATTACCTGGAAGCATAGGCAATCACTTCCTGTGCTGCTGAAGAACACAACCCAAACCCTTTCCTGAAGCATCACTATAGATAGTGAATCCACCTATCCCTTATGGCAACGTCAAAACTGGAGTTGTTAATCTTTTCTTCAGCTCATCAAATTCGGCCTGATAATCCTCCGTCCAGACAAAATCTATATCCTTCCGGGTCAGCCTAGTCATCTGCTCTGCAATTCTGGAGAAGTTTTGTACAAACCTCATGTAGTAACCTGCTAGTCCGAGAAAACTCTTATTCTATGCACTGGACAAGGAGTAGTCCAAGACTCTACTGCCACAATCTTCTTCGGGTTAACTGAGATCCCATCACCCGTCACCATATGCTCAAGAAATTTAACCTTGTCAAGGAAGAACTCGTACTTCAAAAGCTTTCCATAAAGCTCCTCCTTCCTAAGAGTCTCCAAAACTATCCTCAGGTGCTCCTCATGCTCCTCCGGGGTCTTTGATTACACAAGAATCACTACCAGAATAAGTCAAATTAGCGACATCACGAAACGTCGCTAAATGGCCAAAAAATATTGCTAAATAATTTTAGCGACGTCTATAACGACGTTACGTTAAAGTCGCCTTTAAGCTAGACGCTGACCGGAAAAATATCGCAAAACGTCGCTATTCCGACATTTTCTAACGACGTAAATGCGTCGCTATATTAGCGACATGTAGCAAACGTTGCTAAATTAGCGACGTGTTATTTGTCGCTATATGACGCAAAGTTTTTTCTTTTTAGCGACATTGTGCGACTCATTTAGCGACGTTATATTGACCTGGCAATACTGCCATGTCGACATATTTGCGATGGGCACCGACGTGTTTAGCGACTTGGATAGCGACGTTTGTAGCAACATTTTTTGCGACGTACTCAGCGACGTATTTAGCAACTTATATAAACGTCACTAAACATCGCATAATATCGCTACAAACGTGCTAAAGATATAGTGAAAAAATAAAAAAATGAATATTGAATTGTTTCTAAACCATTCTTCTTGCAGTTTATGAATTCACAATTTGTACAATTAGACCCGGTGCAACCCTCCATTGAATTTGCTGGGTTCACCGACCCCCTTCGGTTGAACACTCAACACCGATAAATTAACATACATTTAATATGAATAATATAATAAAATTTGAATAAAATGAAACATTGTCACTACCACATTCCGAAAACAGGGGTATTTTCGACCTTTTGCAATATTTAATATTATGGTATTTACAATTAAATTAATTGCATGAATAGTATATATTTAAATTAAATAACTGTGTGATGTGTACTTTAATATATTATATTATCGACAGTGTTCATTTGTGTTGTGATGGTAGACTTGACCTAGAAGCCAGTAGATGAGCACCTGTCGGAATTATGGAATTTTGAGGTAAATTATTTTATTTAGAATTTAATTCTTGAAGATTGAAATTAATTACTGTATTTTATTTAATATTTTGCGCATTGCCTTTGCTTCGATATTTGGAGCGCTACCCTGACTTTTGTCTTCCAACAAATTTCACCATCTTGCCCTAGACATGCCCGCCTTCAATTCTGCTATTTTGCAACTCGTAATTTTGCTCTCTGTACATTATTTCTAGCCGCACAAAAATCGTCGCGGACGTTATTTTTAATTTCTTATTTTTGTATCGTTGTGCGTTCCAATCGAAAATTGGAGGCCATCTTGACCTATTTTTCGTGCGACCCAAATTAGGGTAATATTCTGTTCTGAGTCTTCTTCAATATTGGTATTGATGACCTGACCTGATTTTGGCTCCATGTACTCCTAATTAATTGTTGAACACAACTTGCATTTATTTCTATTTAAATTGAGGATACCATTTTATCTGATTCAAAAATCCCAATTTAATTCCAGTGCCCTGCTATTTAAGCCCGTACCCAACTTACAGCGTCCCCTGACCCTACAAAACACCGGACCCCGAATCGCCCGCCAAATTTTCGTCATTTCATGTGTTTGTGCAATTTCCCGAATTTAAGGGGGCTAAGTTGCAATTATTCAATTGTAGGTGTCATCACCCCATTGTCCAAGACCTGATGGAAAGATTATTTACTTAAGGACCAAATTGCATTTTTCCTACATGAGTTAATTTCCCTCATGTTCAATCTAGACCACTCATTTAGAGGGTCAATCACAACCCTCCATCAAAATCCCCTCATCCTATATAATGACATATCTACATCAACCCTAATCCCTAGACAACCTAGGTTTTCCCCCACCTCTCTCTCTCCTCCATCCTCAACACCAAACCGTAGCCTCCTTCTTTTTCTTTTCTCTTTTCCTTTCTTCTTATCCTTCTTCCTTCCTCCTTCTTCTTTAATTTTTTCCTTTCATTTGAAATTTCAAAAGGAGATAAGGGGGGAAACTTGAACTGTTCACAATCTCCCCCATACTGTTCAGTTTCCGGCGGCCATCTTCCCGCTGGCTGCTGCTGCCCGCGCCTACTGGTCCTCCGGCGGATCCGGCGTTCAGCCGGCGGCGCTGCGCGTGCTCCTCCCTCACGATCTCCCTCACCTCCTCCAACTGCTCCGGCCTCCCACCACTCCTTCCCGACTGTCCTCCCTCCAACCCGAACTCCTCCATCTCCATCATCACCATCTAACACCACCATCACCTGATCAGTGATCCGGCGGCCTAGTTCCCCGGCGGCCTCTGTCCACTCCGGCTGCTCCACCACCATCATCCTCCTATTCCGACCACCACCTTCATCATCCCACATCACCACCACCATCAACCATTCCTCTCCGGCCCCTCACGAGCATCTCCCTCCGCCTTGCTGCACTGCTCAGCCACTCCCACCGGCGGCCGAGCCACCGAGCATCTCCCCACTATGTTCCCGACCGACTGCTCCCCGGTCGGCGCTGCTCATTCCCTCCGGCGGCCCGCTGGCCTGCTGTCCCTGTACTCGCACCCCGGCCAAGTCTGCACCAGGTGGCCCTCTCCTTCTCCGGCGGTCAGCGCCAACTCCCCATCCGGCCGGCAGCCACAGTAAGTTTCTTCTCTTCTCCCTTCCTTTTATATATATATATATATATATATATATATATATATATATATATATATGTATATATATATATATGTGTGTGTGTATATATATACGTACATATACATATGAGTATATATATACTATATGTATATGAAATTGTAGGTACTTAATTAAAGCTTTAATATGTGAATATGTAGAGTATGTAAATAATTAGTAATGTATATTTTAATAAATGTACATGTATAGTATAGTGTATGTATATATATTTTGTAAATGTATGTATTAATATATATGTATAAGTATATATTTTGTATATGTATATTTATGCATTATATATATATACTTTGTATATTTTAATATAATTAGTATATGTATTTAATTTAATTTGTATATATATATGTATATATACATAGGTTTATTTTATGACATTTATTTAATAAAAGTATATGCTAGTATAAATTTATTTTGGTGTATTAGTATTAGTATATTAAATGATAATGTTGATTATATATATGTATAAACGTACTTTGGTATAAAAACGTATATTTGGTATATATTTTATATATATATGTATTATGTTAAATTCCTTTTTGTATGTATACAATATAAATACGTATTGTATTCTTTCCATGAACTATACATATACAAGTATTATTTATTATGTTATATATATATACAAGTATTATTTATTTTAAAAGTGTATATATTTATACATATATCTATTATTGTAATGGATGGAAATTATATATATTAGTTAATGAGATGTTATTTAAATATGTATCCCTACTAGATGACCCTAGTTGACTAGTGCCTGCCTGGCATGGCCCTGAGGCCAGTGTTTATAGACTGTATGTTAGGGTAGTATCTGATGCAAATGTGGTTTTGTTTGTGATATGTTTATAGGACTGTTGGTTTACCCAGGGGATACTCTGGAACAGGACACCAATAATTACCAGCTAAGGACCCAAGGCAAGTACATTCTCTGATAATTTCCAATTCTTGATAATTGCTATAAGTTCAATGATCTTGAAATGTTACAACTGAATCTTTGACACTGTGCTACACGGACTAGTATAGCTTGGATCTGCAGTCATGAGATGTTACCTTGATTATCGTATTGACATTATACACGACATTGACATTGATATTAGACATTGATAATTAGACATTGATATTAGACATTGTACATGATAGACTTGACTTGCTCGTGTATCGTGATGTGTCATGATTGGATCCACAGTACTAGTTGGGGGCGGGGAAATTGTTAGTGAGAGATGTGATCAAATACCCATTGTATAATTAAATATTATTGGTGTTAATCATACCCCCACGTATGATTAGCCAGACTGTAGTAATCGTACATGTTCCCAAGCCGATCACATTTCGAAACTACTATTTCAAAACACTTAGAATAGATTACAGTTCCCTATTTTAAATCATATACTACATCACCCGTATATGATACCGCTCTTTGTTTCTTTTTATTTTCATACATGCACTGACTGTATCATATTGCCTATTGCCTGTCTCTTTACATTGCTTGTCTCTCTTAAATTGCCATTGTATTTATTTTACTGTCTTCTCAGTAGCTAGCATGACATGTTTTATTGTATTATAGACATTATCAATTAATGGAACTGTTATTTGAGAGTGTTGCTTTGCTCCTTCCTGACTGGAAACATTTTTCCAGACTATGCCTTAGAGGACCGCTGTCCGACTCTTTATGGACCATATGGTGAGTAGCTGCAGACTTGATAGTAGTTGTGATTCCAGGAGGTCTAGCCAGAAATTATTATTTCTTGTTAGTTCATTTAGTAGACTATTTGGTACCGGATTTGTCTCCGGCCTTTTGATGATTCTTGGATATTGTTGAGTTAAGTTATTACTTGTTAACTTGTGGTGTTTAATTTTAATTTCTGTTTCGAAATCTTATCGTGCTATAATCCTGTGATTGAGTATATGTTCTTCTTATTTGTGTCATCTGTGCCTCCTAATGGAGATTGGATGCTTGCGTGACATTAGTTAGATAGTATCAAGACCTTGACAGCGTTCTACCGCCGACACTGCGGCGTAGGCTGGACGTACCCACGTACTCGTGCCCCTAAACCGGGTGCGGGTCGTGACACGTTTTTAGTGGTGGCCCATGCAGGTCAGGCTTCGCAAGTTGTGCGATGTCGTAGTAGTGTGGCATCTTTGTTACACTATTGCGTGCCTGCTATAGGACATAGGACATAGGATACTAGGATGAGAGCGGATACTCAATCACAAATTATTTGAGAGATTCCTGGGATGACCCTTGAGAAACTCATTATAAATTCCAATTTAAATCCTTCCTCCTTGTTTTCGTCCGTTCTCACTTATTGATATTGAGTTGATTCCTGTTGACCAGTTGCTAACTTTAATTCCTTGTATCGTTGTTGAGTTGATTTTATATCGAGGTAAATTTTACGGGCTAAAATTTACGGTATCATCTGATGACATATATTGATGAGGACAGTGAGAAGGGTAAAACGTCTACTTTGATTATGGAACCTAGAGTTTATCGCAGCCATATTAGCTGTCGTGACAAGAACGTAGGAACCTGACTTGGATGTACATACTGTAGTTATGAATCTTAGGGTCTCTCGCAGCCATACCGGTTGGCGTGGCGAGGATTCTAGATGACATGATTATAAGGTTGCATACCTTAGTTACGGACCCTATCGTTTATCGCATCTATGCTTACTGGCGTGGCGAGGATTCTATGTGTCATGATTTCTGACAGACGTGTATGATTATCAGGTTGTATCTTAAATTGGTTCTTAAAGTATCATCTCAAGCCTTACCTATTTATGTTATTCCAGGGCTTTGTTCCATCGCTTCTTCTCTTTACTAGCAGTAAAGATACCTTTCATTCTTGATCCAGTTCCTTTTTGAACTTATTTATTTGAGGATTCCTTGTTAGTATGATAATTAGTGACTTGCAATTTTGGTTGTGTCTTGTATTAGTTGACTGAGTGTTGCCTGTGAATTGTAAGTGTTTCCTAGTTGGACATGTGAGCATTAGGCATTAATCTAGAGATACCCATAGCATAGTATCTTGTAGCAATAGTTCTATGATAGGTGTTATTATAATTAGTATTGGTATTATAGAAAGAGGAGTAAGAGTACTAGTGATGATGATCATTTGGAAGCAATAGTGCAAGTAATTCGGGCAGTACAATTTTCGTACACAGTTGAGAGTTGTAAATAATTAGTGTATTAGTGTGCACCTTGAGTATTAGAGACTGTGAGTAGTATATGTATACATGTGGATTAAATTATAATTTGTAGAGTGGAAATAAATTTTAAATTTTTAAAGAATTTTTGAGGAGATGAGATTTTATGTTATTAAATTTTGAGTATTCGAATTCAATTCAATAAACATAGTCAAGGCTATAAGGATTTTAAAGGTGATTAAATTTTTATTGAGTATCTGATTTTGAGGAGTATATGCAATTATTTTTAAGTTGATCGAGAAGTTAAACCTTGACGATTATTTCGAGGATTAACTTTATGGTAGATAAGAGATGAATATTAATATATGAGTAGATGATATACATGTGTAAGGATCTGATGACTTGAGTATGATTGAGATCTCACTGCCAACTGACTTGGGTGCCAATCTAGGGTGGTATTAGAGAGAGCAGTACTTAGTATAGTGTATTGCAATTGATATGCACTTGAGAGATAAGAATAACTAGTATCAACTATTGCAGTAGGTAAGGAAGCTAGCAGTGAGTATGCTTGTAGTAGAGTGTGGTACCTAAAGAGATAGAGGTATCAAACTTTACATGCATCAATTGACCTATGATTATGTTAAGAGATAGAAGATACTGCAAGTAATATGTTAGCAGGTTCTTTCTTTTCTTTCCTCATGTTCTTTTGTCTTCTGATTGATTGATACCTTAGTACCGTAGCTTGTATGCATGATTTTTTGTTATAATGTAGTTAGTAGTACCCCTGATACAGAGACTGAAATACCATGACAAAAGACACCATGATCATACATATTTCCCTTAGGTTGCATGTTGCATGGTTGTAGGTAGAATTCTCTTAGACTTTGATTGTTGAGGATTTAACTGTAGTAAAGATTAACGAAGAGGTTATGACTTGACAAAGAGAGACAAGGTGCCTTAAATTTTGAGGAAAAATGTAAATTAAATAAAGAGTTGGGAATTTAATATGGCATAATTGAAGTTTTGTTAAATCATTGATTTTTGGAAGATTTTGAAATGATTGAATTATCATTAAAATTGAGGACTTTAAGAAGGCCATCGATATATTTATTGGACTGCAAGTTATGAACTTATATCTTGAATATTGTATTAGAGGTTGCATGAGTATTACATCGTTGCATATTATGTGGAAAAAAAAAATCGAGGGATAAGAACACAAATGGATTAGTGTTGAATTCAAATTTGGGACGAGATTCAATTTTTGAAATATGCACTGATTGGATTTCAATTAGAGGATTGAATATTAAATTCTTGTATTTTGTTATTAACTTAAACTTTTGGAGGATATTGTGATAAGAATGGGATTTGATTTATTTTGAAGATTTTAGGAATATGATATTTATAGAATTTTTTGAAAGAATTTATTGTGAAATAACAATATGGAGTAGTTCATGATTATATGATTTGAGGAATTTAATTTTGATGGTAGTAAATACATAAATAAAACAATCGAGGATTTAAAAAATTCGAGGATAAACATTGAATTAAATAAAGGGTCAAGAATTTAACATGGCAGAATTTATGACTTATTAATTCCAGGAAGATTATGACATGTTTAAGTTGGTTATTAATTTAGAAATTTTGGGAGATTTATCAATGTATTTATTTAATTGCAAGTTATGAATTTTAGAACTTTATATTTGGATGTCACATTTGGAGAATCCTTAAATATCATATTGTTGAGTATTTTGAGGAAGAGGAAATCGAGAAATAGAATTTAGATGGACTAATGTTGAATTCAAAACTTGTGGGACGAGATTACAATTATATATGCGTATTGATTAAATCAACTTTGAGGAATGGGTATTAAATTTCGCGTATTGAATTAGTAACTAAAAATTTCAGGAAATTTTTGATAAATGGACTTTGATTTTATTTCGAGGATTTTTCAGGTTATGCAATAATTTTAAAATTTTGAAATTGTGAAAAGACCTTGTGGATTATTAATTGATTCGTGGTTGATGAATTTAAAAATTTGAGGAAAATAATAATGTGTATGAATAAACGCTACCTTGAGGATTTTGAATTTCGAGGACGAAATTCTTTTAAGGTGGGTAGACTTGTCACTACCACATTCCGAAAATAGGGGTATTTTTGACCTTTTGCAATATTTAATATTATGGTATTTACAATTAAATTAATTGCATGAATAGTATATATTTAAATTAAATAACTGTGTGATGTGTACTTTAATATATTATATTATCGACAGTGTTCATTTGTGTTGTGATGGTAGACTTGACCTAGAAGCCAGTAGATGAGCACCTGTCGGAATTATGGAATTTTGAGGTAAATTATTTTATTTAGAATTTAATTCTTGAAGATTGAAATTAATTACTGTATTTTATTTAATATTTTGCGCATTGCCTTTGCTTCGATATTTGGAGCGCTACCCTGACTTTTATCTTCCAACAAATTTCACCATCTTGCCCTAGACATGCCCGCCTTCAATTCTGCTATTTTGCAACTCGTAATTTTGCTCTCTGTACATTATTTCTAGCCGCACAAAAATCGTCGCGGACGTTATTTTTAATTTCCAATTTTTGTATCGTTGTGCGTTCCAATCGAAAATTGGAGGCCATCTTGACCTATTTTTCCTGCGACCCAAATTAGGGTAATATTCTGTTCTGAGTCTTCTTCAATATTGGTATTGATGACCTGACCTGATTTTGGCTCCATGTACTCCTAATTAATTGTTGAACACAACTTGCATTTATTTCTATTTAAATTGAGGATACCATTTTATCTGATTCAAAAATCCCAATTTAATTCCAGTGCCCTGCTATTTAAGCCCGTACCCAACTTACAGCGTCCCCTGACCCTACAAAACACCGGACCCCGAATCGCCCGCCAAATTTTCGTCATTTCATGTGTTTGTGCAATTTCCCGAATTTAAGGGGGCTAAGTTACAATTATTCAATTGTAGGTGTCATCACCCCATTGTCCAAGACCTGATGGAAAGATTATTTACTTAAGGACCAAATTGCATTTTTCCTACATGAGTTAATTTCCCTCATGTTCAATCTAGACCACTCATTTAGAGGGTCAATCACAACCCTCCATCAAAATCCCCTCATCCTATATAATGACATATCTACATCAACCCTAATCCCTAGACAACCTAGGTTTTCCCCCACCTCTCTCTCTCCTCCATCCTCAACACCAAACCGTAGCCTCCTTCTTTTTCTTTTCTCTTTTCCTTTCTTCTTCTCCTTCTTCCTTCCTCCTTCTTCTTTAATTTTTTCCTTTCATTTGAAATTTCAAAAGGAGATAAGGGGGGAAACTTGAACTGTTCACAACCTCCCCCATACTGTTCAGTTTCCGGCGGCCATCTTCCCGCTGGCTGCTGCTGCCCGCGCCTACTGGTCCTCCGGCGGATCCGGCGTTCAGCCGGCGGCGCTGCGCGTGCTCCTCCCTCACGATCTCCCTCACCTCCTCCAACTGCTCCGGCCTCCCACCACTCCTTCCCGACTGTCCTCCCTCCAACCCGAACTCCTCCATCTCCATCATCACCATCTAACACCACCATCACCTGATCAGTGATCCGGCGGCCTAGTTCCCCGGCGGCCTCTGTCCACTCCGGCTGCTCCACCACCATCATCCTCCTATTCCGACCACCACCTTCATCATCCCACATCACCACCACCATCAACCATTCCTCTCCGGCCCCTCACGAGCATCTCCCTCCGCCTTGCTGCACTGCTCAGCCACTCCCACCGGCGGCCGAGCCACCGAGCATCTCCCCACTCTGTTCCCGACCGACTGCTCCCCGGCCGGCGCTGCTCATTCCCTCCGGCGGCCCGCTGGCCTGCTGTCCCTGTACTCGCACCCCGGCCAAGTCTGCACCAGGTGGCCCTCTCCTTCTCCGGCGGTCAGCGCCAACTCCCCATCCGGCCGGCAGCCACAGTAAGTTTCTTCTCTTCTCCCTTCCTTTTATATATATATATATATATATATATATATATATATATATATATATGTGTGTATATATATACGTACATATACATATGAGTATATATATACTATATGTATATGAAATTGTAGGTACTTAATTAAAGCTTTAATATGTGAATATGTAGAGTATGTAAATAATTAGTAATGTATATTTTAATAAATGTACATGTATAGTATAGTGTATGTATATATATTTTGTAAATGTATGTATTAATATATATGTATAAGTATATATTTTGTATATGTATATTTATGCATTATATATATATACTTTGTATATTTTAATATAATTAGTATATGTATTTAATTTAATTTGTATATATATATGTATATATACATAGGTTTATTTTATGACATTTATTTAATAAAAGTATATGCTAGTATAAATTTATTTTGGTGTATTAGTATTAGTATATTAAATGATAATGTTGATTATATATATGTATAAACGTACTTTGGTATAAAAACGTATATTTGGTATATATTTTAGATATATATGTATTATGTTAAATTCCTTTTTGTATGTATACAATATAAATACGTATTGTATTCTTTCCATGAACTATACATATACAAGTATTATTTATTATGTTATATATATATACAAGTATTATTTATTTTAAAAGTGTATATATTTATACATATATCTATTATTGTAATGGATGGAAATTATATATATTAGTTAATGAGATGTTATTTAAATATGTATCCCTACTAGATGACCCTAGTTGACTAGTGCCTGCCTGGCATGGCCCTGAGGCCAGTGTTTATAGACTGTATGTTAGGGTAGTATCTGATGCAAATGTGGTTTTGTTTGTGATATGTTTATAGGACTGTTGGTTTACCCAGGGGATACTCTGGAACAGGACACCAATAATTACCAGCTAAGGACCCAAGGCAAGTACATTCTCTGATAATTTCCAATTCTTGATAATTGCTATAAGTTCAATAATCTTGAAATGTTACAACTGAATCTTTGACACTGTGCTACACGGACTAGTATAGCTTGGATCTGCAGTCATGAGATGTTACCTTGATTATCGTATTGACATTATACACGACATTGACATTGATATTAGACATTGATAATTAGACATTGATATTAGACATTGTACATGATAGACTTGACTTGCTCGTGTATCGTGACGTGTCATGATTGGATCCACAGTACTAGTTGGGGGCGGGGAAATTGTTAGTGAGAGATGTGATCAAATACCCATTGTATAATTAAATATTATTGGTGTTAATCATACCCCCACGTATGATTAGCCAGACTGTAGCAATCGTACATGTTCCCAAGCCGATCACATTTTGAAACTACTATTTCAAAACACTTAGAATAGATTACAGTTCCCTATTTTAAATCATATACTACATCACCCGTATATGATACCGCTCTTTGTTTCTTTTTATTTTTATACATGCACTGACTGTATCATATTGCCTATTGCCTGTCTCTTTACATTGCCTGTCTCTCTTAAATTGCCATTGCATTTATTTCACTGTCTTCTCAGTAGCTAGCATGACATGTTTTATTGTATTATAAACATTATCAATTAATGGAACTGTTATTTGAGAGTGTTGCTTTGCTCCTTCCTGACTGAAAATATTTTTCCAGACTATGCCTTAGAGGACCGCTGTCCGACTCTTTATGGACCATATGGTGAGTAGCTGCAGACTTGATAGTAGTTGTGATTCCAGGAGGTCTAGCCAGAAATTATTATTTCTTGTTAGTTCATTTAGTAGACTATTTGGTACCGGATTTGTCTCTGGCCTTTTGATGATTCTTGGATATTGTTGAGTTAAGTTATTACTTGTTGACTTGTGGTGTTTAATTTTAATTTCTGTTTCGAAATCTTATCGTGCTGTAATCCTGTGATTGAGTATATGTTCATCTTATTTGTGTCATCTGTGCCTCCTAATGGAGATTGGATGCTTGCGTGACATTAGTTAGATAGTATCAAGACCTTGACAGCGTTCTACCGCCGACACTGCGGCGTAGGCTGGACGTACCCACGTACTCGTGCCCCTAAACCTGGTGCGGGTCGTGACAAACATTGAGATTACAAATCAAGTCAGAAGAAAATCTTGTCGTAAAAAATACAACAAATATCCACACAACTGAGTCTGAAAGCCTTGTCCTAAAGAATAAAAAAATTAATGTCTGAATGGCTAAAAATAAAGAATATTCATAAATGACCAACAATCATAGGTCTGAAACACAAACAATCAATAAACGGTCCTAACTAGGACTACTGCGGATCTGCAGGAGGATGACCACCGGCGCGCATCAGGGATAAGAACATATCATACTGCTCCCGTGAAATCGACACCGATGTCGATAGAGAAGGCAGTAACGTCGGTAGAGTCTGTGTCGATGAAGGAGCACCAGGAGGACGTATATGCTCCAACTCTACTAGTCGATGGTTGTATGAATCAATGGTAGATAAAAGCCTCGTACTGCTATGAACCATTAAATCCTTGTCACGCCCCAGCCCCAAAATACGTAGGACTAGGAATACGTAACACGCCCAGCCGTATGTATATGAACCCCAATATATAGAAATCATATTCACACGTACGTTGTATATGAATATGCAATCCACCAGTGGTAATATATTGTCATAATAAGTCATACAAAATTTATATCTCATCCACAACACAAATAATTAGTAGGAATAAAGAGCTGAATAATAACTGGATATCCAAGATAAGTATCAAGTCTGATAGTCTGGTGGAAACAAATCCACTACAAAACGACTATACTGAAGTAGTAAAAAAATCTCTAAACAGTGGAAATAATCACAGCTACTCTGAGGGTAAGACCTCCTCAGTCTGGTAAGTAGAGTCAGGTCCAGGTCCGTACTCTTGTGGATACTCCTGCTCGTCCATATCTGGAAAGGGACTAGGTCCTCAGAGGGACGTAACAAGATACATAATAACATGCCAATAAGTACTGAAATATAAACATCCCATGGGTCGCCTAACCGTCTAAGTGAATGCAATTTGAGAACAACTTTCCAACACGTGGGCTATCTGGCCGTAATGGGATTGGCATGATTCTCTCAGAGAATCAGGGGCCTACAAGCATACCGTCTTTTGAACGACATAGGCCGCATGCAATATATAGGATCACAACCACCCGTTTCTCCAGCAGAGAATCCGTGTGAACTAGGGAAAGTATAAAGCAGCCCAAACGCCTTACTTGTTGTTCTCCCCACCCCTTGCTCTAAGCATGCCACATCCATGACATGATAAAACCTCTAAATAACTGCCAGGTCTACTAGCATACCAAGTTTCTATCAGCAGTTATCCCTAACGCACGGCCATACGTACAGGAGGCCAGACCTGTCACGCAGTCCATGATCTATATGAGAATCATAACTCGTGTAACAGCTGTGTCCCGGCCAATGAATCTAATGATGCTCCATAATATTGGGGTGGTCTCATAAAATAGGTCCAAAATCTACATAAATAAATCATTTATATAAGCAGAATTAAACATGCATGTATCAGTTGGAATGTAAATAATAGTACAATGACAAGGTATACATGCCGAGCAAGAGTTCTGTAGAGTGCAACGTCCAATATATGTATTTAAGTTTGTTGTAAGAAGAAGTGGAATTAGTTTGAAAGAATTGTAATATATATTGGGTAAAGAGGCGGTGGGGATACTTAGTCTCAAAGACTACTGTTGCTACTGTTTCTTTCTTTCATTGGTTTCGATTTCGGTTGAGGAGAGTTTAGTAATAATAGGGTTTAGAGGCGGTGGGGGATGAGTCACATGTGGATAAAGGGAATGAATATACGCGGGGGGTTACTTTACGCGCGGATGAAAATAAGAAGTGGTGGAGTTTGTTTTACGCGCGAAGAATAGGGAAAGCAAAATTGGCTTTTGCTACTGCTGCTGTTGATATTTCCTTCTCCTAATGGGTCTGGGTTCAAGCGGGTAGTGGGTTTGGGTTTCGGTTTGATATCCAATATCCAATAGGAATATATATATATATATATATATATATATATATATATATATATATATATACATACAAAAAATTCTAAGAATTATATTGGTGCATACGGTTGAGCTAGCAACTGTCCAACGGGTCTCCTACATGGAATAAATTAGAAAAAAGTTATAATGGCTCCATAAGTCCTCTAAATGCTCAAACATCTCAAAATAAAATCTAATAAAATCTATTCTCTCTATTTAGCTCATAACTACTATGAATAATAATTTACATAATTAATAATAGAGAAATACGGTTTTCAGAATTAGGGATCTTACAATCCTGCATCATCATCAGCCTCTCGCCCATGGACAGCTGTGATGCCTGTATCACCATCACGCTTCCCTCTATTGACGCTCTAAGATCAGCTGTCATATCGCGGAGCTCTATGATGCTGCGCTCGAGCATATCAAATCGTGCGATGAGCGTCGCATCGTCCGCCTGCGGCTGGGACATGGGCTGCTCCTACATCCTTCGCAGCAACTCGCCACGGAGAGACGCAATCTGACGGTCAATGGTCTCCTGGACTCGGGCCGACGACTACAAGGGCTATGGGGAATGCACACTTGTCGGGAGGCCCTAGATGACTGAATCGTAACAAGGGCGCCATAGGATCCCGTACCGTAGTGCGTACCCCTCTAGAGACCACCAGCGGCGGTCACCCACAGCTCATCCGCCGACGGAGCTGGAGAGGGCTGCGAGAAAGTACCAGTCTCTCCCGCTATAGGTGCACTAGCAGTCGCCCACTCACGCAGCTAAGTTACTCAGCCTAGAAAAGTTTGGATACTCGATAATTGCCTAAGTTATATTAAAATTAACACAAAGTAAAGTAATACTTACATAGGTCTACGAGGCCCTCTCATCAATGAGATTCCAGCCCTTTCGATGGGTGGCCAGGAAGACGATCACCATATTTGCATCCTCACCCCTCTATACCTGTTAAAAATATATTATTTAGTACTAAAATTAAACATTTTATCCTTCTACCATTTTATCGTACTTGCATTAAAATAATATATGAAATAAAAGATATACCAAACGACAAAAATGTTCTGTCATTGGAATTGAGCCACCATTTCACTTTGCTGCCTTCTGCCTAGTCGCCTTGGCCTTCTCAGACCTTTCCTTGTACCTCGAATTGTCGAATCTAGCCCTCATCGTAGTCCATTGCTTAGGCATGATCCAACCTTGGATCAGTTTTCCAACACGATCACGAGCCTTATGGTCATCCAGAGCATCACAGATCAGCTTGGCGGCAACGGCAGGAAACATCTACTCGATCAACTCGGCCCGGTGTGGAGGATAGAAATATGTTTGCTACAATAAGTAATTTAGTAAGTTATATAATATGCATAGATTAGATGATTGATATAATATACTTTTACCTTGAAGTGCGCAAACCAGAACGCCTTTCTCTCCTCCGGAGCTTCAGAGTTGTTGATCCAAGGGCCACCATAGTTGTTCCTAAGAAAGAGGCCCAGGCGTCTCTATACCGACGGGGGAAGATATCTATATAGAGATAATTATTTTTATCGAAAAAGTCAATATATAATGAATAAAGAAATATACGATATATATGATGCTAAACCATCTAATTGACTTACTTTGTACCGTTGGCCCAAATCTCTGTCCTCGTCTCCTCCGGAGGTGCGCATGGAGGATCTAGGTGATGCTGGGACAACGTCGGCTCGACCTTCTCCATATGCTCATCTGTCTCCATGGTTCCATCAGTAGGAGGAACGCTGGACGAGGGAGTACTATCAAGCCTAGAACTAATTGCCCCAGGAGTGATGCCATGTAACATCGTCGCAGTCAGAGATGTGACTGGTCGATATACTGGAGTACTAGGCGACGAGGATCCAGAACCAACAGTAGGCAGTTCTAGAGGAGCACTCCATCTACCTTGGGACCTGTCGAACCTTCCGCGTAGTCCTGTCATACCTGATAAAAACATATGATGAATAAAGAAATTTACAAATATATAGTACATTCTACAGTCAAAATATTATGCGTATCTCACAGCATTCATAGAATTGCAAAGTAAATAACTAGTAGTGTCACAAGTCTAAATGGATAGTACATTATATAGTCAAAATATAATATGTAACTTCGTCAAAATAGTACATTCTATTGTCAAAATATAGTAATATTCTACAGGTAAAATATTTTATTTTCAATCATCTTTAAAAAATTTATCTTGTTCGCCTTCCTCATCCTCCTCATCTTCACTTTCATCTACATCGTCTTTGTCTTCGTCTTCCTTTTCGGATAATTCTACATATTCTATATTATTAGTGATGTAATGAGTAACTTTCTTTGAGTCCATATTTGCAATATTTGTTACAAGAGGTAGCTCGTCCTCCTAATAAGCTATTTCATTAATATCAAAGGTATTTCTAGCTTTAGTCTTGCATACTGCCCACCAATCAGACCTCGCTGACCCCCGTCTAGGATAAGTTATGAAGTACACGAGCTGAGTCTGACTTGATAAGATAAATGGTTCGTAGCCTTGATATCTATGCTTGTAGTTTATATCCACAAGACCGTGCTTGTCAATTTTCCAACCTTGATCTTGAATCAGATCGAACCATTCACACTTGAATAGCACGATCTTAGCAAGTTATGTGCCATAATTATTTGTCAACTACACAATCTCTCGTAAGATGCCAAAGAAATCATTGCCTGGATCGACGTCTTTGTAGTTCAAAGATTTGATACACAAACAACTATTTTTCGTGGAATCAAGATCCAGAAAGATGTCTTTGATCGGAGTATTTGTTGACTTAAACCTAAACCCATTCACACAGTAACTTGGCTATATTTTGACGACACTAATTGGTCCCTTGGCTAGAGTTCTAATAGATTTAGTCTCGGGTGTTATTAGATGATCGACCTAAATACCAAAGTAGTGATAGTAAGTTATTTATTGTGCAAGTGCATACAGAAAAATTAATTACCAAGCTCTTTACATATGCGCTCAACCAAGCAGGAAAATAACGTCTCATTTCTTGTTCTACTTCTTCGTCTGTTATGTAGGGTCAAACCGACCTCAGCTCATAATTATATGTGCTGAAAAACAATAAAGCAATCGCTGATTAGTAGCATAATAATAGCTTATACTATTACATTGAGATGACGTAAACGTGGATGTATTAATTACTTACCCCGCTAGCTTCTCCACTTCATACTCGTTGCAATTGAGTAATATATACAACTAATCAGCCCTTAGCTTGTCGTCATTCAAATATCTCTTCTTCATTTTCCCCGAAGCCTTTCTGGACGTATTGAATATTTTCAAAATTGCATAATTATATTCCCGATATCCGTCGTTGTTTCTCGGCGCTCTAGTTCTATTAGTAGCAACATGAGGTTTGAAATACGTCGAGTAAGAGTTTGTAATCTCCTCGAGAATATAAGCTTCACAAATAGAGCCCTCAACTCGTGCCTTATTTTTCACCTATCTCTTTAGGTGATTCAGATGTCGCTCGATGGGGTACATCCACTGATAACCGATAGGACCACCAACACGTTTCTCATAGGAAAGACGAATTGGCAAAAACTCCATAGAGTCGAAGAATCCAGGAAAAAACATCTTCTCGAGCTTGCACAGTGTTACCGCAATGTCCTTCTCTTGCTTTTCTAGACGATCGACGAGTAATTTAGTAGAACAAAGATCTCTGAAGAATATGCTGAGCTCTGTCAATGGATCCCAAATGATCTGTGGTAATAATTTTTGAAATGCAATTAGAATGAACCTCTCCATGAATATGTGACAATCGTGGCTCTTCATTCCCGCCAGTTTGTTCTCCTTGAGGTTGACGCATCTTTTCAAGTTCGACACGTACCCGTCTGAAAATTTTAGACCATGAATCCACCTACAAAGTCTCCCTTTATCCTCCTTCTCCAGTGAGAAAACTGACTTAGGCTGCTTTAACTTTCTATTCCCCTCCTCTATCAAATGCAACGTAAGAATTCTACATATTTCTTCTAAGTCCAGCCTGGCCTTCGGATTGTCTTTCGTCTTCCTCTTTACCTCCATTACAGTATTAATTATGTTATTAAATAAATTCTTCTCGATATGCATGACATCAAGGTTATGTCTGATCAGATTGGTGCTCCAATATGGTAGATCCTAAAATATACTCCTCTTCGTCCAGTTATGGGTGCGACCAAATCCGTCACACTTGTACCCCTTAGCAGGCTCTTAGATAGCACTTGATAAATCTTTTACCTCTTCCCATATCGTGTATCTGGGCCACCTTGGTAGTGGATTGACCTTCTCCATAACGCCCGCATGAAAAGTATTCCTGTTCCTCCGGTACGGATGATCCTTCGGCAGAAATTATCGATGACAATCGAAGAAGCACGGTTTGCCTCCGTATTTCAAATAGAAAGCCTTTGTGCGGTCCATGCAATACAAACATGAGAGACGACCATGAGTGCTCCATCCGATAATATTCCATAGGTCGAAAAGTCATTGATGGTCCACATAAGTGCTACCCTCATTTAAAAATTTTGCTTTCTGAAAATATCGTATGTGTTGGCACCTACTTCCCACAGCTGATTCAACTCATCTATCAAAGGCTGTAAATATACATCGATGTTCCTCTTCGGATTGTTCGGACCTGGGATAATAACGGTTAGGAACATATACAGAGTCTTCATGCACATCCATGGTGGTAGATTGTACGGAGTGACGATCACAGGCCAACACGAATACTGGGAGACCAAAAGTCTGAATGGGGTAAAATCGTCAGAGGAGAGCCCCAATCTGACATTACGCGTATCTGAAGCAAAATATGGATACTCTCGATCAAAGTGCTTCCATGCTTCTCTATTGGATGGATGATCCAATACTCCTTCGATCTGTTTTCGTCTGTACCAACTAATATTTTCTGTAGTCTCCTTCACCATAAATAACCTCTGCAACCGCGACGTCAGAGGCAAGTAGTGCATCGAATCGGTAGGCTTATTTGCACCGACATACTTTTCTCTTCCGGTGGCCTTGTAGCGATCAGCACCACAGAATCTGCATGCATCTTCATCCTTGTCATCTTTGTAGTACAATATGTACCCGTTGTGACATGCATCGATTTTCTCGTATCACATCCAGAGTGATCTCACTATCCTCTTAGATCGATAGAAGTCTTTAGGCAACTTTGCACCCTCTGGTAAGATCTCTATAATCAAATCCATCAGTCGGTTATAGCATTCTTATGATATGTTAAAATCAGACTTGATGCTCAACAATCTTGTAACCACCTCAAACGGTAAATGATCTTCACAACCAGGATATAATTTATTCCTTGCATTCTCCAGTAACTCCATGAACTTTGCAGCATCGGTATTCGGTGCCTCTTCAGCTATATCATGATTATCCGGATCGATCCTAGGCCCCGCCGCATCAAAAACTATGCTCACCCACCCGTCGTCGTAAGCAGTGTGGTCGTGGACATCCATATACGGCTCCACATAAGGCTCCGACTCCGATGCTAAAGACATAAATTCTATGTGCGCAGTCCACTGATAGTAATTCGGCGTGAAACCCTTCGAGTACAGATGATATATCACTTCCACTTTTAGATGATATTTCAAGTTACGATATCTCACACAGGAACACTTAATTTTGGTACCGTCCTTGTACTGAGGGAACGCCTTGGCGAACTGCAGGAACTGCTGTACAACCTCAATGAATTCATCCCACATACCGCACATGTCATCAGGATGACGGTTGTACATCCACGAACGATGATGCAGATAGTAATTTATATCCATTTCTAGATACTTCTGCAAAAATGAATAGACATCGTTCAAGTATATACTCATCGTTAAATACAGTACATTCACTGATACTCCTAGTCCTAGCATATATACTCAATGTTAAATACAGTGTGATTCTCTGGATGAAGGTAAAAACTACTCTAACTTGATACACAATGTCCTTGAATATTTTATCAACCTCATCCCTTTATATCTGGTATTTGTACTGACAATACCTACTATTTGAAGCCCTATACACCAAGTCAGAGAAGGCTCCTTAAGTCAAGAAACTGCCACCATAGATGCATATGTTGTGGAGCTGGATTTCGATAAGGTAGAGGATCCTCAAGAGACGATCCTTGCATTGGTGATTAGGGAGGATCCATTGTAAGTATCGGCCTATAAATCAAATTACTAAGAAGACTTAAATCATTTTTGTTGTCAAATTTTAATATGAATCCTTCTAAACCTAAATTTTACAAGACTTAAGTCATTAAACAAATTGGCCCAAATGTAACTATCCAAGTTGATTGTTAATTAATTCAAGTTCTAAACTTTAACAAGAATTTAAGAGTTCAAAACAAAACTAACCGATCTGCAAAAAAGAACCGGTTGAACCTTACTTATTGTGGTTAATCACAAATACCCCTAACTCAATCTAAATAAATAAAATGCAAGGTAGGGTTAGGGTGTTAAGTACGAATATCTTGACCATGACAAATTTATCAATCTACTTGGGCTGAAGACAAGGCCGACCAATATTAGGGGGGCAAGCTTGACGATTGTCCTAGACCCCTCAAATGGGCAAGGCCCCAAAATATGGTCCCAAGTTACTTACAAGACAATCCTTCCAATAGGAAGGCCAAAACATGCACTAAACCTACTTAAGTAGAACTTCATAGTAATGTGTCATCTCTTGAGGATCGGGTTAGGGTTAGGGTTTACACCCTCTATGATAGTATGTGTCGTGTCTATATCAGTGTGTGTATTTCGTATCTGTGTCAGTGTCATATCATATGCATCTGTGAGAGAGAGAGAGAGAGAAAGAGATCGGGTTAGGGTTAGGGTTAGGGTTAGGGTTAGGGTTTACCCCTCTGTGATAGTCTATGTCGTGTCTGTGTCGGTGTGTGTGTGTCGTGTTAGTGTCAGTGTCATGTGGATCAGTGAGAGAGATAGAGAGAGAGATCGGGTTAGGGTTAGTGTCATATCATGTTTGTCATGTAAGTGTGTGTCGTATCTGTGTCAGTGTTTGTCACGTGTGTGTGTCATGTCTGTGTCAGTGTCATATCGTGTCCTATGAGAGAGAGAGAGAGGGTTTACCTAGAGGAGGAGGGGGACATCGGAGTAGGCCGCTGTGGAGGACGCCAGAGGGTGTAGTTCGCCAGAGAGGGGAAAAGAGGGGGGAGTTTTTGAAAAATTGGAGGAAGATTTTGACAGAAGGGGGAATCGAAACCTATATTAAAATTTTAGCAACGTTTAGCGATGTCAACTTATGACATCACTAATAAAAATATTTTGTGACGTTATAGATGTCGCTAAAAATGTCACTAAATATTAAAAAATACTAACGTTGCTAAATATGTCGCTAAACGTCACTAAATAATAAAACTTAGCGACGTTTAGCGAACTTAAATAAGCTTATAGTGACTATTCTTTTAAAAAACTGAATTACAGTCACTAAACATCGCTATATGTCGCCAAACAATGACTTATAGTGACGTTTATTTTTGGAGTCGCTAAAATCTTTAATATTAGCGACGTTTTACTTTAATGTCGCTAAAAATGTCGCTATTTCATCATATTTTGGTAGTGAATCTTATCGATGAATACTACCATGAACTTGTCAAGGTACTGGTGGAATACCATGTTCATCAGGTTCATGAATACCGCCGGTGCATTAGTCAATTCAAACGGCATTACCATGAACTCAAACTGGCCATACTGAGTCCAAAAAGATGTCTTCAGAATGTCTCCTTTCTTCGCTTTCATATGGTGGTAGCCTGACATCAAGTCTATCTTCGAGAATACCTTGACTCCGCTCAACTGATCGAAGAGATCATCTATCCTCGGTAACGGGTATTTGTTCTTGTGTTCGACCTGATGCGTGTGCACCAGATCAAGACGAATCCTACCAAATCCTTCCTGGGAGTCTCCACCGACAAATTTTTGGATTTTGTCATAACTTTGAAGGGTATCCACGTAGACCCCGATAAGACTAAAGCAATCCTTGAAATGCACCCGCCGAAGAACCTCAGATAACTTCATGTCCTTCAAGGAAGGCTGGTATACATCAGGAGGTTCATATCAAACCTCTTTAGATGTTATCAACTGTTTACCCAGCTCATTAAGAAGGGAGTCTCCTTTGCCAGGAACGAATAATTCCAGCGCACCTTCGACAGCATCGAGGAGTACCTCATGAACACCCCAAGTATTGTTGGCCCCCATTGTGGAAAGACCCTTCTTGCTATATGTACGGGTGATGGATTACTCCCTCGGAGCTCTACTAGCCTAGAAAAGTAGGGCAGGTCACGAACAAGCCGTCTACTACCTTAGCAGAATGATGGTCGGTACAGAGCACAGATACAACCCTATTGAGAATGAGGGCCTTGCTCTGGTCTTCGTCATTTAAAAGACTTTGTATTATGTGGCAGGACAAACCATCACTGTGATCTCGTGAGTTAATCCTCTCAGGGTCCTTATGACTAAATCTGGAGCTCTCAACTCTCGCCTAGCCACATAGGCAATACTGCTTTCGCCGAAAGACATGGTATTTATCCCATAAAAGGCGGTCAAAGGACAAGCATTGGCAGATTTTCTGGCAGCTCACCTTGTACCAAAAATCTTGAAACTCTACGAGGAGATCCTAGACGAAGTAGCAGACTCAAACATGGTCATAAGCGCAGAAGTCGTTTGGCGAATGTTTTTTGAAGGAGCTTCAAGAACAGGGCCCAAAGGCGATACTTTCGTTGGCGTCGGGATAATAGTTATTTCCTCACTCGATCTGGTCATAAACCGCACTTAGAAGTTGACTACTTGGAAGCCAACAACGATTCCAAGCTGATAGTTAATCAGGTCCGGGGCGAATACGAGGTCCGGTACAAGGACTTAGTTCCCTACCACCAAGCCGTGCTTCGAATAATCTCCACCTTTGAAGGATTCTTTATAGAGCACGTCATTTGGATGTAAAATATTGAGGCTGACGCCCTGGCCGGCCTCACTGCCACTCTAGCCGTCCCGGTCAAAACCGATCAGCTGATCACAATGGTCGGTCAAGAGCTGGTCTACCCAAAAAATAATCTCTGTTTGTGCCTAAGCTACTCAGTAGAGACAAATACGGACTCCCAAGACTGGAGACTCCCATTCATCAACTACGCAGTTTATGGAATTCTTCCCGAGAACCCAAAGGAAGCCACTTTCATATGAAGACGTTTCCTTCGGTTCTATTACGATACTGCTACCAAAATGATAGATCATTATTCCTACGACAGTCTTCTACTATGATGCCTATCAAAAATATTAGCAAAGAAGGCTCTCCACGAGGCTCACGACAGAGTTTCAGTGCCCATCGTCTTGGACCCAAGCTACAGGACAGTCTCCGGAGAATGGGTTACTATTGGCCGACAATGATAGCGGATATTGTGGATGTAGAAGCATAAAAAATACGCTGGATAGCTGTATGCAGTATATTCATGCAGGGCAGCGTAAACAGAGGACCTCAGAGCCATCAACGTACAAACAGAGCTTTTCCGCTGAGCACAGCGTAAAATATAGGCTCAAGGACCATCCGCGTAATGTGATGTGTCCAGGCTGCTTCAGCGTAAAAGAGGTGCTTCATCGCCTTCATGGCGTAAAACTCATCCGCTTTTAATACAGCATTGAAGTGTACGAGGAACGCTTCGTGTTTTTCAAAATGAACCTGTCAGATCATGCAATGAACCTGACGTCTAGACTTCTGACAAAGAGTACTGAACGACTACCCAGGTAACGGGTATAATGATGGCGCGGCACTGCAACCCAGGCAGTCATTTACTGCCATTTCTTTTTAAACCACTTTTACACATACGAAGGAATACGTTGCCTAGTTTTACATAGGCAGATGTGAGCTGTTTACGCTCCGCAGAAGACAAACAGCCTGCCACGTCAAAAGATGCACTTCGTACAGGGCTCGAGGCACGTCTCTACATTTAATGCGCAGAGCGGTGACAGTTTCTTGAGGCCCGTCTCTGCATTTAAAGCGCCGAATACTGACAGATGCCCGAGGCACGTCTCTGCACTTGAGGCATAGAAGGGTGGCAGACCTTCAAACCATGCTTCCTCATTTAATGAGCAGGATAATGGCGGATCTCCGCATTCAATGCAGGAGATTTGATTAAATGTTACCGAACCGTCGTTTAGTAGCATCCCCTTTGCGTAATCTACTCTTACGCATATAAGGGAATACGCTGCCCAGTTTTACACAGGCAGACGTGAGCTTCCTACGCTCCACAGAAGGCAAACAGACCGCCACATCAATAGTCGCACTTCGTACAGGATTTGAGGCGTGTATCTGCATTTAATGTGGAGAATGATGGCAAATCTTAAAGACAAGCCTCTGCATTTAATGCACAGGATGGGGGTAGATCTCTGCATTTAATGCAAGAGATTTGATTATATCTCCAAGAGCCGTAATTTCGGCTAAAACGTCCACATTGTCTCGGCTTCTATGCCTGCTCGGCTTCTATGCCTACTTGGCTTCTACGACTGCTCGGCTTCTATGCCCACTCGGCTTCTACGCCTGCTCGGCTTCTATGCCCACTCGGCTTCTACGCCCACCCGGCCTCTATGACCACTCAGCTTCTATGCCTGCTTGGCTTCCACGCCTACTTGGCTTCTACGCCTACTTGGCTTCTATGCCTTGGTGACAGTTATTGGCTTCTACGCCAACCTCTTCTACACAAGGGATAACTACCTACGTGGCTTCTACGCCATGATCTTCACAGCAGATATACGTGTTTTGTCCCTTAGTTGGACACGCGTCACATGCTCACTCAAAAGGTCATCTATACGCAGGCATTGGTTATTTTAAACCGTCGTGTAAAAGGATGCTGTACTTTCCACTACTCGGTTTCTACGCCGACTGTGTGGTCACTGTCACTAAAAACTCTATAAATAGAGACCTCTATCAACAGAGGACAAGGTCGACGAAAAAGAGGAAAAAAACTGGAGATCAAAAGAGAGAGAAGAGTCCAGAGCTCAGGCAAAGAGAAGGGATCGACGACTTTGGCATCGGGCCTCCACCCTCTTTAGCAACCTTCGAAGCTACTTTCTGTCTTCCACGGTACTTCTTCAACATCGTGTGGTCCAAGGGCTAAAGTGATCGACTGTAGATCAGACACCTATAGCAATATTTATCCAGATTAAATAAATTGTACTTAGACATCCTCGTATAGGATTATATTGTACAATCTTGTTTGTAAACATAAAAGAAGGGTGGGTCTTCGTATAAGACCTCATTTTCCATATTATCAAATCTTTTCTCGTTTATTATCCTAAACAAGATAGCGACTCTGCTGGGGACGTCTTTCTCTTCTGATGAGGAAGCTATTGCTCAACACGATGCGGTATCCGTGGGATCCGTGAAGAAGACACTGGTCGTCCAGTTCGACCAGTCTGCCTACGAAGACATGCTTCGAACAGGGGGTAGCTCTCACTCCCTCTCCATCCAAAGCAACTGGAAGCTGCGTAAGGTCTGGATGCCCAAGACATCTACCATTCTTGTGGACTCTCCGATCTCTCCGATCTCTCCGACCAATGAGGTTGTAGTTTTGCTCCTTCCGTACCTTGCACGTAAAATTCAGTCGCCTGTCTTTGACAGGGCCGACAAAACTTCTGGCAATGCCTAAATGCTAACCCAGAAGTATACTCCGTGCCTTGCATATAAAATTCAGTCGCCTGTCTCTGATAGGGCCGACAAAACTTCTGACAATGCCTCAGCGCTAACCCAGAAGTATACTCCATGCTCTGTGTATAAATTTTAGTCTCCCATCCCTAGCAGAACAGACGAAACTTTTGACAATGCCTCAGCGCTAGTCCAGAAGTCTACTCCGCGCTCTGCGCGTAAAATTCAGTCTCCCGTCCCTAGCGGAATAGACAAAATTTCTGATGATGCCTCAGCGCCAAATCAGGAATCACAAATGCGCTCCACGCATAAAAATGCGTCTGCCTTCCGCAGGGAAGCAAATGATCCCTGCAATCTACGCAAAGGAAAGCATGCGGTGGACTACTCAACTTCTCGGCCTTTACGCCAGCAAGGGAACAATCTGCCTGCCCTTTGGATTACGCGAGAAGCTGATGGCCGACTGAGGACTTCCTCAGCTTTACGCCAACCAGAGCAGAGCTCCAAATTATGCCATGAGAAGCCACTCAGCGTAAAGAAGGCTCAATTTACAGGAAGACACCCTCCTCGGGGATTATCCGCCACCCAGATGGCCAACCTGTTGTATACAGGTGGCACAAAGAAAACTATGGTTCCCAACATCCGCATGACTACTGATGCGAACAGAAGGAACAAGCCATCATCTTCTTCTTCTGCAACTCCTCCTGACCTGCGCAATTATCTAATCCAGAAACGCAAGGAGAGGGGATTTTCCAGCATGTCTATTACGCCTCCTAAAGAGCACTCTTGTAATAGTCATAAGATTATAATTAATTGTTGCTGTTCTGAAGCAAAATAGTCAGTTTTCGACCGGTTGAGCTACTCTCCATCTTTCCAGGAAGAAGAGCCCACACATGCATCTGTGAATATGGCTTCACACATACCTAGAGGAGGGTGGGGCTCAAGACGTCATCCCTCTAGAACTCCGAGCTGAAGGAGATTCAACATACTCCTTTGGAACACCGAAGCTGGGGTGTTCCAAAATACTCGTTCGAGGTCGCAACAACCGGCTTCGTACTCTTCTGATTCTGATGCTGGGGGTCGCCAGTCTCCTGAATCAGATGCCAAAAGTATAGAGTCAACTTCTACAGAGACCTATACTAATCTTTCAATGACACCCAGGGAGATGGGAGTTTATGCCATTGGATATGACCACGAGGAAGCTTCCCCGTCCGGGAGCGCTGAGCAACGCATTACTGTACTGGAGACATCTCTAAAAGAAATGCAATCCATGATGGAGAACATGCACCAGATGATGCTGACTCAACATACAGCAGGTATGGCTCAAGCATCGGCCCCTCCAACTCATATACGTGTGGGGGTGGACTTACCACCATCCAACGTAATCCAAGAGCCTGCTCTAGATCAGGAGTCAGCAGTTCCTCCGCTTCCTCACTCGGAGAACGTATTACCTCCCGCCGGAGTCGCGATGCAATCGACTCCTCATCACTCCGTGGTCCCGATACCGGCTGAAGATCTGATGCAGGCAGTACGGGAGTTAAAAGCCCAATTTGATGCCCTGAAGCACAAAGATCTGCTCAAGAAATTAGGAATCAACCAACCTTACCCAGCTATCTGGGAAGAGGTCCCTTTTCCTCCTAGATACAAACCACAAACTATGGCTTTGTTCGAGGGAAAAACATCACCAAGTCAATACATGAACTACTTCAGCATGATGACAGTATTGTTACAAGGGAACGACGCCCTCCTCACTCGGGTGTTCAAGGGCTGTCTCTCGGGAGTAGCTTACCAGTGGTACCAAAGTCTGGCGGACAACTACATTACTTCCTTTGAAGACTTCAAAGCATTATTCTTCACATAATTCTACGAGGGAGGGATGGACATGTCTATGTCCTCTCTCATCGAAGTCAAGCAGAAGGAAAAAGAGAATGTTCGCACTTTTATCGAACGTTTTCGTCAAGCCACTCTGCAAATGCCTCCAAGAGTCCCAAACTCGGCATTGGTGGACATCTGCAGGAAGAACCTTCTCCCCGTGATCTCGGTGTTCACAGGACCCTATCAGTTCCATGATTGGCCCTCGTTCATCATCTCAGTGGTGGCCGCGGAGGACAATAGTCAGAAGGCGCACGATAATGGCATCATGATCTCGGCCTCTGATAAAGGCAAGAGGTCATCCTCCAACATCGACCATCCTCGGGGTACCAAGGTTAAAGAAGCTCTGGCGATCAATACGTCCAGGCAAAAGACGGTGGCTACTACGCAGACAAAACCTGGGACTTACAGGCCCCTTGAAGTGTACTCTTTCGTCGACGACGATATTCCGACCATATTTGAATGTCTCGTCAAAAGCGACAAGATTACCCTGCCTGAAGTGAGACGGCCCAATAAGGCCGGCAGTACCAACAACCCAAAGTACTGCATCTTCCATAGGTACATACACCACCCCACAAAGGCGTGTTATATACTGAAAAGGAAGATCCAGGAGTTGATCGATGCTAAGGCCATCACTCTGTACAACAGCGAGAAGACGGTCACTGCCAACATGATCTCCCTGCAATTTGGCAATCTGCTTCCCCAAGAAGTCTCGGACGGTGTTACGCCTATTTTCCGGACGACGATGAACATCGTTAATCTCCCTCCAGCTAGAGATCAAAATCATGACCTGCTACCACTAACTACCCAGCAAGGCGAGACTATGTGGGTTCATCCAGATCTGGTGCCAGAGATCGAGAAAGAGACTCAAGCTGCTAAGGCTAAGTCTAAAAAGAACTCAAAGCACAAACCGTGTCACATGATTACGGTATACTCGGCATCAGAAGACGAGGTCTTGACTACTGGAACCCGCTCAGGGAAAGCCTACCTCCAGGACTATGGAGCCAGCCAGGAAGATGCATCGGCAGACGCTTCAGTTGCTAAGCCTTCAGAACCGGAATCCGTCGTACCAGAGGTCGGTCCTTCGAGACCAACTTTGGCGGACAAAGGGAAGCAAAAAGAAGTGCGCTTCGATAAACCTGTGAAAAAATTTAAAACAAAGGTTTAGAGAAGCCATACAACTTCGACATCCTGGCCCAACTGGCTAATACACCAGCCAGGCTGTCCATCTTCGAGCTACTCGGGCTCTCTCAGGACATTCGTCAAGCCCTGAGTGAAGCATTTGATGCAGGCGGATGCATACTTGACCCAGCTTAAGTCCCCTGACGAAGAACCCGTGGCATGTCCTCAATGCCACAGTGTGATGGAGGTAGTCCCAAATATCACTTTCACTCAAGATGACATGCTGTTAAAACATAATAGGCATGACAGACCCCTCTATTACACCGGGTACATCGGTTCCATAGAGGTTGACCGGATTCACATAGATCCGGGATCATCAATCAGCATCATTCCTCATAGTCTGCTCAGACCGCTGAGGATTCCTACCAGCGAATTGGCCTATACCACCACTACGATCATGGGTTTCAACGCCGGAAGAAGTAAGCCATTGGGGAAAATTTGCCTGAGAATCCAGATTGGCAACCTCAGATCGGTGGCTACATGTTACATCATTGATTCAGAGGTGTCCTACAACATTTTGTTGGGTAGACCTTGGATCCACGACCACAGCATCGTTCCTTCAACTCTACACCAATGCTTCAAATATGTAGATGCCCGAGGAACAGTGCAAACGGAGATTGTTGACCTAAACCCGTTCAAAGGAGTAGAATCCTACTACTCTGATACCGTGTTATACTCTCAAGACTGCACGGAAGAGGTATCAGCCGAAGCAGAGAAGGAATCACACCGGGAGCCAGAGAAAACCTCTACCAAGCAACCTCTGTCAATCAAGGTGAAAGGACAGACTACTCGTCCAAAAGCCATAGACCCTATGGCTATCCACCTGAACGAGACCAGACCAGGAAAAGGGGGTGATCTTCTAGTGATCACTTTGAACCAGAAGCCTCCATCCTTGGTCATCAACCTTTGGCGCAGCAAACAGCCGATGGATGTAAATGCGACCAGGAACAGAGTTTCAGATGATAATAAACATCCTCTTTTCCAGTATATTGATGCCCAAATTCTAAATCAGGAATCCTCCCCCTACGATGATATAGAACCTATAGCACAAAAATTCTTGAAAGCTGTAGATTCCTATCATTCGTATATATGGGAAGTGGCATCATCATCCAATGTCACCACGACATATGGACCGCATGAGGATTCTATCTTCATTGTCCCGCCTACTTGCAGTAGTCAGCATTAAATAGTCTTTGGCCGCATGCGCGATGAACCGACTGTGCTAGAGGATTCTTTCGACGACGATACCGGTAAAATGTAGGTTCACAGATACAGCCCGCAGGCTCTAAAGATCATGCAAAATATGGGTTATAACTTGAAGCTGGAACCGGGTCTCAACTACGGGAAAGGAAGACGAATGCCGCTGTACGGCGATCCCTAATATCAACAAACTCATTTCGGGTTAGGGTATACCACCTCCCTCGCAACTCCTGAGTCAAACGAGGATATCTTTTCGTCCTCTCGAAACGGCTTAGCACCCTACGACTCATCTCATACTCTCGAGCGAACATTATCAGCAAATATGGTAGTAACGGATTTCTTCGAATCAGACGAACAAGAATCCGAACCGTTTGAGAATGATGCTTGGGCTCAGCAAATGGATACATAATGGGAGTTTCGCTTTAAGCAAAGAGAACCTCCCACTGAAGATAAAGTTATCCAGATTGACGTTGGGGATAAACTTTTGCCAAAGCCGATATTTATCAATAACAATCTTTCAGAAGCAGAAAGGAAAGAAGTTATCCAGCTGATAAAAGAATATATCGACGTCTTTGCGTGGAATTATGAGGACATGCCAGGCCTTGATTCAAAGGTGGCTACGCATAAGCTCAATATATTGTCCAATTCGAAGCCTGTAAAGCAGCACCAACGTCGATTTTGCCCAGATATGATGGACGCCATTGAAGTTGAAATCAAGAAGTTGATAGCCTGCGGCTTCATCCGTGAAGAACAACATCCCGACTGGGTCGCCAATGTTGTCCCGGTCATGAAGAAAATGGAAAAGTACGAGTCTGCATCGATTACCGAGATCTGAACACAGCCTGCCCCAAGGATAAGTTTCCTTTTCCTATCACAGACGTCATGATTGACAATACATGCAGTTTTGAACGTATGTCTTTTATGGACGGATTTTCAGGAGACAATCAAATCAAGATGCATCCTGAAGACGAGAAGCACACTGCCTTCCGAACACCACTGGGGGTATATTGCTATACAGTCATGCCCTTCGGATTGAAGAATGCCGGGGCTACGTACCAATGGGTTATGAGTAACATATTCCATGAGCATTTACGCAAGACAGTGGAGTGTTACGTGGACGATATAGCTGTCAAAAGCTGCCTCAAGGATAATCACATCCAAGACTTGAAGACAGTATTTGACTTGATGCGCCAACATCAACTCAAAATGAATCCTACAAAGTCCTTTCTGGGGGTATCTAGTGGCAAATTTCTGGGATTTGTCATTATCGCCAAAGGCATTCAAGTGGACCCTGATAAAGTCAAGGCCATCTTAGAAATGCGACCGCCCCGCAATCTGAGGGAACTCAAGGGATTTCAAGGTCGTCTGGTGTATATCCGGAGATTTATATCCAACCTCTCTGGAAGATGTCAGCCATTTTCTCGTCTCATGATGAAAGGTGTATCCTTCGTATGGGACGAAGCCTGTCAGCAAGCGTTCGGTAATATCAAGCGCTACCTCACTAGTCTGCCAGTTCTGGTGCCCCCTGTCATGGGAAGACCATTCGTGCTATATGTCCGAGTGATGGATCATTCTCTGGGAGCTCTTCTCGTACAAAAGAATGAGATGGGTCACGAGCAGGCTATCTACTACCTCCACAGGATGATGGTCGGAGCCGAACACCGGTACAATCCAGTGGAGAGGAATGCTTGGCTCTAATGTTCGCTATACAGAAGACGCGATACTATGTCACGGGCCAAACCATTCACATCATCTCCAGGATCAATCCTCTTCGGGTACTGATGAACAAGCCAAGTGTTCTTAATTCTCGACTCGCAACTTGGGCAATGTTATTAACACCGTATGACATGGTGTACGTCCCCCATAAATTTGTCAAGGGCCAAGCATTGGCTGACTTCCTAGCTGCTCATCTGATCCCGGAGGCCTCTAAACTGTACGAGGACATTCCCGACGAAGTTGCAGAATGTAATTCCGTAATAAAAAGTGATGCATGGCAACTATTCTTCGATGGTGCCTCCAGGATTGGTCCCAGGGGAAACGTGGTTTCGGGAGTAGGAATTGTTCTGGTCACTCCTGATAAGCTCGTCATCTACCGAGCATATTCTCTTAGCGAGCCCTGTTCCAACAATGTGGTGGAGTACAATGCTCTACTAATCGGCCTCCAAGTCGCTAAAGAATTGGACGTCGAATCTCTGGAAGCTTTCGGCGATTCTCTGCTGATCGTCAATCAAGTCAGAGGAATATATGAAGTCCAGAATCCAGACCTCATCCCCTATCACCGAGCAACGGTCGAGATAGCCATGACATTCAAAGGGTTCTTCCTAGAGCATGTACCTCGATCTCAGAATCTGGAAGCTGATGCCCTAGCCAGTCTAGCTGCAGATTTAGCTACCCCTATAAGAAGGCAGAATTCAGTAATCCTTCTTAGCAGAGATTTATTCTGTGTGAAAAGCAACTTTCACATAGAATGCAGCTATGCTGTGGACACAGATCCTCCCAGGATAGACTGGAGAAGTCCTTTTATAGATTTTGTAGCATACGAAATCTTGCCAGAAGATCCTAAAGAAGCAGTATCCGTCAAAAGACGATCATTACGCTTCTATTTTGACGCATCGTCACAATGTCTATATCGCCGGTCTTATGACGGACTATTATTACGATGTCTCTCTGGTGAGGAAGCACAGCGGATTATCCGTGAAGCCCACGATGGCGTATGCGGAGCGCATCAACCCGGTCCTAAGCTACAGGATCGCATCAGGAGAATAGGCTATTACTGGCCTACTATGATCACAGATGCAATAAAGTATGCAAGACAATGCAGAGCCTGTCCGGTCCATGCAGACTTTATCCATCAACCTTCCGAATATCTATATCCTATGGTTGCATCCTGGCCTTTCGAAGCATGGGGTATGGATATCATTGGTCCTATTCACCCGTCTTCTTCCAGAGGTTACCAATTCATACTGGCCATCACGGATTATTTCTCCAAATGGGCTAAAGCGATCCCTCTTGCTGAGGTGAAGGCATCTAATGTGATCAGCTTCAACAAGCATCATGTCATTTATCGCTTCGGGATACCCCGAAGGATAATCCATGACAATGGGCCTCAGTTCATCAGCCAAGTATTTCATCGATTTTGCGATAAAAATTGGATACAAAATGTCGCCTCTACGGCATATAATCCTGCTACTAATGGTTTGGCGGAAGCTTTCAACAAAACCATTATCAAGCTCTTGAAGAAGTTCGTCTCTTCGAATAAAAGGGATTGGAATGAGAAGCTGGGAGAATGTCTCTGGGTATACCGCACAACGGTACGGGCACCGACAGGTTGTACCCCATTCTCATTAGTTTACGGAAGCGAAGCAGTTCTTCCCATCAAGATCCAAATTCCGTCACTCAGGATAGTCGTGGCTAATGAGTTGACTCAAGAAAAGAATGACCTGTTAAGGCTTCAAGAGCTAGAAGGATTAGACGAGAAACGCCTCCAAGCTCAACAGCCATCGCGCTATACCAAGCACGTATTTCCAGGGCTTTTAATCAAAAAGTGAAGGAAAGGGTGTTCAAAGTCGGCGAGCTAGTCTTAGCTGTGAGAAGGCCGATGATTCTTACTCACAGAAGTAAAGGCAAATTCCAGCCCAAATGGGAAGGCCCTTATGTGATCGAGACGACGTTCTCAAACGGCGCTTATAGGTTAGCCCAATCTAATGAAGACCTGTTAATGGCTCCTATCAATAGCAAATTCCTGAAAATGTACTATGCTTAACCCCCTCTGCTCAAGTGGAATATGGCAAAAACCTCATTTTGATAAAACTACTTCCAAAACGAAACTAATTGGATCGTATTCTATCATGTCCATATAACCTCTGAATAGATATACATCCTGCTAAAACTTACCGAGAGTATATCACGTCCATATTATCTCTGATATCACTTTCACCCAAACCTGTCATTTACATTCCAAAATGATTGGTCCACAAAGTTAGATGAAAGCCTCTTTATTATTCCCTAAAAAGAGCGAAAGTATATTTAAAAGCAAAAACAAAAGTACATCATTTAGGGGGAGCGGTCAGGTCGCGGAGCTGCTGCGCCAGTGCAACCATCCTCTCAGTCCTAGAATCCAAGACATCAGCGCAAGCCCGCTCCAGTCGTGCCTCATCATTGCTCATGAAGGACAGTTCGGCTCTAGCCCAAAGAAAACTAGCACGGGCGACTCCTGCACGCGCCAAGTTCTGTTGTGCTACGCCCAATCGGCTATCCGCCACAACTAGAGCTTCCGACGACTGAGAAGCCCACTCCTTTGCCTGAGCGAGTTCTGTTTCCAGCCTGAGGACCCTCGCTACATTCCATTCGCGCTCGGCCTGACACTTCGTTTGAAGAGCAATGGCCTCCTCCAGGACGGCTTTTTCTTCATCCATCTCCTGCTGGTGTGTCTGGATGGATTTATTTACGCCTGCCATCTGTTTGGCAAGCCGCACAGTCATGGAGTCATATCTAGCCTGGACCAGATCTTCAATATTGTCTCGAGCTAGCTGCAAGTATTTGTTAATGGGTTGCTCCAAACCATTAACTATCTCCTCCAGCATTTCAGCTAGCCCAGTGTTGTCGAATTCTCGGATCGGCACTATCACGGACCGGGAGGATCTCTTCAGCGACGCAAAGCTCAGATTCTTCGCCAATACCATTGATATTTACATTTTTAAAGTGGCATAGAAGATGCCGATATACTGCTCGATTAGCGCAGCTAGATCCGAATGGACGCCGGGAGTGGCCTCAATATTGGCAAGTCCCCCTCCAAGAACAAACTGCAGACGATGTTGCCACAATCGTCGCCTCAACAGGTGGTGCGACCAAAGAAGAAGCGCCAACACCGGACGAAGTGACCGGCATACTCAAAGGAGGCATTGTCGCAATGATAGGCTCGTCCTCCTCTTGAGATATCGGAATCTCATCGACAGGCGAGCCGGCACCCGAAGATGCTTCCTCTTCAAACTCAGCCACCTCCGTGTTGCCGCCAGGACCTGACACAGAGCCAAAGAGCGCATCTACACTGCCCTCCCCGAAGAGGTCTTCCCCTGAAAAGAGGACGAAAGGAAGTTAATATCAGCATAATGTTAATTTTCCTAAAAGAAAAGGCGTGAAGACGACATTTACCCATGGTCGACGTCATATATGTCGCATCTGCGGCCTGTACAGCTAAATCATTCCTTAATGATGCTAGGCAAGCTATCATACCTGGAGAAGGGGGTGCTTTAAGGAGCACTGGCTAATGCTCTTCTAGGTCCTCGTCAAATTCCAACCGAGGTTCATCGGCTGGAATCTCGCTGGGTGCACTAGCAGACACGGCAGGAGTCTCTCCCGATGCTGACCCGGACAAAGATATCCTCATTCGGCTCGGCCCCAAAGGCGACCTCGTTCCACTACCTGAAGCGGTAGCAGCGACGGCAGCCTCAAGCAGAGATTCTTCGGCACCACCAGCCGGAACATTAGAGGGTCCCTCTCTAAAAGGCGAGGAACCTCCAATCAAAGAATCATCCCCAACATGGGGAGATGCAAGCTCACTTCCAGGAGCCTCAATACCAGGAATCCGGAGAGGACGATTAACCATCTTCTTCTTTCTCTTACGAAGGGAAGTTTCCTTCGGAGTAGGAGCCCTTCGCTTCCCAGAGATTACCAAAGGGCCTGCAAGCAGAGGTACTTCACCCCGCGATACCGCCAACAGAGGCTCATCTAGATTGACGAACTCCTCACCCTCGTCAGAAGAAACCGAGGGGACTTCGACTCTTCCCCTAGACTTGGAAGAGGGCACCCTAAAACTTCCATGCATATCAAAATTGCGATGGAAGGTGTTCGTTGCCACATAAAACTGGGCATACGAGTGCAAGATGCGCAGCTCCGTGGAGAGTGTAATGACCGACACAGTAAAAATTGCTCCAGTGCAACCCATAAGGAAGTAGCGCCAGCCTCTCACTCCATCAATGAGTCCACCCCTAGACCGGAAGCTGGTGACGGCGTTGCCCACGTGCAATTGATCATACCCAAACTGCCTGGCAAATCGACTAGGCAGGTAGGGCTCCACGAAGCAATGGTCTTCACTCCTATATAGTAGATGGGAAGGTCTGATGCAGACCAAACAATTAAAAGCTTCAGGAGAAAGATTAGTCTTCTCTCTACCTGAATCCCCGATTGATTGCGATGTACAGAGGGGACAGTGCAGAAAAGCTTCCAGCTGTGACTGAAGCCCAGCAACCGCCGACAGTCTAGAACCGTGGTCTTATTCCAGGAAGACTTCTGGTAGTTCAATAAAAAACTAGCCCCCGAACTACTGCCGGAGCCGGGAGACATAACCCTGGGGTTATAAAGAATTAACCATCCCATCAGATACAAGTATGGTAATTTTACCTTGGGAAAGCTATCACGCCGAGTTTCATCGACGAGCAGCCCGTCAGTCATGGCCCTCAGGCCAGCTTGTATACGACATACCATGGCAGGGAGCAAGCCCAGTTTTGCCCCAAACACCAGATACACAGCAGGCCATAGCGTATTGCGGTAAATACGGTCCGCAGATGCGACGCCAGGTACCACCACTCGGCGCAGCCATATGGAGAGGAAGCCAACCAGTTGAGCTTCCCTGGACAGAGGCCTGCGGCAGCGCCTCAAATAACTATAGGCCTTAGTGCCTACAGGATACTGTCCTATCCCTTCGTAGAGGATCGAGTCCGGATCCCCAGCATCTACCATGAGATCGTCGACTACCTGAGCATTAAGCACGCTTAGAGGATTCACAGGCTAATCCTTGCCCTCCAATACCTTCTCCGGCTTAGCAGTCCTGGACCGGTGAAAGAAGAGATAGGACATCCATTTATTGATGTGAGCAAAATCTGAGGGCTCATCATAAAAAGTGGTACAAGCGAGGTAGTGGCACATCAGCTCCTGGTACACCTCCACTATCCGAGAGTCTGAATCCCCCAGCTCCCGGTTCGTGGGAACATACTCTTCATATGGAGTATCCCCCATTGACAGTATCGAGATCTCTGCCATCTCATGGAGGGCCAATCCCAACTCCCCCAGTGGAGTGGCGAAAGTCCCGATGAGCGAAATATATCGCTCCATCAGTGCTAGAAACAGGTTGGGGTTAGGAGGTAACCCAACACTGGTAGCACTCATAGCTGTAAACAAACCAATGCTCTCCAACTCTGTATGAAAATGCTTCAAGGCCCAATCTGCTAAGCGAGCCCATCGAAGGTTGGAATGGGTGATTCACCCACCGCACCGAGGGTTTACCTTGGGGTATACTCCCCCGTGCCCCATAAAATTATTGCAGAAAGTCGGTAATTGGACCGGCTGGATCACCAAGCTATCTTCACTCGGGATATTGCCCGGGTACAATCCCCTAAACATCGTCACATTGCCGAAAGGACGGCTGACAAACGACCCCTGGTCAACTCCTTTTAGATGAAAGATCTTCCCCGGCCTGCCGTGAAGATCGGGAGTCAGCGTCCACGACATCCTCCTGGGATGTGTAGCATAAAGGAAAGCCGAGATGGGATAGTCTCTCGGCATCTTGGGCAGATACAACACCAAGCTCCCGGCAGGGAAAACCTAGAGTTCTTTCTTGGGCTTCGTCTGGGACTGCTTGTCGATCAAGTCCCAAAAGAGGAAAGCCGGCTTTATGTATTGGTCCCCGTCTATATACATTAGGGGCTCCCCATTGTTCAGGTTCAGCAGCGTTTGCTCGCCCTGAGCTGATATCAGAATCTCCCTTCCTTCAGGATACTGCGGCCCAGAGATAGAAAATATCACGTGTGACAGATCCTCCAGATAATCGGAGTGCAACATCCCTGTGGCAGAACCCATCACATCGGCTAGCGAAGACACATGCAAGTTAATTGCGCCAGTGCAAGAAAAACAGATCAGTTCCTATAACTAGACATTACAGATCTTGCAACATACGCCAAAAAATCAACAGTCTGTGCTTTACGCCAAGACCGTAAAAACTTGACCATTACGCTGGAATCCATTTCCTATAGCATAAAGTTCAAGGATGGAAGTATACAGTCTGTGCTTTATGTCAGACTGATAAAGTTGAGGTATTACGCCAGAATCTTCATTCAGAAGCGTAACACTCAAATTTTACACACCAACTTTCGACAGTCAAAGCTTTTACGCCAGACTGCAAAAAATATGGAGTTTTTGCGCTGACACATTAGAAATGTGGGCGTAAAATATGAAACGTCTCTGTGCATCATCTTCCTCAAAGAGGCTATCAGCACAGAAGATGACCTAGCACGATCACGTACAACGTGTGCGAAGGATTTTCAGTCGTTCTTTTTCGTCCCAAGGGCTCTACCTTTAAGGCCGGGTGCACTGCTCGTCGGCGGGATACTTCGCTCAGAAGGAAGTTCGCCTTGCCCGACCGTAGACGCTCTAACTTGAGCAGAAGAACGAGAAGAAGAATTAACCTTCTTTCCCTTAGTGGAGGAGGATTGTTTCGAGGCCATTACTGAAAACTTTGAAAATATCGAAGAAGAAACGAAGAAGAACTCGAACAGTCGAAGGCTTTCTTTCGCAGAAGACGGATGAAATGTTTTTCTCTCAGAAACTTGTATAGAGTTCGGATGGACTCTTCGAATCCTGAACTAAATCTCCTAATTAATATTCGATTATGATTGGGTACTACGTCAGCCTATTACTCAGAGAAGGCGGACAGTCAGCGATATTCGAAAAGTTTTTACGCAAAGCAGATTCGTGGTTCTTGAGCCAAGGAGCTTTCTACGCTCGACAGCTACAGATCTACGGTTTTACACTCACAGGCTACAAGTCTATGGTTTTACGCCCGGATGCCTTTGTGCTCGGTAGCTTTTACGCTCGAGAGCCTACAAACCTACGACTTCACGCTCAGCAGCTACAAATCTATGATCTCACGCTCGGTGGATTTTTACGCTTAGAGGCAACAGATCCACAAATTCACGCTCGGAAGATTTCCTTTTCACAGGCTACGAATCTAAAGTTCTGCACCAAGGAGCTTTCTACGCTCGATAGCTACAAATCTACGGTTTTACGTTCACAGGCTATAAGTATATGGTTTTACGTCCAGATGCCTTTGTGCTCGGTAGCTTTTATGTTCGAGAGGCTACATACCTACGACTTCACGCTCAGGAACTACAAGTCTATGATTTCATGCTCGATGGCATTTAGTTCATGCTCAGAGGCTGCAGACTTATGATTTCACGCTCTATGACTTTTCGTACATCTGAAAGATATGCCGGACAGAGTACGCGTACATCTGAACGATTCTCAAGGCGGTCAATTGCAAGAATTCACACAGAAGATACTCCTTCTTGACCTCAAGATACCCTAAGTACCCGAAGCATACAGAGTTCAACATTGAAAATTACTCTTCTTCATGGATCGATTCGAAGTTCATCCAGAATCCAGTCTGAATCTTTCTTCTACAAATTCAAGATGACAACTCAGTTTAACAGCCATTTCTTGCCCTGTTCTGAGGGATTTTTGAGAAATCACTCTTGAAAATGATGGTCTGAACAAAAATTCTGTTTATCAGAAGTAAAAACAGTTCAGAATTCTATGCGGTTCCTAACAGAAGGACAGTTCGAACAACTCGACTGCTAAATCGGCTTTCTGTGCGTCCTTAGTTATGTGTAAAAGACAGGACAGGACCTAGCACTCTTTCTATACAGAGTCGGCGTAAAGAATCAGACGTGTCGAAGCTACACATATTCAGACTTTACAGCAAAGTATGGCAACATGATCATATGCAAAGAAGAAAGACGATTTTATTAAAATTAAAAGTATGATTACATAAGGTAAATCCAGTCTACAAAGGTTTTCTTTATTTTTCATGACTATATATAAGGGAAATCCCGTCTAAAAAGGACTTCCCCATCATCGTCTGAAGATCGCGCCCAGAATCTATTCTGCCAGGTTCTCGCATAGGGCGGCATCTTCATCTATCTTCTCCAGCAGTCAGTCAGTAACCACAAACTGACTGACATATTGGTCAACGGCGGGAGGATGCAGAACTGGGCATAGACCCAGCCGCCAACAGAAGAAAAACAGAGTAAATCTGCTTTCCTACATCCAACGCCGTGACAGATTAAGTTGAGATATTTCACTCAACTCAATCCTGGGCAGAGCTAGTCTATCTACTCTCGTCCACGGAGGTAACGGGAGAAGGCACCACTTGCAAGCTGCCTGGTCAAATACGACCCTTCTTCTCTCCGAAGAACCACCATACAAAGTTGCTGATTATCCCGAGCAAAGGAGGCTACAATATCCTTCCATGATCCATCGCTGCAGAGGACATTTGCTCAAAGACGTCGTCTTTTTCGACTCCGTACATGCTGGAAGAGCATGATCTCCTTCTTTCTCAAGTCGACTCGACGAACTCCGGCCATCATCTCTGTGTGGTGAAGGAAGTGTGGGAAGAACAGAAAAACTCCTCAGCCTTTATATAGGCGAAAGAGATCAAACCGATCCCCAATAACTCAGCCATAAAAGAATGCGTCAGGCTTGACCGTTTTAGGCTCCATTTTGAGTTACGAGGAACGGTTCATGCTTCATTCAAAGTATTTCAAATTACGAGGAATTTAAAAGCTTTGAAGGGGGTCTTGTAGAAGCATGAAAAATATGCTGGATAGCTGTACGCAGCATGTTCATGCAGCGCAGCATAAACAGAGGACCTCAGAGCCATCAACCTACAAATAGAGCTTTTTGTTTGTGGTGGAAAACGAAAGAATGAAAATGTATTCAAGATGGGGTTTATACGAAACCCGCCTTCTTTGGTTTACAAACAAACTTATACAATTTGATCCTATACGAGGATGTGGGAGTACAATTTATTTAATCTGGGTAAATATTGCTATAGGTGTCTGATCTGCAGTCAATCACTTTAGCCCTTGGACCACACGATGATGAAGAAGTGCCGTAGAAGACAGAAAGAAGCTTCGAAGGTTGTAAAAGAGGGTGGATGTACGATGCCAAAGTCGTCGATCCCTGCTCCTTGCCTGAGCTCCAGATTCTCTCTCTCTCTCTCTCTCTTGACCTTGGATCTGATATTGGTTTCTTGACCAATTTTTTGACCTTGTTCCTCATTGATAGAGGTCTCTATTTATAGAGTTTTAGTGACAGTGACCACTCCGTCGGTATAGAAACCGAGGAGTGGAAAGTACAGTACCCTTTTATACAACGGTTAAAATAACCAATGCCTGCGTATAGATGATCCTTTGAATGAGCGTGTGACGTGGGTCCAACTAAGGGACAAAACGCGTATAATCGCTACGAAGATCACGGCGTAGAAGCCACGTAGGTAGGTATCCCTCGTGCAGAAGAGGTGGGCGTAGAAGCCAATGTCTGTCACCATGGCGTAGAAGCCAAGTAGGCATAGAAGCCGAAATAGGCGTAGAATCCGAGTGGTCATAGAGGCCGAGTGGGCGTAGAAGCCGTTGCATACCTTGTCAGAGTGCTGATGTGGACGTCTTAGCCGGAATTATGGCTTTTGAAGATATAATCAAATCTCTTGCATTAAATGCCGAGATCTGCCACCAACCTGTGCATTAAATGCGGAAGCGTATTTTAAAGGTCTGCAGCCCTTCTGCGCATCAGTCGCAGAGACGTGCCTTGAGAAACTGTCACCGCTCTGCGCATTGGATGTAGAGACGTGCCTCGAACAACTGTCATCGTTCTGTGCATATGACGTAGAGACGTGCCTCGAGCCCCGTACGGAGTGTAGCTTTTGTTGTGGCAGGCAGTTTGTCTATTACAGAGCGTAAACAACTCATGTCTGCCTGTGTAAAATAAGGCCGCGTATCCTTTCGTGCACGTAAAAGCAGTTTATGCAAAGAAGATGGCGGTAAATGACAGCCTGGGTCGCAGTGCCGTGCCATCATTATAGCCGTCGTCTGGTTAGTCGAGCAATATCCCTGGGTAGTCGAGCAGTATCCCTTTGTCAGAAGTCCAGACGTCAGGTTCATTGCAGGATCTGACAGGTTCACTTCGGAGAATACGAAGCGTCTCTCGTATACTTCAATGCTGCGTTGCAAGAGGATGGGTTTTACGCCCAGGAGTCGATGAAGCACCCTGTTTACGCTGAAGCGGTTTGGACGTACTGCCTTACGTTGGGCTTATACTTCATGCTATGTTTGGCGAAGAAAGCTCTATTGCACGCTTGATGGCTCTGAAGGCCTCTGTCTACGCTGCTCTACATCAATATGCTGCGTATAGCCATCCAGCGTATTTTTCATGCTTCTACAAGACCCCCTTCAAAGCTTTCAAATTCCTCAGAATTTGGAACGCTTTGAATGAAGCATGAACCGCTCCTCGTAACTCAAAACATTTCTGAATAGAGCATTGAAACGGTCGATGCTGACTTTATGGCAGATTTATTGGGGACCGGTATGATCTCTTTAGCCTATAAAAAGGCTGGAGGGGTTAACCCGTTTTCCCGCATTCTCATCACCACGCAGAGATGATCGCCGAAGTTCGTCGGGTCGCTCTGAGGAAGAAGGAGATCATGTTCTTCCAGCGTGTAAGGAGCCGAAAAAGATGGCGTCTTCGAGCAAGTGTCCACTGCAACGATGGATCATGGAAGGATATCTTAGCCTCCCTTGCTCGGGATAATCAGCAACTTTATATGGCTGTTCTTCGGGAGAGGGGAAGGGTCATTTTTGACCACACAGCTTGCAATCTGTATATTTTCCCCTGAGACCTCCGCGGACAAGAGCAGACAAACTGTAACTGCTGTCCTCGATCGAGTTGGGTTTTAAAGAATCCTCAACTGGATCGGTCATGGCATACGGAGCATGGGATCTGCATCATTTATGCAGGCCCAGTTCTGTATCCTCCCACCATCGATCTTCTTGTTCATGACTGTGGTGGTCGATGAACTGCCATGGAAGAAGAGGAAGACCTGCACCGATGCGAGAACCCGGTAGAACAGATTCTGGGGCAGCCTTCCAATGAAGACGAGAAAATCCTTTGTAGACGGGATTTCTCTCATATGTAACCATGAAAAATGAGGAAAAAACCCCTTGTAGACAGGATTTCCCTCATATGTAATCATGATTTTAATTTTAATAAAATCGTCTTTCTTCTCCGCATATGATCGTTTTGCCATACGTTGCTGTGAAGTCTGAATATGTGTAGCTTTGACACATCTGATTCTTTACGCTGTTGAGCATTTTGAACATTTAGAACTGTCCTGCTGCTAGGACTGAGGAACCGCGTAGAGCTCTGAACTATTGTCTTTGCTTCTGATGAACAGAATTTTTGTTCAGACTTCGTCTTCAAGAATGATTTCTCGAAAATAACTTGAAACAGGGTCGAGAAACGGCTGTCAAACTGAGTTGCCATCTTGATAGACGAGATATTCAGACTGGAGTCTGGATGAACCTCCAATTGACCCGAGAAGAGTAATTTCTCAATGTTTGAACTCTGTATATTTTGGGTACTTGGGATATTTTGAGGTCAAGAAGGAGTATCTTCTGTGCGAACTCCTGTAATCGACCGCCTCGAGAACTGTTCGGATATACGGAAAGTCAGAGATCCGTAGTGTAGATGAGGTAAAAATCCTGAGTTCGTAGCCTATTGAGCGTAGAAAGCCACCGAGCGTGAGATCATCGATTTGGTATCTGGTGAGCGTAAAGGCGTAGGTTTGTAGCCTCTCGAGCATAAAAGCTACCGAGCACAAAGGCATCCTGGCATAAAACCATAGACTTGTAGCTTACGAGTGTAAAATCGTAGATCTATTGTTGTCGAGCGTAGAAAGCTCCTTTAGCGTAGAACTGTAGATTTTTAGCCTGTGAATAAAAGAAATCTTTCGGGCGTAAGGTCGTGGATCCATTGCCTCCCAGCGTAAACTAAACCCCACCGAGCGTGAGATCATCGATTTGGTATCTGCTGAGCGTAAAGTCGTAGGTTTGTAGCCTCTCGAGCATAAATGCTACCGAGCACAAAGGCATCTGGGCATAAAACCATAGACTTGTAGCTTGCGAGCGTAAAAACCGTAGATCTGTTGCTGTCGAGCGTAGAAAGCTCTTTAGCGTAGGAACCGCTGACCTATTTTTTGCACGAAAAACTCTTCGAATTTGCTGACTGTCCGCCTTTCGAGAGTAGTGGGCTGACGTAGTACCCAATCATAACCAAATATTAATTGTGAGATTTTGGTTTGGGGTTTCGAGGAGCCCGTCTGAGGATTCGAGGAGTCGACCCGAACTCTATATATATCCCAAGCTTTTGAGAGAAAAACTTTTCATCCGTCTTCTGCGAAAGAGAGCCTTCGACTGTTTTGAGTCTTTCCCCTCGTTCTTCTTCCGAGCGCTCCGAGTTTTTAGAAATGGCGCCGAAACAAATCCCCTCCACTAAGGGAAAGAGTATAGGTTCTTCTTCTCGTTCTTCTGCCCAGCGAGAGAGTCTTCAGTCGGGCAAGGTGAACTCTCTTCTGAGCGAAGTATCCCGCCGACGAGTAGCGCACCCGGCCTCAGAGGTAGAGCCTTTAGGATGACAAAGAACGATGAAAAATCCTTTGCACACGTTGAACGTGACCGCGCTAGGTCATCTTCTGTGCTGATAGCCTCTTTGAGGAAGATGACGCACGGAGATGTTTTCATCTTTTACGCCCATATTTCTAATGTGCCAGCGTAAAACTCCATGTTTTCGCAGTTTTGAGCGTAAAAGCTCTGACTGCCGAAAACTTGGTGTATACTAAAAATTTTTAGTTTTACGCTTGTGGATGGGACCTCCGACGTAATAACTAGAATTTTGGCAGTCTGGCGTAAAGCACGGACTGTATACCGCCAATTACGCTTCTGGATGTGACTTCCGGCGTAAAATGACTAAATTTTGTATAGTCTTGGCGTAAAGCACAGACGGTCATTTCTTGGTCTTTGCAAGATTTGTAATGACGTATTTTCCTTGCACTTTTGCAGTTGACTTGCATGAGTCTCCACTGGCCGAGGTGATGGGTTCCGCTGCCGGGATGCTGCACTCAAACTATCTGGAGGATCTGTCCCACGTGACATTTCCTATCTCCGGACCCCAGTATCCTGAAGGAAGGGAGATCTTGATATCGGCTCAGGGCGAGCGCACGTTGCTGAACATAATTAATGGAGAGCCCCTGACGTACATAGACGGGGACCAGTACATCAAGCCGGCTTTTCTTTTTGGGGACATGATTGACAAACAGTCCCAGACGAAGCCTAAGAGAGAACCCTGAGTTTTTCCCGCCGAGAGTGTGGTCTTGTATCTGCCAACGATGCCGAGAGATTATCCCATCTCGGCTTTCTCCCATGCGACACATTCCAGGAGGATATCGTGGACGATGACTCCCGATCTTCACGGCAAGCCGGAGAAGATCTTTTATCTGAAAGGAGCTGACCAGGGGTCGTTTGTCAGCCGCCCTTCCGGCGTTGTGACGCTGTTCAGGGGACTGTGCCCGGGCAGCGTCCCGAGTGAAGACAGTTCAGTAATCCAGCCGGTCCAATTGTCGACTTTCTGCAATGACTTCATGGGGCGAAGGGGGTATACCCCAAGGAGAATCCTCGGTGCAATGGGTGGATCACCCCAACAAACCTCCGATGGACTTGCTTAGTTGACTGGGCCTTGAAGCATTTTTGGAGAGAGCTGGAGGTCATCGGACTGTATGTTGCTGTGAGTGCGACGAGTGTTGGGTTGCCTCCTAACCCTAACCTATTTCTGGCACTAATGGAGCGATACATTTTGCTCACCGGGACCTTCGCCACTCCACTGGGGGAGTTGGGGTTGGCCCTCCATGAGATGGCAGTGATCTCGAGACTGCCGATGGGGGATACCCCATATGAAGAGTATGTTCCCACCAACCGGGAGTTGGAGGACTCGGACCCTCGGGTTGTGGAGGTGTATCAGGAGCTGATGTGCCACTACTTTGCGTGCACTGCTTTTTATGATGAGCCTTCTGATTTGGCTCACACCACTAAGTGGATGTCCTACCTCTTCTTCCACCGGGCCAAGGTCGTCAAGTCAGAGAAAGTTTCAGGGGGCAAGAATGAGCCCGTGAACTGTTTGGGCGTGCTCAGTGCCCAGGTCGTCGAGGATCTTATGGAGGATGCTAAAGCTCCAGATCAGATTCTCAATGACGGGGTAGGAAAGTACCCTGAAGGCACTAAGGCCTATAGTTACTTGAGGCGCTGCCGCAGGCCTCTGTCTAAGGAAGCCAGGCTGGCTGGCTTTCTCTCCATATGGCTGCGTCGAGTAGTGTTTTCCGGCATCGCATCCGCGGACCGCATTCACCGGAACATCCTGTGGCCTGCCGTGCGTCTGGTGTTCGGGGCAAGACTGGGCTTGCTCCCTGCCATGGTGTGCCGTATACAGGCTGGTTTGAGAGCCATGACTGATGGACTGCTCGTTGATGAAGCTCGGCGTGATAGCTTTTCCCGGGTAGAGTTACCATACCTGTACTTGATGGGATGGTTAATTCTCCACAACCCCCGGGTGATGTCTCCCGGCCCTGGTAGTAGTTGGGGGGTAGTTTCTTGCTGAACTACAAGGACTCTCCCTGGAACGTGAACACAGTTTTAGACTGTCGGCTGGTGCTGAGCCTCGGTCATTGCTGGAAGCTCCTCTGCACTGTCCCCTCCGTATATCGCAATTAGTCGGGTATTAGGTTTGAGGATTTAGGTGGAGAGAAGACCGATCTTTCTCCGAAAGCTTTTAATTGGTTGGTCTGCATTAGACCCTCCCATTTGCTGTACAGGAGGGTAGATCATTGCTTCTTCGAGCCCTACTTGCCCAGTCGGTTCGCCAGGCAGTTTGGGTACGATCAGCTGCACGTGGGCGATGCCGTCACCAGCTTCAGGTCCAGGGGCGAACTCATTGATGGAGCCAGAGGATGGCGGTATTTTATCATGGGTTGCACGGGAGCAATCTTTATCGTGCCGGTCGTCACACTCTCCACGGAGCTGCGCATCCTTCATTCGTATGCCCAGTTCTACGTGGCGATCAACACCTTCCATCGCGATTTTGACATACGTGGAAGCTTTAGGGTGCCTTCTCCCAAGTCTGGGGGAAGAGTCAAAGTCCCCTCGGTTTCGTCTGACGAGGGTGAGGGGTCCGTCACTCTGGATGAGCCTATGGTGTAGGTGCCGAGGTGTGAAGTGCCTCCGCCTGCGGGGGCTTTGGCAGTCTCTTGGAAGCGAAAGGCTCCTGCTTTGAGGCAGACTTCCCCTCGCAAGAGGAAGAAGAAGACGGTTGCTCATTCTCTCCGGATTCCTGGTATCAAGGCTCCTAGAGAGGAACCTGCTGTCTCCCCTATTGGGGATGTCTCTTTGATTGGAGGTTCCTCGCCTTTCGGAGAGGGACCCTCAGTTTCGGCTGGCGGTGTCGGAGAACCCATGCTTGAGTCTGCCGTTGCTGCCACCGCCTCCGGTAGAGGAACGAAATTGCCTGGCGAGATTCCAGCTGACGAACCTCGACCGCGTCTTGGTGAAGGCTTGGTAGAGCACCTGGTGGTGTCGGTGGGCCCACCCCCTTCTCTAGATATGACAGTTCACATTGCGTCATTAAGGCATGATTTAGCTACGTGGGCTGCAGATGCGGCATATATACCGTTGGCTACGGGTAAATGTCATCTTTATGTCTCCTCTTAGAAAGATTATCATCATATTGATATCAACTTTCTTGTCCTCTTCTCAGGGGACGGCGTCCACGGGGAGTATAGCGTTGAAGTGCCTTCTGGCTCTGCTCGGGCTTCTGGCGATGATACGGAGGCGTCCGACTTTAAGGAGGAAATATCTTCGGGGGCCAGCTCGCCCGGAGTGGTTTCGTCATCTCAAGAGGAGGACGAACCCGTTGTCGTGACCTCGCCTCTCGCGAGTATGTCGATGACTTCGACCGTTGTTGTCGCACCTCCTTCGGTCGTACCACCCGCTGAGGCGGCGGCTGTGGCCACTTCGTCTGCAATTATTCCTGGAGGGGGACTTGTCAATATTGCGGCCACTCCTGGCGTCCAATCGGATCTAGTCGTGCTGACCGAGCAATACACCAGCCTCTTTTACACCAGTTTGAAAACGCTGATATCAATGGTGTTGGCGAAGAATCTAGACTTTGAGCGTCTGAAGAAGGCTTCTCAGTTTTCGATCGGGGCGGTCAGGGAGTTCGACGATTCTGGGGTAGCTGACGTCCTGGAGGCGATGGTTTATGGTTTGGAGCAACCTATTAACGAATACTTGCAGCTGGCTCGGGGCAGCCTTGAAGCTGAGGTCCAGGCCAGATATAACCTCATGACTACGCGGCTTACTAAACAGCTGGAAAGCCTAGATGACTCTATCAAAGCGCATAAGCTGGAGATGGATGAAAGAAAAGCTGTCGTGGAGGAGGCTCTTGCTCTTCAGACGAAGTGCTAATCCGAGCATGAAGGGAACGTAGCGAGGGCCCGCAAGTTAAAGAAAAAACTCACTCTGGCAGAGGAGTGGGCTTCTCAGTCGTTGGCAGGTCTAGATGTAGCGACTGGTCGACTGAGTGCAGCATGACGGGATCTGGAACGCGCAGAAGCTGCCCGTGTTGGCTCTCTTCTGGCAAGGGCCAAACTGTCCTTTACGAACAATCCCGAGGCACGGCTGGAGCGGGCCCACGCTGATGCCTTGGTTTCCAGGGATGAGAGGATAGCTGCACTGGTACAGCTGATTCGCGATCTGACCGCTCCCCTGCAATGATGTACCCTTTCTTCCTTTTGCTTCCCGAATGTAATTCTGCTCTTCTTTTGGGAAAAAATAAAAGTGACTCTTTTCTGACTTTATGGACCCATCATTTCGGAATGTAAATGACAGATTTGGGCGAGAGTAATATCAGAGGTAGTATGAACGTGATAGACTCTTGATAACCTTTTAGCAGGACATATCTATTCAGAGGTCATACGAACATGATAGAATATGACCCAACTAGTTTCATTTTGGAAGTAGTTTTGTCAGAATTTGAGATTCTCGCTATATTCCACTTGAGCATGGGAGTTTAAGCATAGTACCTTTTCAGGAATTTACCGTTGATAGGAGCCATTAACAGGTCTCCATTTGGCTGGGCTAACCGATAAGCGCCGTTTGAGAACGTTGTCTCGATCACATAAGGGCCTTCCCACTTGGGCTAGAATTTGCCTTTACTCCTGTGAGTAAGGATCATCGACCTTCTTACGGCTAAAACTAGCTCGCCGACTTTGAACACTCTTTTCTTTACTTTATGATCGAAAGCTTTGGAAATGCGTGCTTGGTAGAGCGCGATGCGCTGTTGAGCTTGGAGGCGTTTCTCGTCTAATCCTTCTAGCTCTTGAAGCCTTAACAGGTCATTCTTTTCTTGAGTCAGCTCATTAGTCACGGCTATCCTGAGTGACGGGATCTGGATTTCAATAGGGAGAACTGCTTCGCTCCCGTAGACCAGTAAAAATGGGGTACAACCTGTCGGTGTTCGTACCGTTGTGCGGTATGCCCAGAGGCATTCGCCCAGCTTCTCATTCCAATCTCTTTTGTTTGAAGAGACGAACTTCTTCAAGAGTTTGATAATGGTTTTGTTGAAAGCTTTCGCCAAACCATTAGCAGCTGGATAATATGCCGTAGAGGCAATATTATGTATCCAATTTTTATCGCAAAATCGATGAAACGCTTGGCTGATGAACTGAGGCCCATTGTCATGGATTATCCTTCGGGGAATCCCAAATCGATAAATGACGTGATGCTTGATGAAGCTGATTACATTAGACGCCTTTACCTCAGCAAGAGGGATCGCCTCTGCCCATTTAGAGAAGTAATCTGTGATGGCCAGTATGAACCGGTGACCTCTGGAAGAAGACGGGTGAATAGGACCAATGATATCCATACCCCATGCTTCGAAAGGCCAGGATGCAACCGTAGGATGTAGATATTCAGACGGCTGATGTATGAAGTCTGCATGATCCTGACAGGCTCTGCATTGTCTTGCATAGTTGATCGTGTCTGCGATCATAGTGGGCCAGTAATAGCCCATTCTCCTGATACGATCCTGTAGCTTAGGACCGGGTTGATGCGCTCCGCACATGCCGTTGTGAGCTTCCCGGATAATCAGCTGTGCTTCGTCATTAGAGAGACATCTCAATAGCAGTCCGTCGTAGTTCCGGCGATGTAGGCATTATAAAGATGCATCAAAGTAGAAGCGTAATGATCGTCTTTTGACGGATACTGCTTCTTTGGGGTCCTCCGACAAGATTCCGTATGCGACAAAATCTATGAAGGGACTTCTCTAGTCTCTTCTAGGGGGATCTGTGTTCACAGCGTAGCTGCGTTCTATGTGAAAGTTATTCTTCACACAGAATAGATCTCTGTTAAGAAGGATTACTGAATCTTATCTTCTTATAGGAGTGGCTAAATCCGCAGCTAGACTGGCTAGGGCATCAGCTTTCAGATTCTGAGATCGAGGTACATGCTCTAGGAAGAACCCTTTGAATGTCATGGCTATCTCGACCGTTGCTTGGTGATAAGGGATGAGGTCTGGATTCCGGACTTCATATATTCCCCTGACTTGATTGACTATAAGCAGAGAATCACCGAAAGCTTCCAGGGACTCGACCCCCAGCTCTTTGGCGACTTGGAGCCCGATTAGCAGAGCGTTGTACTCTGCCACATTATTGGAGCATGGCTCGCTAAGAGAATATGCTCGGTAGATGATGAGTTTATCAGGAGTGACCAGGACGATTCCTACCCCTGAAACCACGTTTCCCTTAGGACCAGTCCTGGAGGCGCCGTCGAAGAACAGCTGCCATGCGTCACTTTCCATTATGGAATTACATTCTGTAACTTCGTCAGGGATGTCCTCGTATAATTTGGAGGCCTCCGGGATCGGATGAGCAGCTAGGAAGTTGGCCAGCGCTTGGCCTTTGATGGACTTCTGCGGGACGTATACCATGTCATATGGTGTTAACAGCATCGCCCAAGTCGCGAGTCGGGAATTAAGAGCACTTGGCTTGCTCATCAGTACTCGAAGAGGGTTGATCCTGGAGATAATATGAATAGTCTGGCCGGTGACATAGTGCCGCATCTTCTGGATAGCGAACATCAGAGCCAAGCATTCTTTTTCCACGGGGTTGTACCGGTGTTCGGCTCCGACCATCATCCTGCTGAGGTAGTAGATAGCCTGTTCATGACCCATATCGTTCTTCTATGCGAGAAGAGCTCCTAGCGAATGATCCATCGCTTGAACGTACAGCAAGAACGATCTTCCCATACGGGAGGCACCAGGACTGGCGGACTGGTGAGGTAGCGTTTGATATCTCTGAACGCTTGTTGACAGGTTTCTTCCCATATGAAGGATACACTATTCTTTATGAGATAAGAAAAGGGCTAACATCTTCCCGAGAGATTGGATATGAATCTCCGGATATAAGCCAGACGGCCTTGAAATCCCCGGAGTTCCCTCAGATTGCGGGGCGGTCGCATTTCTACGATGGCCTGGACTTTGTCAGGGTCCACTTGGATGCCTTTCACGGTAATGACAAATCCCAGGAATTTGCCACTAGATACACCCAGAAAGGACTTCGTAGGGTTCATCTTGAGTTGATGTTGGCGCATTAACTCGAATACCGTCCTCAAGTCTTGAATGTGATCATCTTTGAGGCAGCTCTTGACGGCTATGTCATCCACGTAATATTCTACTATTTTGAGTAAATGCTCATAGAATATGTTACTCATAGCCCGTTGGTATGTAGCCCCGGCGTTCTTCAATCCGAAGGGCATGACCGTATAGCAATATACCCCCAACGGGGTCCGGAAGGCAGTGTGCTTCTCGTCTTCGGGATGCATCTTGATCTGATTGTACCCTGAGAATCCGTCCATGAAAGACATGCGTTCAAAACCGCAGGTGTTGTCGATCATGATGTCCGTGATTGGAAGAGGGAACTCATCCTTGGGGCAGGCCGCATTCAGATCTCGGTAATCGATGCAGATACGTATTTTCCTATTTTTCTTCATGACTGGGACAACGTTGGCGACCCAGTCGGGATGTTGTTTTTTCCGGATGAAACCGCAGGCTATCAACTTCTTGACTTCAGCTTCGATGGCGTCCATAATATCCGGGCGGAACCGGTGTTCGTGCTGCTTCACAGGCTTTGAATCGGTCAATATGTTGAGTTTGTGAGTAGCCACCTTTGGGTCAAGGCCTGGCATGTCCTCATAACCCCATGTAAAGATGTCGACATACTCTTTTATCAGCTGGATAACTTCTTCCCTTTCAGTTGGGGAAAGATTGTTACTGATAAATATCGGCTTTGGTGAAAGTTCACCCCCAACATCAACCTGGATAACTTCATCTTTGGTGGAAGGTTCCCTTTGCTCAAAGCGGAATTCCTACTGCATATCCATTTGTTGGGCCCAAGAGTCATTCTCAAACGGCTCAGGATCCTGTTCATCTGCTTCAAAGGGATCTGCCACTACCATATTCACTGATAGTGTTTGTTCGAGAGCATCAGGTGAGTCAGAGGGCGACGAGCCATTCTGGGAAGAGGAGAAGATATCCTTGTCTGACTTAGAAGTCGTAAGGGAGGTGGCATACCCTAACCCGAAACGAGTTTGCTGATAGCGGGGGTCGCCGCGCAGCGGCGTTCGTCTGCCTCTTCCGTAGTTGAGGCCTGGCTTCCGCTCCAAGTCGTAGCCCATGTTTTGTATGATCCTCAACGCTCGCGGGCTGTATCGATGAACTTGCATTTTTCCAGTATCGTCATTGAAAGGATCTTCCTGGATAGCCGGTTGATTGCGCATGCGGCTGAAGACTATTGATCGCTGGCTGCTGCAGGTAGGCGGGACAATGAAGATAGAATCCTCATGCGGTCCATACATCGTGACGACGTTGGATGATGATGCTACTTCCCAGACATACGGACGATAGGAGTTCATAACTTCCAAGAATTTTTGTGCTATGGGTTCTACCTCGTCACGGTGAGTGGATTCCTGATTTAGAATTTGAGCGTCAATATACCAGAAAAGAGGATGTTTATTATCATCTGGAACTCCGTTCCTGGTTGTATTTACATCGGTCGGCTGCCTGTCGCGCCGAAGGTTGATGACCAAGGGTGGAGGCTTCTGGTTCAAAGTGATCACTAGAGGATCACTCCCTTTTCCTGACTTGGTCTTGTTCAGGTGAATAGCCATAGGCTCTATGGCTTTTGGACGAGTGGTTCGTCCTTTCACCCTGATTGAAAGTGGTAGTGCGGCAGAGGGTTCTTCTGGCTCCCGGTGGGATTCCTTCTCTGCCTCGCCTAACCCTTCTTCCGTGTGGTCTTGAGAGTATAACACGGCATCAGAATAGTAGGATTCTACTCCTTTAAACGGGTTTAGGTCAGCAACCTCCGTTTGTACTGTTCCTTGGGGGTCTACATATTTGAGGCATTGATGTAGAGTTGAAGGAACGATGTTGTGGTCGTGGATCCACGGTCTTCCAAGCAAAATGTTGTAGGACACCTCTGAATCGATGACGTAATATGTGGCCACCGATCTGAGGTTGCCAATCTGGATCCTCAGGCGAATTTTCCCCAATGGCTTACTTCTTCCGGCGTTGAAACCTACGATTATAGTGGAGGTGTAAGCCAATTCGCTGATAGGAATCCTCAGCGGTTTGAGCAGACTGTGAGGGATGATGCTGATCGACGATCCCGGATCTATGTGAATCCGATCGACCTTCATGGAACCGATGTACCCAGTGTAATAGAGGGGCCTGTCATGCCTGTTATGTTTTAACAGCATGTCGTCTTGAGTGAAAGTGATATTTGGGACCACTTCCATTATACTGTGGCATTGAGGACATGCCACCGGTTCTTCGTCGGGGGACTTGAGCTGGGTCAAGCATGCCTCCTCCTGCATCAGTGCTTCACTCAGGGCTAGACGAGTGTCTTAGGAGAGCCTGAGTAGCTCAAAGATGGACAGCCTAGCTGGTGTATTAGCCAGTTGGGCCAGTATATCGAAGTTGTATGGCTTCTCTAAACCTTTGTTTGAAATATTTTTCACTGGTTTATCAAAGCGCACTTCTCTTTGCTTCCCCTTGTCCGCCGGAGTTGGTTTTGAAGGACCGACATCTGGTACGACGGGGTCTGGTCCTGAAGGTTTGGCAGCTGAAGCGTCCGCCGGTGCATCTTCCTAACTTGCTCCGTAGTCGTTGAGGTAGGCTTTCCCTGAACGGGTTGCAGCAAATACCTCGTCTTCGTCTGATGGCAAAGAAGTTGTGACCATATGGCATGGTTTGTATTTAGAGCTCTTTCTAGATGTAGCCTTAGTAGCTTTAGTCTCCTCCTCGAGCTCTGACACCAAATCCGGATGAACCCACATAATCTCGCCCTGTCGGGTGGTTAGGGGTACCAGGTCATGATTTTGACCCCTAGCCGGAGGGAGATTGACGATGTTCATCGTGGTCCGGGAAATGGGTGTGACACCGTTCGAGACTTCTTGGGAAGGCAGGTTGTCAAACCGCAGAGAGATCATATTGGCCGTGACCGTCTTCTCGGTGTTGTGCAGAGTGATGGCTTTAGCATCGATTAACCCCTGGATCTTCCTTTTCAGTATGTAACACGCCTTTGTCGGGTGGTGCACGTATCTGTAGAAGATGCAGTATTCGGGGTCGTTAGTACTGCCGACTTCTTGGGATCGTCTTAGCTCCGGAAGGGTGATCTTGCCACTTTTGATGAGACACTCGAATATACTTGGGATATCGTCGTCGTCGAAAGAGTAGACTTCTTTTCCCTTGTGCGATTGCCGCGGTCTTTTGTCTGGCCGTTTTGATCGCCAGAGCTTCTTTTCCCTTGGAGCTGCGAGGATGGTCGCTGCTGGGAGATGACCTTTTGCCTCTGTCAGAGACGGAGATCATGATGCCATTGTCGCACGCCTTGCGACTGTTGTCTTCGGCGGCTACTGCCGAGATGATGAACGAGGGCCAATCATGGAACTGATATGGTCCTGTAAACACCGAGACTACGGGAAGGAGGTTCTTCCTGCAAATGTCTACTAACGCAGAGTCTGGAACTCCTGGGGGCATCTGTAAGGTAGCCTGACGAAAACGTTCGACGAAGGTGCGAACGTCCTCCTTTTCTCTCTTCTTGACTTCGATGAGAGAGGACATAGACATGTCCATTCCTTCCTCGTAGAATAGCGTGAAGAATAAAGCTTTGAAGTCTTCGAAGGAAGTAATGCAGTTATCCGCCAAGCTACGGTACCACTGATAGGCTACTCCTGAGAGGTAGCCTTTGAACACCCGGGTGAGGAGGGCGTCGTTCCCTTGTAGCAACACCGTCATCATACTAAAATAGTTCATGTACTGACTTGGTGATGTTTTTCCCTCGAACAGAGCCATAGTCTGAGGTTTGTACCTCGGAGGGAAAGGGACCTCTTCCCAGATAGCTGGGTAAGGCTGGTTGATTCCTAGTTTTTTGAGCTAATCTTTGTGCTTCAAGGCGTCAAACTGGGCTTTCAACTCCCGTACTGCCTGCATCGGATTTTCAGTCGGAAGCAGGACTACGGTGTAGTACGGAGTTGGTCATATCGTAACTCCAACGGGAGGTAATGCATTCTCTGAGTGAGGAAGCGGAGGAACTGCTGACTCTTGATCTAGAGGTGGCTCTTGGCTCGGGTTGGATGGTGGTAAGTCCACCCCCACACGTATCTGAGTTGGCGGGATCGATGCTTGAGCCATGGCAGTTGCGTCCTGAGTTAGCATCATCTGGTGCATGTTCTCCATTATGGATTGCATTTGTTTCAGAGATGTCTCCAGTATAGTGATGCGTTGTTCCGCGTTTTCTGACGGCGAAGCTTCCTCGCGTTCATCTTCAACGGCATAAACTCCCATTTCCTAGGCATCGTCGAAGGATGCGTATAGGTTGTTGCAGAAGTCGACTCTATACTCCCAGTATTTGATTCGGGGGAATGGCGACCCCCAGCATCGGAATCAGAGGAGTACTAAGTCAGTTGTTGTGACCTTGATCGAGTGTTCTGGAACACCCCATCTTCAGTGTCTCTGAGGAGCATGTTGGATCTCCTTCGGCTTGGAGTTCTAGAGGACGGACGTCTTGAGCCTGAGCTTCCTCCAGGTATGTACGAAGCCATGTTCACAGATGCATGCGCGGGCTCTTCTTCCTGGAAAGACAAAGAGTAGCTCAACCGGTCGAAAACCGACCGTTTTGCTTTAAAACAGCAGCAGTCAATCACAATCTTATGACTATTACAACATTGCTCGCCAGGGGGCGTAATAGACATGTTGGAAGGTCCCCTTTCCTTACGCTTCTGGATTAGATATTTGCGTAAGTCAGGCGGAGTAGAAGAAGAAGATGACGGCTTGTTCCTTCTGTTCCCATCAGTGGGCATACGGAGATTGGGCACCATGGTTTTCCCTGTGCCACCTGTGTACAACAGGTTGGCCATCTGGGTGGCAGATAATCCCCGGAGAGGGTGTCTTTCCGCAATCTGAGCTTGCTTTACGCTGTGGGACTTCGCCTGGCATAATTTGGAGATCTGCTCAGACTGGCGTAAAGCTGAAGAGGTCCTCAATCGGCCATCGGCTTCCCGCGTAATCCGGAGAGTAGGCAGATTGCTCCCTCGCTGACGTAAAGGCCGAGAAGTTGAGTACTCTGCCGCTTGCTTCCCCTTGCGGAAATCATAGCGCTCATCTGGTTCCCCGTAGAGGTCAGATGTCGTCTTGCGCACGGAGCGTGATTTGTACTTTCGATTTGGCGCTGAGGCATCATCAGAAGTTTTGTCTGTACCGCACGTAGTGGAAGACTGGTTTCTACGCGTAGAGCACAGTGGATACTTCTGGGTTAGCGCTGAGGCTTTGCCCAAAGTTTTGTCTATACCGCGGGTAGCGGGAGACTGGTTTCTACGCGTAGAGCGTAGTGGATACTTCTGGGTTAGCGCTGAGGCTTTGCCCAAAATTTTGTCTGTACCGCGCGTAGCGGGAGACTGAATTTTACGTACAGGGCACGGAGAAAGCAATGCTACAACCTCATTGGTCAAAGAGATCGGAGAGTCCACAGGAATGGTAGAGAATGTCTTGGGCATCCAGACCTTATGCAGCTTCCTGTTGTCTTAGACGGAGAGAGGGTGAGAGCTACCCCCGGTTCGAAGCATGACTTCGTAGGCAGACTGGTCGAATTGGACGACCAGTGTCTTCTTCACGGTTCCTACAGATACCGCATCGTGTTGAGCAATTACTTCCTCATCAGAAGAGAAAGATGTCCCCAGCAGAATCTCCATCTTGTTTGTGGTGGAAAACGAAAGAATAAAAATGTATTCAAGATGGGGTTTACACGAAACCCGCCTTCTTTGGTTTATAAGTAAACTTGTACAATTTGATCCTATACGAGGATGTGGGAGTACAATTTATTTAATCTGGGTAAATATTGCTATAGGTGTCTGATCTGCAGTCGATCACTTTAGCCCTTGGACCACATGATGATGAAGAAGTGCCATAGAAGACAGGAAGCAGCTTCGAAGGTTGCAAAAGAGGGTGGATGTACGATGCCAAAGTCGTCGATCCCTGCTCCTTGCCTGAGCTCCGGATTCTCTCTCTCTCTCTCTCTCTTGACCTTGGATCTGATATTGGTTTCTTGACCAATTTTCTGACCTTGTTCCTCATTGATAGAGGTCTCTATTTATAGAGTTTTAGTGATAGTGACCACTCCGTCGGTGTAGAAGCCGAGGAGTGGAAAGTACAGCACCCTTTTACACAATGGTTAAAATAACCAATGCCTACGTATAGATGATCCTTTGAATGAGCGTGTAACGCGGGTCCAACTAAGGGACAAAACGCGTATAATCGCTACGAAGATCACGGCGTAGAAGCCACGTAGGTAGGTATCCCTCGTGCAGAAGAGGTGGGCGTAGAAGCCAATGTCTGTCACCATGGCGTAGACGCCAAGTAGGCATAGAAGCCGAAATAGGCGTAGAAGCCGAGTAGTCATAGAGGCCGAGTGGGCGTAGAAGCCGCGTGGTCATAGAGGCCGAGTGGGCGTAGAAGCCGCTGCGTACCATGCCAGAGTGCTGATGTGGACGTCTTAGCCGGAATTATGGCTTTTGAAAAAATAATCAAATCTCTTGCATTAAATGCCGAGATTTGCCACCATCCTGTGCATTAAATACGGAAGCGTATTTTGAAGGTCTGTAGCCCTTCTGCGCATCAGTCGCAGAGACGTGCCTTGAGAAACTGTCACCGCTCTGTGCATTGGACGTAGAGACGTGCCTCGAACAACTGTCATCGTTTTGTGCATTTGACGTATAGACGTGCCTCGAGCCCCGTACGGAGTGCAGCTTTTGATGTGGCAGGTGGTTTGTCTACTGCAGAGCGTAAACAGCTCATGTCTGCCTATGTAAAACAAGGCCGCATATCCCTTCGTGCACGTAAAAGCAGTTTACGCAAAGGAGATGGCGATAAATAAAAGCCTGGGTAGTAGTGCCGTGCCATCATTATAGCCGTCGTCTGGGTAGTCGAGCAGTATCCCTGGGTAGTCGAGCAGTATCTCTTTGTCAGAAGTCCAGACGTCAGGTTCATTGCAGGATCTGACAGGTTCACTTCGGAGAATACGAAGCGTCTCTCGTACACTTCAATGCTGCATTGCAAGAGGATGGGTTTTACGCCCAGGAGTCGATGAAGCACCCTATTTACGCTGAAGCGGTTTGGACGTACTGCCTTACGTTGGGCTTATACTTCATGCTGTGTTTGGCGAAGAAAGCTCTGTTGCACACTTGATGGCTCTGAAGGCCTCTGTCTATGCTGCTCTGCATCAATACGCTGCGTATAGCCATCCAGCATATTTTTTATGCTTCTACACTTTTCCGCTGAGCACATCATAAAATATAGGCTCAAGAACCATCCGCATAATACATTGTGTCCAGGCTGCTTCAGCGTAAAAGAGGTGCTTCATCGCCTTCATGGCGTAAAACTCATCCGCTTTTAATACAGCATTGAAGTGTACGAGAAACGCTTCGTGTTCTTCAAAATGAACCTGTCAGATCATGCAATGAACCTGATGTCTGGACTCCTGATAAAGAGTACTGAAAGACTACCCAGGCGACGGGTATAATGATGGCGCGGCATTGCAACCCAAGCTGTCATTTACTGCCATTTCCTTTGCGTAAACCACTTTTACACATACGAAGGAATACGCTGTCTAGTTTTACACAGGCAGATGTGAGCTGTTTATGCTCCGCAGAAGACAAACAGCCTGCCACGTCAAAAGCTGTACTTTGTACAGGGCTCGAGGCACGTCTCTGCATTTAATGCGCAGATCGGTGACAGTTTCTCGAGGCACGTCTCTGCATTTAAAGCGCCGAATACTGACAGATGTCCGAGGCACATCTCTGCACTTGAGGCACAGAAGGGTGGCAGACCATCAAACCACGCCTCCTCATTTAATGAGCAGGATAATGGCGGATCTCCGTATTCAATGCAGGAGGTTTGATTAAATGTCACCGAACCGTTGTTTAGTGGCATCCCCTTTGCATAAACTACTCTTACACATATAAGGGAATACGCTGCCCAGTTTTACACAGGCAGACGTGAGCTTCCTATGCTCCGCAGAAGGCAAACAGACCGCCACATCAGCAGTCGTTCTTCGTACAGGATTCGTGGCGCATATCTGCATTTAATATGCAGAATGATGGCAAATCTTAAAGACAAGCCTCTGTATTTAATGCGTAGGATGGGGGCAGATCTTTGCATTTAATGCAAAAGATTTGATTATATCTCCAAGAGCCGTAATTCTGGCTAAAACGTCCACAACGTCTCAGCTTCTACGCCTGCTCGGCTTCTATGTCTACTTGGCTTCTACGCCTGCTCGGCTTTTATGCCCACTCGGCTTCTACGCCTGCTCGGCTTCTATGCCCACTCGGCTTCTACGCCCACCCGGCCTCTATGACCACTCGGCTTCTATGCCTGCTTGGCTTCCATGCCTACTTGGCTTCTACGCCTACTTGGCTTCTATGCCTATTTGGCTTCTATGCCATGGTGACAGTTATTGGCTTCTACGCTAACCTCTTCTACACAAGGGATAACTACCTACGTGGCTTTTACGCCATGATCTTCGCAGCAGATATACGCATTTTGTCCCTTAGTTGGACACGCGTCACATGCTCACTCAAAAGGTCATCTATACGCAGGCATTGGTTATTTTAAACCGTCGTGTAAAAGGGTGATGTACTTTCCACTACTCGGTTTCTACGCCGACTGTGTGGTCACTGTCACTAAAAACTCTATAAATAGAGACCTCTATCAACAGAGGACAAGGTCGACGAAAAAGAGGAAAGAAACTGGAGATCAAAAGAGAGAGAAGAATCCAGAGCTCAGGCAAAGAGAAGGGATCGACGACTTTGGCATCGGGCATCCACCCTCTTTAGCAACCTTCGAAGCTACTTTCTGTCTTCTACGGCACTTCTTCAACATTGTGTGGTCCAAGGGCTAAAGTGATCGACTGCAGACCAGACACCTATAGCAATATTTACCCAGATTAAATAAATTGTACTTAGACATCCTCATATAGAATTACATTGTACAATCTTATTTGTAAACATAAAAGAAGGGCGGGTCTTCGTATAAGACCTCATTTTCCACATTATCAAATCTTTTCTCGTTTATTATCCTAAATAGTGGACTATGTAAGTAAGTGCCAATGCCAAATCCATGCAGCTTTATCCACCAGCCCTCAGAATTCCTACACCCAAGGGTAGCAATTTGGCCGTTTGAAGCGTAGGGAATGGATATTATTGGGCTAATTAGTCCATCTTCTTTTAAGGGACATCGGTTCATCTTGGCTATCACCGACTACTTCTCTAAATGGTCGAATGTTGTTCCACTCACTGAAGTCAAGACATCAAACGTGATCAGCTTTGTCAAGAATCATGTCATATACCGCTTTGACTTATCATGGAGGATCATCCACGATAATGGTCCACAGTTTGCAAGTCATATATTTTACTAGTTTTGAGATAAAAACTTAATCAAGAATGTAGTCTCGACTGACTACAACTAAGCATCAAATGGTCTGGCAGAAGCATTCAACAAGACCATCATAAAGTTACTCAAAAAGTTTGTGTAATCAAATAAGTTCACTAGAATGAGAAGCTGGGTGAATGTCTATGGGCCTATCGAACAATAGTTCGGATGTATATTGGCAGCACGCCATTCTCCTTGGTTTACGGAAGTGAAGCGATCCTCCCACTCGAGATCCAAACCCCCCTACTCCGAGTGGCCCTCTCTAACCAGTTAACTGTTGACGACAATCATCGCTGACGGCTATAAAAGTTAGAAGCGCTTGACAAGAAGTATGTCTTAGTTGAACAACGCATTAAGCTGCACCAAGCATGCCTCTTAGTAGCCTTCAACAAATGGGTCAATAAGAGGACTTACCAAGTGGGTGACCTTGTCTTGACAATAAAAAGTTTGACGGTCATGACCCACAAGATGGTCGGTAAATTCTAACATAAATGGGAGGGCCCGTTCATCGTAGAGTCTGTGTTCTCCAACGGCGCCTACCGGCTCACAAAATCCAATAGTGACTTGCTCATAATGTCTATCAACGACAAGTTTCCTAAAAAGTACTGCGTCATTGTACTCCCTTTACTATCGGCTGGACAACCGAAATATACCGTGTACATTCCCCGTTGTTCATCCCCAACAAGTGTGTAAGCACAATATGCACTTTTTTCCATAAAATTTGGACGAAAGCCATTGTCTGTATTTAGGAATCCTGAATATGGAACAGATAATGGATCCTCAAGAGCTCCCCAGTGGAGAAATTCTCAGGTCTATCCCCACTCTCGGGTAGACCACTCACAAACAGTTCTCTTGGGCATTAGTTCACGTCTATATCACCTCTGAACTACTGTCCTTGCCGATTATCTCTAGCAGGGTTTGCCATATCCATATTACCTCTAAGCAAACATCTCTGTATGACCATCGATTATCACATCTATAATACGTCTGATATTGGTCGTCATCTAAATTTATTATCCCTACTTAACTCTAAGTATGCCAGCGGTGTTAAGTCCACAAAACCTGCCACGTCCATATCACCTATGACATAGCTTGTCTCAAACCTTTTACTTTCAATTAGGTGCATAAGAAGTAATGGGTCCACAAAACCTATCACATCTATATCACCTCTAATAGGGTTCCGTTTTGAACTTATTACTTGTACTCCGGTGTGCAATAAGTAATGAGGCCACAAAACCTATCACGTCATATCACCTCTGATAGGGTATTATTTTAAACTTATTACTTGTACTCCAGTACGCAAGAAGTAATATGTCCACCAGAGATCCCCCAGTAGGATGTCCTCAATAAAAGAAACAGTTCATGTCCATATTACCTCTGAACTATGAGTTTTCCATATTCCCCATCCAAAGAAACAATAATGTCCATATTACCTCTAGCTCGTTTCCTTTTTCTTCTACAAAAATAACAGGATCGTACCCAACCTTTCGGTATGACCATCGATTGTCACGTCCATAATACCTCTGACATCGATCGTCATTTAAACTTATCACCCGTACTTAACTCTAAGTACGCCAGCGGTGTTAAGTCCATAAAACCTGCCACGTCCATATCACCTCTAGCAAGGCTTGTCTAGAATATATTACTTGCACCCAAGTGCGCAAAAGGTAATAGGTCCACCAAAGATCCCCAGTGGAATATCCTCAACAACTACGGTATTGTCCTATGTCCATATTACCTCTATTATGATACCCAAAGTTTATACAAATAATTCTAACAGAAGGTAAAAGGCTTTTATTTCTTCCAAACGTGGAACCAAAATCAAACTACATTTGAGGACTTACTAATGCCTGAATAAAAAAAGAAAAAGAAAGAATAAAATAACCACTGATACTACTGATCAGTGCACAACTCTTCTAATCATCCTCAGAGATGGGCAACTCTAGCATCAATCTTAGCTTTGACCTGATGCTCGGCTTCTTGAGCTTCAGCAGCAGGATCACCGAAGTGAGCATAAGCCTGGTGCTTCTCCTCCAATTTCTTCAGAGTATCTTTAAGGGCAACAAAAGACTGGGTCACGGTATAAGATTGTGCCCAGATAGCCTCCAGCTCTTGGCGGGCCTCATGAACATCACCCTCCAGTATCTTGAGGTTTACCTGGAGTTGTACAATCTTTTTCTAGATCTCAACAATAGGATAGAAAAATCTATCTTCTCGAGCAAGGCAAGCCGCCTCGCTTACGTCGAACTCGGTATGTTGGAGTTCTATCTTTTTGAGTTCTGGCTCTACACCCGCCTTGGTCTTCCCATTGGGAGCCTTCACTTGTTCTACGGAGTCCAGGAGATGTTCATACTCGGTGGCCACTATCGCAGTGATGTCAACATGTTGTACCTGCTGCAACTCATTCAAGCGCTAGCTTGACCATAATACCCTAATTCTGATTTTAGATAATGTATTAGTGTGTGCAACCAATAATACATATATCATGATCAAGCTCGATAAAAGAGTAAGCTTGCAAAACTAGGCTATAATAGCAGCACAGGTCGAGGTAGTTCAGAAAATATAAGTACGCTGGATTATGATGAAAGAAGGTACAAAATAATTTAAGTTCACAAAGAAGATAAGACTCGTCCATTGTTGTGCCTCTACAGTTGCCATACTAACTCCTTGTCTAAGTCTCTAGTCGACCAAATAGGGGTATGGGCCTCTAAGTTCTACAGTTTAGATAAATACTATCTTCTTATGCTAGCCTATAGTTGGTATCATTCAATTATACTTCATTAATGGGTCAAAATGACTATGTAATACTAGGTTATGAGGCATACTACCCAACTTATAAGAATTAACTAATGGTATAACTGCCTTAAGGGGAATCTATAAAATAACCTTGTCCTTGTAAATAAAGTAGAACTCTTATTGGGTATATGAGGAAAGATCTTGGTACCTATTAGGGTATCCTATTGCATTATAAAATTCTATTGGTAATGGTCATCTTAAGTCTTAATCATAGTGCATATAGAACAAAAGTGTTAATATTAAGAATGGAGAAGTTACTGGCTCTCAAGTGAAAAATGATATAACATGTATTGAGATATATGGAACATATTACTTGATTTGAAACTAAAGGATAATCATAAAATCATAATCTAAATGAACAACTCAAACTATCAAGTTCTAACTACTAAGCACAAAATTTCAAAATTTAAGATTAACAACTATAATCCTAGCAAACTATATATCCTTAACATAAAAGAAATCACTTGGCCTACAATTAGAAGGGTTAGGTGGCACGAATTGAAAGATGAAGAAAACATTTTAGTCGTCGCATAAATAGCGAGCGTTAAGGTTTCGGAGGAACAAGATATGAAATTAAATAGAGAGACTGTTGATAATATCATGGTTTCTTAAGGAAAAATGGTATGCTAATCTCTGTGTTCGAGGTACGATCAAGAAATATATTCTATTCAATCCTTTTGGATTCCTAAGGTACTTTTCTGCTAGTATCAAGACAAGAATCTAAATTTAAAGTTCTCTAATAATATCTCACTATGAAAGTTAGGTTTACTCCTAATATTCAACCTTGGGTTTCTATTGGTTTCTCAATACTAGGGTCAAATAATATAGTCAAATTTTAAACTAAGCCTAGTAGTGTCTATACTACTCTCAAGTCCTTCATAAATATATCAAGGGATAGTGGTCAATTAATCAACAGGTAAGGGATGCTAGGGTTCATTAGGTATTCTAAACTTAGGGATGTGTTAATATTCTAGTTATATTCTTAGTAGGAATAGTACCCTCATTATCATCCTAACAACAAGGATTCCTATATTCTAGCAGAAGGCTATACTCAAGAAACTATTAGGAAAGTACATGAATCAAGCATGATGCAATTATTTAAATAGAACGGATTGGAAAAAAGGTGAGTCATAGTCAAATATGGATGAGACCTAAAACTCTAATCCTAGGTACAGGCCCGCTCGGTATAGTTACGTAACCGAAATGGCTAACTCGACCTGCATGGGCCACCATAAAAATATGTTAAGTTCCAGTCCCAAAATACGTAGGACTAGGAATACGTAAGCATGCCAGCCGTATGTATATAGAGACTCCAATATATGGAAACTATAACACATACGTACATTGTATTATGAACAATAATTCACAAGTGGTATATAGTTGTCATAAGTCACAGGGAATAACAAAATCTCATCCACTTAAATCATAAAGAAATGAATAACCAATCAACTATATAACTGAATCAAGTATAAAATGCTTCATAAGAACAAGTAGTTGGGTGGAGACAAATCCACTACCAACTAGAATATAAAAGAAATAAATAAGTACATCTAATGAACAATAAGGCTCGAAGAGACGACCTCCTCGAAAGAGAGATAAGTAGCAAGTCCTGATCCGTGCTCCTATAAATAGTCATGATCGTCTACACCTGGAAAGGGACCAGGTCCTCAGAGGGACGTAACAAGATACATAGAAGCATGCCAATAATGTAAATACTGTAAAAACTCGAGGGTGAACTAACTAGCTAAGTGAAATGCATTTGAAGACAACCTTGGTATGTATGGGTAGGTGAAAGGTATAAAGTGTAGCATCGAGCCAGAGGCTAAGTACCTGGCATTAGCTGTAAACTAGATGCCAGGAGTATATGCTGACTATATCACCGATCATGATAGAGCGTAGCTAGTAACCTCTGTCGGATGTATCGACAAGCATATACGCCCATAACCGGGTAACACATATCCCATAACCGGGTAACACATGGCCCATAACCGGGTAATACTGAGGCTCACGGCCCCGTAGTTTAATCTGAAACTATGACAGCAAAATGTCTGTCCCATACGCCAACTAATTGTCTTCCCCGCCCAATGCCAATGTACAAGTCGCGAACACGACATGGATATCTCATATTATAATGCAAGTCGCTAAGGAAATATACAACTAAGCTAAATACCGTCACACGTGCTGCTCACACCGATGGCCAGTCGAGTATGACACACGCGTCTCTACATGAACTCACTCTATGACGTACAATGATACGTGTCAAGGCCTGAGGAGTCATATTGATAACCCCACAACTTTAGGTGCGTCCACTAGACACTAGGTCAGACATAAGCCCTAACGTCAACGCATTCGTTGACTGCACCCGAGTCTTTCCCGGACGCACACAGTTATATAATATTAAAACATTAAAATATATAACTAGATAATATCTGAATTTAAACAGTACAACAAGGCAAGGTATACTTGCCTGGCAAGAAAGCTGCATAGTATAAACGTCCAAGTGTTAAGTACAAAGAATCAGAAACTATGGCCTCCGAATGAACGTCTCCGGATGCTGAAATAAATATAACCAACGTTCCCAGAATAAGCGAGCTAGCTAGAAAATACGATCCTTTCGTCCAATTTGGACACAGGGAAGCGGGATCCACATGTGGGCCACTTTGCATCGAAAAGTATGCCAGAGGTAAAGGTCTCTAAATAAGACAAATTATAGGTCAAACAAATTCTAAACGATAATACGAACTCAACGGTATGTCCAATTTTGGATTCCGGTGAGCCGATCACAAATTCGTCGTTAAAGTCAAACCGTGGGGCCCGTGAATAGGCGGCTTGGTCAACTGTCTCAAAATTGATTGAAACTTGGGTCACAGGACCAGCGTGATACCACGAATCCAATGACACAAGTTTCATTGCATTCTGACGAGCGTAGACAAAATGGGATAGTATTTTGCAAAAGTCACGATATGGGGACTTTTTACGGATACGGGTTGATTTCGATGCGCGCAAACGTCCGAATCAACTTCCGCGAAAGTCCACATGTCAGGATATACCATACGCGCCTTTTGGTGCAATTGGTATGCGACGAGGTTGTCCCATTTGGCAGGACGCACTGTGTATCACAAAATTTTAATTTTAAAAAATTAAGTTTTTGATCGTTTTGGAGGCCGAATAATTTTGCACATAAAACGAATTAATAAAAAATAAAAGAACAGAAAAATTATCGGTTATATTGAAAAGAAAACCCTTCAATTAGTTTTGAAAATATTAAACGGGTTGGTGGTAAATTGGGCATGAAGATGGGGTTTGGGGTCAAATTTTTGGACTATTTTTGGTCAGTTTTTCGGCCATTTTTTGGTCAATTTTTCGACCAATCCGGGACACGAAAACTCATCCCGCTTGAATAAAAATCCTAGAGGGTTAGGTTGTGAACGTACACGGACAAACCGCTCGAGAAAATAACGAAAGATGAGAGAGATATCATACCTTGAAGTATGGACGTCGGAGTGGTGCTGATGCATGCATGCGCTCGTGCTGATCAGTGGCGGAAGGCGGCTACTGCGGCGGCACACGGTTGCGGCGGCGCGTGCGGCGTCGGGGGGTCGGCCGCGGCCGGAGGTCGGTCTAGGGTTTGGTGGTTGTATTATAATATATGTAATATATATATATATATATATATATATATATATATATATATATATATATATATGTATATATATATATAGAGAGAGAGAGAGAGATATACTGGGAGAGGGGGGTTGTGGCTGAAAGGGGGAAGAAGTTGCTGGGTAGGTTTTGTTAATTAGGTGTTTAGGTTTTGTAGTTTAGGTTTAAGTGGTTTTGTTAGTTTTTAGGTCAAGGTTTTCTTTGTTTTTCTTTTTCTTTTATTATTATTATTATTATTATTATTATTCTTTATTATTATTATTATTACTATATATTTATTTTTATATATTCACATATATAAATGAGTTTAAAAATAATCTAAAATAAATACAAGAAATATAAAATACACACAAAATACCTATTTTTGGGTGAGGGGGTTTATAGCGTGACAGGACATTCATGCGGACGAGTGAGACGCATACGACCAAGTCATGTCAGGACATCCATGAGGTCGAGTGAGACGCATGTCAGGCCATCCATGCGGCCATGTCAAGACCGACGCATGCGGATAAAGTAAGACCCGCGCTTAAAACATGCGGCTGGGTCATATAGAAAGTCCGCACATGTTCTAATCCATGCGGCGGACTATGTGCAAAGTATCCCCGTGTCCAGACACTTTCTCCTCCTTACCTTGGATGGGCACTTGAACGTCTGGATAGAAAGTCAGGGCCTCATCCTTGGTCTTAGACGAGGATGCGGGGCGCTTCCTTTTATCGTTGGCTTTATTGTCCTTTGACGAAGATGACGAAGATTTAGGGGCATGGAGATCGAGCAGAGAGTCAAAGATAGAGGAAAGGTCAAAGACAAAAGAGAAAACTCGAGCAGAGAGGAAAAGTTCTCTCTCATCGACAAAAACCCTTATTTATAGGACAAAGAAGATGGTGGCGACTCCTTGATTCTTGTGTTGCATTGTTAGCATTAATTTTGACGGCAAACACTTGGGTTTTCCACTCAACCTTATTCTTTGAGAAACTGTCACTTCGGGATCCTTACTGAGAGATGTGTTGGCACATTAATTTTGATTAATTCATACTTAAACTAATATGTATGTTGTTTTTAGTCCTCTCTTAAATTACAGAAATAAAAATAGACTCCTTGGACTAAGAACAATCCAGGTGGACATTTCTCAAATACTCGAATCAGACGTGCAACTAAATATGTCAATAACTTACAAAGGGAGGGCTAAAGTTCAAGACTAGCCTGCTCAAGTCTCTCCATCATATAGTCTGAAAAATGTCTTAGAAAATATGTGAAACACTCATGATGGTTGAAAAATTCTAAAAGCTAGGTTAGAAATATGTTATAACAATCTTTAGTACAAAACTGGCATACCGACGGTACACTAGTTCGTACCGCTGGTATACCTGTTTATATATATATCTAAGCTCTCTGTCTTTGGAGCGGCATACCGACGACACACTGGTTCGTACCGTCAGTATACCAATATTTTATATATTTTTGCTCTCTATCCTTGGAATGGCATACCGACTGCACACTGGTTCATACCGCCGGTATACCGATATTTTATATATTTTTGCTCTCTGTCGCTGGAGCGGCATACCAACGACACATTGGTTCATACCGTCGGTATACCGATGATTTATATTTTTGTGTTCTCTGTCGTTGGAGCGATATACCAACGATACACTATATCGTACCGACGGTGTACCGGTTAAACATCTTTTAAATTCTTTAAAATCCCATTAGTCAGATTTGATGCATTTATTGCATCCAACGGATGGATTTATAGACTTTACTATAGAGTGGACGGTATACCGATGGTATACTAACAGTTCTGTGCATTAAATCCCGTTTGAATTTTAGTTTTGTATTTAAGGACTTTGAGTCTCTTCATTAAAAGTTATCCTTTTGAGCTTTAATTTTTCTCAACCACCAAAAGCCTTTACTCTTTAACTCTACCAAGCTATTAATTTGTCATCTACCAAAAAGTTTTAGAGCTATCCAAGAGTTGTAACTTTGATCTTTCACTTGTTCTAGAATATCAAAACCCCTTTCTTGTGTGAAAGAAATTCGTGAGACTTCGGATCAAAACTCGTGTGTAAGAAGTTGTCGAGTCTTCGGATCAAAGCCCGTAATGTACTATTTGCTTAAACAATAGATTCAAGCCAGACAAGACTTTCCAGGACTGGAGTGCCTTCGAGGAAGAAAACCAGGATACATCGCGTGTTTGATTTCTCGCTTCCTTCTTTTTATTACGCATTATTACTACTATTTGTGCTTATAGTTTTATTACCCTATTCACCCCCCATCTAGGGTTCCTTCAATTGGTATCAAAGCCTATACTCTATTATTAGGACTAACCTCCTTATAGTGATCAAATTTTAACAAATTCTAGCTCCATCTTAAAAAATACTGAGGGAAACTCCACAAATAGGCCTCCTTTATTCCATGTAACCAACTACTCCTATTGGAAAATTCATATAACTATCTATCTAAGATCCCTAGACTGTGACCTTTGGGAGTGTATCATGAAAGGTCTTCCAGTACCTCAAGTAGTTGCTGAAGACTTTGTTTCAGAAAGACTCGTAGCAAGACTTACTGAAAGTAATAAGAAGGTGTCATGTAGAGATGCTAAGGCTATGAACTCTCTTTACTGTGATCTTGATAGCAATGACTTTAATAGTCTCTAACTGCAAAGCTGCACACGAAATATGGAAACTTCTTGAAGTCACACACTAAGGCACTTCTTAAGTTAAGGAGTCAAAAATTGGTAGACTCATACAAGAGTACGAATCTTTTAAAATAAAAACTGATTAATCTATTCCTAGTATGTTTTCTAGATTTTCTGAGATTGTTAACCCTCTCTTGTCACGCCCCAGTCCCAAAATTTGTAGTACTAGGAATACGCAACATACCGGCCATATGTATACGATAACTCCAATGTGTTGGAAGATCGTAACACATACGTACGCTGCAGATGAATATCAAATCCACAAGTGGTAATATACTGTCAACCCAAGTCACACACAATTTATATCTCATCCATAACATAAATAAAGAAATGAAAAATAAATAACTGAATCTCAAATATGAAGTATCAAAGAATGGTATTAGGGTGGAAACAAATCCACTGCTAATCGACTATACTAAAAACTAAATGAGAGAAGAGATCAAACTCTAATATAAGATAAATGTCAATAAGGAAATCACAACTAGAATATCCATCAGCTGCGAAGAATCAGGGGTACTCTGAAGGTATGACCTCCTCAGTCTGATATAAAGCGTCAGGTCCGGGTCCGTACTCCTATGGATAGTCCTGCCCTCTATACCTGGAAAGGGACCAGATCCTCAAAGGGATGTAACAAGATACATAGAAGCATGCCAATAAAGTAATAAAAATAAACATCCAAGGGTCGCCTAACTATCTATGTGAATGCACTTTGAGAACAACTTTCTAATACGTGGGCTATCTGGCTAAAATGGGATTGGCATGATTCTCTCGGAGAATCAGGGGCCTAAAAAGCCTGACATCTTTTTAACATCAGAGGCCGCCTGTAGATAATATATAGGGGGCATCTGACCGCACATTTCCGGTGGAGCGTACGGGTTACACAAAGAAAGTGCAAAGGAGCCCAAATGCCTTACTTTTTGTCCTCCCCACCCCACGCTCTATTCATGCCATATTTATGACACGATGGTCCCTCTAATAACTGCTAAGTCTTCTAGCATACAAATTCTATCAGTAGTTATTCCCTATCGCACGTCCCATATGAACAGGTGGCCAACCCGTCATGCAAGTCCGTGTCCTACATGAGACTCACTCTCTTGTAACAGATATGTCACGGACAATGAAATATAATGATGCCTCCAAATCATGTGGTGATCTTGTAAAACTAGGTCGACATGCATAATATATAATAAAGACAAAATACGACGTCGCCGTCGTTGCACCCAAGTTATTCTTGGACGCGCAGTTTATATAACAGTTAAAATATATGAACTAAATAACAGAAATAAAATGAATGCACCATAAAATAAAAATCATAGTACAATGGCAAGGTATACTTGCCTGGCAAGAAAGCTGCGTAGTGTAAACGTCCAGGTGTCAAGTATAGAGGATCAGAAACTATGGCCTCTGAATGAACTTCTCTGGATGCTGAAATAAATATCACCAACATTTTTCAATCAGCGAGATAGCTAAAAAATACTACCCTTTCGTCCAATTTGGACATAAGAGCAAAACGATAATTTCAGGTCAAAGTGGGGTCCACATGTGGCCCACCTTGCATCAAAATGCGTACAAGAGGTAATGGTCTCTATATGGGACAAATTATAGGTTAAACAAATTCTAAATGATGATGCAAACTCAACGGTATGTCCAATTTTGGATTCCGGTGAGCCGATCACAAATTCGCCCTCAAAGTCGAACCATGGGGCCCGCGAATAGGCGACTTGGTCAACTATCTAAAAATCGCGTGAAACTTCGGTCACAGGATCAGTGTAATACCATGAATCAAATGGCGCAAGTTTTATCGTATTCCGACGAACGTACACAAAATGGGGTGGTATTTTGTAAAAGTTGCGATACAGAAACTTTTTACGGATACGGGTTGATTCCGAAGCGCACATACGTCTGAATCAATTTCGGCGAAAGCCCACACGTCATGACATACCATACGTACCTTTCGATGCAATTGGTATGCGATAAGGCAGTCCCGTTTGGCGGAGCGCGCTCCGTATCACAAATTCTAGTATTTTGAAAAACAAATCTGAGATTTCTACTTGATTTATCTCTGGTTCTAACCTAAAATAAAATAAACTACTTAACAGGAAATGATCTTGCTTATATAAGCTTTATATAGCAAAAAGTATATTTTGATTTGGATGTCTATGTTGGAAGATATCAGCCTCGAAACATAGGTCGTTTGGGCAGTTTATAACAGTCTAAAAATATGGTTTTTCCTCAACTTGGCTTTGATTTTTACCTGGTTTTTAACGCTGCACAAATAAAACTAATTAATAGAGTTTAGAGAGGGATAGGTTGTGATCATACAGGCGAAGATGGATAAGAAATTGGTCGAGAGATGAGACAGGAAATGGCACGTGAAGGGCGGTCGTCGCTGCTGACCGTGCGATTTGCTGTTGCGGCCAGGCCGGCGGCTCTCCGGCGGTGACGCGGGGGCGCAGGGTTCGGAGGCCGACGACACAGGGCTGGGGGTGTCAGAGGTTAGGGTTAGGGTTTAGAATCATATGTATATATATAGATATACAGGGGTGGGGGAGATAGGACCTGGGCCGCGGGTACTGTGCTCGCGGGGGAGTAGCAGCGGGTTAGCTGTGGGTTAGGGATTGGGCTTAGGCTTAGGAATTAGCTTAGGGATTTAAGATTAGGTTTTAGTATTCCTTTTTCTTTTCTTTTTCTTTTCTTATTAATACTAATTATATATATATATATATATATATATATATATATATATATATATATATATATATATATATATATATATATATTAGGTATAGAAATCCAGAAAAAAAATATTTGTTCACAAAATTAAATTCTAAAAAAAATCTATCACCCTTGTACAAAGATTCCTAAAGTAAAATAAAATAAAATAATAGTTTTTTTGTTCAATAATTCTAGATGAGTATTTATCTAGGTAATTAAATTAATAATTTTTATTTTCTAATTAACTAAGAAATAATGTAAATTAATTAATTAATTAATTAAATAAATATAATATTTAAAATTAGGGGGTTTTATATTCTACCTAAGTTACAAAAATTTTGTCCTCGAAATTAATACTAACCCATATTCGTAATAAATCATAATAGCTATTAACACTTCATTGCTAGCTTACAGCGCTTCCTAAAAGGTTATGGTCAACCATCCTAACACTCTCCTCCCTTATGGTCTGTACACTATTCTTTTATTCTCTAGCTCATCTACACTACCCAACTTACAAGAATTCTATAAGTAGTCAAAGTCTTTTTAGGCTATTGTCTAGGTTGTAAGACAAATTTATTCATTGGGTCAAAAATTTTGGGATACTTGTCTGAAATCTCATAACCATGATTTTTCTCTATAACCGTCAAGTATCGTAGTCTAATACTACCACGCCACTTGGCTAGTATGTCTGCAAATAATTCGACTACTCTACTATAATGGTCTAGCTACAGCTGTCGCTACCTCGCCAATGATTTGTCATAGTCATTAGTTCGTGACAAGTGCCTTCAACTCTTTCCTAAGCTTAGTCTAAGTTTTAGGACAAAAATTAAGGTCTTGACTAACTTTATAAAACTATTAGAAGTATGAACTATTTCAACAATCCAACTAATTCTTGTTAGACTAAAAGATGCTACTCATGGTCTAAAAATAATAAGAGAATACAGATATTGCTATAGTGCATATACATAAGAGTTATCATGAACTCATCTTTTTAGTTATTAATTATTACTAACCGGTTATGTTTTAACTAACAAGATAAGGGTGAGGTTGAAGTAAATCAAACAATTCATGATGGCACAAAAAGATGCAACTACGATAGGAAGAATTAACCACGGGATAAGGAATGGATATGAAAGAGAAGATGAGCAACCCAAGGGGATGAGATGGTGATAGGAAAGAGAATACTACTACTGCTACTCGTGTCATCCATTAGTATCGTGGGTATGCCATCTAGTTAAAATATTAACATATCCTCAAAAGTTTCAACAATAAATATATCACTTTGTGATATGCCTTTAATCAGAAAAGATAGTCACAAAGTAAGGTGATTGGCCTATGGGGTATATCTAGTAATCTTCGTGTATCAAACTTATATCAAGCACGAACGTTCATCTTTCCGAAATAGGTGAAGACGAAAAACAATAATAAAGAATTCAAGGATGAGGTGATAGAATACAAGTACGAGGTTCAAGGCGATTTAAAGAATTCAAAAGAGAGTTGTCAGGGCAGTTATGGATTAAAATATTATTTTAGTAAATTCCTATTCACATGCTCATATCAGAACAGTTATGTACGTGATATGATATGCTCTGACCTGTCTAGAGGACAAGTATATTCATCTAACATGCTGAGTCAACTATATCTCAATCCACATAAATTAGTCATATGTAGAGTGAACCAAGCGCACTAAGGTTAATCAGACCATAATACACCGATTCTAATTACACAATTGTATCAGTATGTGCACCCAATAATACATATGTCATGAACAAGCTCGATAAAAGAATAAGCTTGCAAAACTAGGCTATAATAGCAGCATAAGTCGAGGTAGTCCAGAAAATATAAGTATGCTGGATTATGATAAGAGAAGGTACAAAATAACTTAAGTTCATCAAGAAGATAAGACTCGTCCAGTATTGTGCCTCTACAGTTGCCATACTAACTCTTTGTCTAAGTCTCTAGTCGATTAAATGGGGGTATGGGCCTCTAAGTTCTACAGTCGGGATAAATACTATCTTCTTATGCAAGTCTATAGTTGGTGTCATTTAATTATACTTCGGTAATGGGTCAAAAGGACTATGTGATACAAGGTTGGAAGGCATACTACCCAACTTACAAGAATTAACTAATATTGTAACTGTCTTAAGGAGATTCTATAAAATAATCTTGTCCTTGTAAATAAAGTAGAAAATCTTGTTAGGATATACGAGAAAAAGATCTTGGTACTTATTAAGGTATCCTATTACATTATAAAACTCCATAGATAATGGTCAACTTAAGTCTTAATCATAGTGTTTATAGAACAAAAGTGTTAATAATAAGAATGGAGAAGTTACTGGCTCTCAAGTGAAAGAGGACATAACCTGTATTGAGATATGGGTACAAATTACGCAATTAGAAACTAAAGGATAATCATAAAATCATAATCTAAATGAACAACTCAAACTATCAAGTTCTAACAACTAAGCACATAATTTTAAAATTCAAGATTAACAACTATAATCCTAGCAAACTATATATCCTAACATAAAAGGAAATCACTTGGCCTACCATCAGAAGGGTTAGGTGGCACGAATTAAAAGATGAAGGCAAATTTTATTCGTCGCACAAATAGCGAGCGTTAAGGTTTCAGAGGAACCAGATATAAAATTAAATAGAGAGACTTTTGATAATATTATGGTTTCCTAAGGAAAACTATGGTATGCTAATCTCTGTGTTCGAGGTATGATCAAGAAAAATATTCTATTCATTTCTTTTGGCTTTCTAAGGTACTGTCTGCTAATATCAAGACAAGAATTTAAATTTATAGTTCTCTAATACTATCTCACTATGAAAGTTAGGTTTAGTCCTAATATTCAATCTTGGATTTCTATTGGTTCCTCAATGCTAGGGTCAAACGATATGGTCAAATTTCTAACTAACCCTAGTAGTGTCTATACTACTCTCAAGTCCTTCATAAATATATCAAGGGATAGTGGTCAATTAATCTACAATTAAGGGATGCTAGGGTTCATTAGGTATTCTAAACTTTGTGATGTACCAGTATTCTAGTTGTATTCTTAGTAGAAATGTTACCCTAATTATTATCCTAACAACAAGGATTCCTATATTCTAGCAGAAGGCTATACTCAAGGAACTATTAGGGAAGTACAAGAATCAAGCAAGATGTAATTATTTAAATAGAACGGGTTAAAAGGAAGGTGAGTCATAGTCAAATATGGATGAGACCTAAAACTCTAATCCTAGGAGCAAGCCCGCTCGGTACAGTTACGTAACCGAAACAGCTAACTTGACCTGTATGGGCCACCACAAAAATATGTCACGCCCCAGTCCTAAAATACATATGACTAGTAATACGCAATATGCCAGCCGTATGTATACGATAACTCCAATGTGTTGGAAGATCGTAACACATACGTACGCTATACATGAATATCAAATCCACAAGTGGTAATATACTGTCAACCCAAGGCACACACAATCTATATCTCATCCACAACATAAATAAATAAATAGGAAATAAATAACTTAATCTCAAATATGAAGTATCAAAGAATGGTAGCCGGGTGGAAACAAATCCACTGCCAATCGAGTATACTAAAAACTAAATGAGAGAAGAGATCAAACTCTAATATAAGATAAATGTCGATAAGGAAATGGCAACTAGAATATCCATCTGCTGCAAAGAATCAGCGATACTTTGAAGGTAAGACCTCCTCAGTCTGATATGAAGCGTCAAGTCCGGGTCCGTACTCCTGTGGATAGTCCTGCCCGTCTATACCTGAAAAGGGACCAGGTCCTCAGAGGGACGTAACAAGATACATAGAAGCATGCCAATAAAGTACTAAAAATAAACATCCAAGGGTCACCTAACCATCAATGTGAATGCACTTTGAGAACAACTTTCCAACACGTGGGCTATCTGGCTAAAATGGGATTGGCATGATTCTCTCGGAGAATCAGGGGCCTAAAAAGCATGACGTCTTTTGAACGTCAGAGGTCGCTTGTAGATAATATATATGGGTTATCTGACCGCGCATCTCCGGTGAAGCGTACGGATTACACAAGGAAAGTGCAAAGGAGCCCAAACGCCTTACTTGTTGTCCTTCCCACCCCATGCTCTATTCATGCCATATCCATGACATGATGGTACCTCTAATAACTGCTAAGTCTTCTAGCATGCAAATTCTATCAGCAGTTATTCCCTATCCCACGTCCCATACGTACAGGTGGCCAACCCGTCACGCAAGTCCGTATCCTACATGAGACTCACTCTCGTGTAACAGATGTGTCACGGACAAAGAAATATAATAATGCCTCCAAATCATGTGGTGGTCTCGTAAAACTAGGTCGACATGCATAATATATAATAAAGACAAAATACGATGCCATCGTCGTTGCACCCAAGTTATTCTTGGATGCGCAGTTTATATAGCAGTTAAAATATATGAACTAAATAACAGAAATAAAATGCGTGCACCTTATGAAATATAAATCACAGTACAATGACAAGGTAACTTACCTGGCAAGAAAGCTGCGTAGTGTAAGCGTCCAGGAGTCAAGTATAGAGGATCAGAAACTATGGCCTCCGAATGAACGTCTCCGGATGTTGAAATAAATTTCACCAACATTCCCGAAATCAGCAAGGTAGCTAGAAAACACTACCCTTTCGTCCAATTTGGACACAGGGACAAAACGATAATTTTAGGTCAAAGCGGGGTCCACATGTGGCCCACCTTGTATCGAAATACGTGCCAGAGGTAAAGGTCTCTAAATAGGATAAATTATAGGTCAAAAAAATTCTAAACGACGATAAAAACTCATCGGTATATCCAATTTTGGATTCCGATTAGCCGATCACAAATTCGCCCTCAAAGTCAAATCGTGGGGCCCGCGAATAGGCGACTTGGTCAACTATCTCAGAACCACGTGAAACTTGGGTCACAGGATTAGTGTGATACCACGAATCCAATAGCGTAAGTTTCGTCATATTTCGACAAGCGTACACAAAATGGGATGGTATTTTACAAAAGTCGCGATATGGGAACTTTTTACGGATACAGGTTAATTCCGACGCGCACACACGTCCAAATTAATTTTCGCGAAAGCCCACACGTCAGGACATACCATACGCGCCTTTCGGTGTAATTGATACGCGACGAGGCGGTCACGTTTTGCGGGATGTGCTACGTATCACAAATTTTAGTGTTTTGAAAATAAGTTTTTCTGAGATTTCTACTTGATTAATCTCTGGTTCTAAAATAAAATAAAATAAACTACTTAATAGAAAATAATCTTGGTTATATAAGCTTTACACTGCAAAAAGTAGATTTTGATTTGGATGTCTATGTTGGAAGGTATTGGCCTCGAAACATAGGTAGTTGGAGCAGTTTATAGCAGTCTAAAAATATGGTTTTTCTTCAACTTCGCTTCGATTTCTACCTAGTTTTTAACGCTGCTAAAATAAAACTAATTAATGGAGTTTAGAGAGGGATAGGTTGTTATCATACCAGCGAAGATAGATTAGAAATCATTCGAGAGATGAGACAAGAAACGGTACGTGAAGGGGCGAACGTCGCTGTCCGTTCCTGCCGCAGTTGACCACGCGATTCGCTGTTGTGGCTGGTCTGGCGGCTCTCCGGCGACGATGCGGGGTGCAGGGGTCGAAGGTCGGCGTCACAGGGCTGGGGGTGTTAAAGGTTAGGGTTAGGGTTTAGAATCATATGTATATATATAGATATACAGGGGCGGGGAAGATAGGACCTGGGCCGCAGGTACTGTGCTCGCGGGGGAGTAGCAGCGGGTTAGCTGTGGGTTAGGGTTTGGGCTTAGGCTTAGGCTTAGGAATTAGCTTAGGGATTTAAGATTAGGTTTTAGTATTCCTTTTTCTTTTCTTATTAATACTAATTATTTATATATATATATATATCAGGTATAAAAATCCAGAAAAAAAATTTGTTCACAAAATTAAATTCTAAAAAAAATCTATCACCCTTCTACAAGGTTTCCTAAAATAAAATAAAATAAAATAATAGTTTTTTTGTTCAATAATTCTAGATGAGTATTTATCTAGGTAATTAAATCAATAAATTTTATTTTCTAATTAACTAAGAAATAATATAAATAAATTAAATAATTAATTAAATAAATATAATATTTAAAATTAGGGAGTTTTACACTCGCTTCTCTTGACAAGGAATATCCCACTAGTAAAAAGATTTGAAAAATACTTCGGGGACTCACCAAGAACTAGAACCCAAAGCCACAGCAATCATCGAAGGGAATGATCTTACAATCATGAACATGGAAACGCTTATGGGGAAACTAATAACGTATGAGCTAGACATAAATGATAAAGAGGATGAATCTACACAAGAAAAGACAAATGAGAAAGCTCTCGCTCTAAAAGTCAATCATTGTAGGCACTCCTCAAAGTTAGAGAGTAATGATGATGACGAGACTGATGATGAAGAAATCGCTCTCACTTCCTAGATACTTTAAAAAGTTTGTAAGACTCAATAAAGCAGCTCGTCAAAGAATAGAAAATGATGAAGATCCAACATGCTACTATTGTAGAAAACCTGGACATATCAAGAAGGAGTGTCCTCTAATGAAGAAAGACTCCAGCAGACATGAGAAAGCCAACAAAGGTAGGACATCTTCAAGAAGGTATGCTAACACAAGCATTTGGTGTGAAAGTGAGGCTAGCGACTCAGATTATGACAAAGACTTTGGGCATATTGCAAATCTATGTCTTATGGCACTAGATTCAAATTAGGTACAAAATGATTTATCTATAAGCAATCTTACTTATAATGAATTAGAAGAGGCTATTTATGAACTTTATAATGATTACAAAATTTTGAAAAATAAATTTAAGAAAACCGTGAAAGAGAATGAATGTTTTAAAAAGGAAATAAAGATACTCACAAAGGTGATAAGTGATATCAAAGGAAAGACCCATGTTTGTGAAATAGACCAAATCGAGTCTCTTAAATTAGAACTACATGAAGCTCAAGAAAATCTACAAGAGAAGAGTTTTAGTGTCAAACTTTCCAAGAAGGATATGATCTTACAAGAAATAGAACTATCATTGCCTCCCAAAGAGAAATTATAATCACCACTAAGTATATAATGATCTTCTCACTAAATACAAGAGAGAAAAGAAAAATACTTTTAGCACACATCATCACTAACATGGTACACATGATCAAAGAAACACACATATGAGACACAATAGGCATAGTCATTATCTTATACCACATAGATTTCATGATCACAACCTACAATAAAAAAGCAGGACCCATATGAAGAAGTCACATAACATTGCACCACAACATTCTTTTTACTATAGATATTATGCCAAATATTATGCTCAAAATACCTACTCTTCTTCATCATCTACTACATGTCACTAATGCGGTATGATTAGACACCGCTTATAAATGTCAAGTTAGGACTCATATCAATATTAGAAAAGTTAAATGGGTTCCTAAGACTAACATTCAAGGACCCACGAGATCTTGGGTACCAAAGTCTTCATCTTCAACTTGTGTTGTAGGTGGAACTCCCTATCACATACTAGAAGCAAGTGGATTTTTGATAGCATTTGCTCACGGCACATGACTGGGGATACCACTTTATTTGTAACATTATCGATGAAAAACGAAGGATATGTCTCTTTCGAAAAAAACTTAAAAGGGAACATCATTGTTAATGGTAACATCGGTACCTCTCCCTATCCTTGTTTTAACAATGTTGCTCTTGTTACTAATCTAAAGCATAACCTTCTCAGTATTAGCAATCTTACTGACATTGTCTATGTAGTACAGTTCACTAAACACAAATGCCTTATTTTTGACGATACAAAAGGCACCTTAGTATATGAAGGCACTAAAGAAAACAACATCTATGTATTTTATCTTGTTAAAAGTACTAACAATGACAGGTGCTTAGTTGCTAAGAATGATGATAGTTGGCATTGGTATAGAAAATACGGACATGACAACATAGACAATATTTCTCGTCTTGCCACCAAGAAACTTGTAAGAGGACTTTCCGACATTCCCTTCAAGAAAGATATAATTTGTGAAGAATGCAAAAATTGTAAGTTAACAAAATCTTCCTTCAAATCAATAAACTCTGTAAGTACTACTATACCTCTTCAACTCATTCACATAGATCTTTTTGGTCCTAATAGAGTCGCTAGTCTTGGCGAAAAACTTTATGCCTATGAATTTGTTAATTTTTGCAAACGTGTTCAAAATGAGAAAGGCATTATGATCAACAAGATTCGTAGTGATCATGGAAGAGAAATTGACAATGCCGATTTTAAAAGTTTTTGCACTAAAAATGGTTTTGGTCATGATTTTTCTTGTCCTGTTACTCCACAACAAAATTGTGTTATTGAAAGAAAGAATATATCTTAGTGATATGGCAAGAGTCATGTTAAACCAATATAAGCTTCCTTAATATTTTTGGGCGAAAGCCGTTAATACGGCATGTTATGTTATAAATAGGGTGTTGATTAGACCTATTTCTAACAAAACTTCCTATGAGCTTTGGTTTACTAAAATTTTCTCTATTGATTTTTTTTAAGTTTTTGGTTGTACTTATTTTATCTTGAACACCAAGGATAACCTAGGCAAATTCGAAGAAAAAACCAATGAAGGTATATTCCTTGGTTATTTACTGCATAGTAAAGGTTTTCATATTTTCAACAAAAATAGCCTTATGGTTGAATATTCTATCAATGTCTCTTTTAATGAGCTTAACACTGCCATATCTTGCTCTAATGATGATGATGACATCCCATGCAATTTGGAAAGTACCTTAATAGGAGAAAAGCATACTCCATCATCTAGTTGTGACGTTGAGATTACATCCGATATCCCTCCTATAGAGACTTCTCCAAATAGCTTACCTAAGGAATGGACATTTGTCTCTCACCATCCCAAAGAGCTTATTCTTGGTGACCCTTCCACCCGCGTTTGCACTCGATCTTCTATAAGAGATCATTGTGCAAATATTGCTTTTATTTTTCAAATTGAGCCTAAAAATATTAATGATCATTGTGCACAAATTATTTAGATGACACAAACTATTAAAGATTATGGTATATCTTCTCATACTATTTCTATAAAATTTGACAACACTAGCACTATTAATCTTACTAAAAATTCCATTAGTCACTCACGTACCAAACACACATAGATTAGACATCACTTCTTACGTGATCACCAACAAAAATGGGACATCCAACTCGAGTTTTTTGATAATATACACCAACTAGCTGACATCTTCACCAAACCTCTTGTTGAGGATCGTTTCTCGTTCATTTGCCGTGAAATAGGCCTTCTGGATTTATCTTCATCCTCCTAAACCAAAAATCTTTAGCATTTTTTTTGTTTCTGTAATATATTTTTAAAAAACCGGTATACCAATTTGCGAAAACAGCCAACGTCCAGGTCTTTTGTTGTACTTTTTGTGATTTTTTATTTTCTTTCTTCTCCAAACTTATGTGGTGGGGCCCACTCTTTTTAAATCTCTTCCTCTTTTTGGTATCTTCATTCCCCACTTTATTCTCTCTTCCTAACAAACATAACTTCCTATCCTTTCATATCCCTTTATATTTTTTCTTTTTTCATCACCTTTTTGACCCTATCTTTTCCCTCCCTCTAACCTCCCATCATATTTAATACTCCATCCCCTCTCTTCCTCTTCCTACATGTTACATCTTTCTTCTCTCTATTAAATCCTATATTTTCTTATCATCCTTCTTGTGTTTCTCTCTCAACCAAAAAAAACTACACAACCATGTCCAACCCCAAGTGTCCATGCTCCTCCACCTCTGTTAATCCTTTCTGGCCTTCACCATTGCCAGCTGGCGACTATGACTGGAACCTATATAAATCTGTGGACGCCGCCGATACCTGGTTCCAAACCATCCACTCTTTGAAGATCTTTGATGGGAAGCCTATCTACTTCAACATCTTGGACGAACATCTAAGATTATTTGAGCCTACTGGTATTGCACCCCTCCTCACCCGATCTATTCGCATCTATCCTGATGTTGTGAGGATGTTCTACTGCAGTCTTATCCCAGATTTGGCACACAATGTTGTTGAAACTCTGGTAAACAGACGACACTTTCGCCTTACCGCCAAAGACATTACTGACATTCTCGGGGTTCCTAATCGCGGTGATGCACTCCCTACTCTTGCTACCCTAACTCCTACCCATGATCTCTCTTTCGATACTTTTTTCACATCATTTGCATAGGTCATAACCCTCCTCCACTACCCACTCTCTCCAAACAACTTGAGCCTTTTTACTATAACCTACATCGCATCGTATGTCATACTGTCATTTCTAAGTCTATAAATTATGATGCTATCACCTCTGATGCGCTTGTGTGCATGTAAAATCTCTTTAATCGTAAATTGTGGTCCCTTCCAAAAACTATCTTGAATTCTTTTATGGTTGTCCACTCTTCTTCAAAGAAAGCCCTATATTTCGCCATGTTTATTACCCTCATTTTAGAAGCAAAATACGTGGATCTTTCTTTTTGCTATTCTCAGGACCCTCTTAATCACCTAACCAAAGCCCGATCTTTTACTTTTATTTTACCTACCTCTCAACCATCAGGTTCCTAAACTCAAACTCCTGCTGTAGACTCCACTTTCTAGGCACGTTATATGCCTCTCTTCTAACACTACTTTGATATGAGAATGGTTCAGGCTAAAGAGAGGATGCAAGCCAACACCCGCAGCCTTGGAAATCTGATCCACAGTGCGCTTCTTGACCAATCTTATTTTATTCAACGCACTATTCAGGATATGAATGCCTATCTTGACCTTAATACTCATTATCATGATTTTGTGTGCCCTTATTTTTCTGATCTTATTGCCTATGGATTCATGTACCCTAACGATAATGATTTTTTCGGAGTATATCTGTCACTCCCTGTTCTCGATATACGTATTTGGAACATATTTTATTTTACCATAGTTGCATGTGTATGGAGACTAGACCCATTCTTTGGTTTAACCTGGCTCATGGTTTATTTTGTGGGTTGGTTCAACTCATGAGAACCTATGGTTCAACCCTCAAACCCTACCATATATAACCCAACATTTTCTCTCTCTCTCCTCACTTCTTCATTTCTTCTTCTTTCTTTAGCTTTCTTTCCCTATTTCATAGGCAAGTACACCTTACATGAGAAATGGAGAAATCCTCCATATTATTGTTCCATTATGTTTATTATGTGTTTCTAAGCACTTTTATTTCTTGGAGTTTTCTGTTTTTATGGATGGATTAGTATAGATCTATATTTCTAACTAGGGTTTTGTGGATTTTATGATTTTTTTTGGTTTTGATCTATTAAACTTGTGTCTTTGAAAACCAGTTTTCTACATGATAGAGCTTTCAATTTAGAGCATTTTGGATTTTGGTTCACCTAATTTGGACTTAAAATAAGGATTTTATGGACAAAACAATATTTTAGAATTTTTGGAGTTTCTCCTCCATGGCCAAACATGCTATTGGAGAAGACGAAGTTCCCAAGCAGCCAATAGGCATATGCAGCTGAAAGTGCCATGCTGCCCTAAAGGGTTATGCGGCCTAAACTCTTGCCGCATACTGACAACATACGCCCATCTTGTTGGACGCATGTCTGCTGATTTACACAAGTGTCCTTGAACGCTTTGTGCTTTCACTCGCTGAACGAATGAGAATTTTCCTAAGTCCTAGAGAACTCCATGCGGCATAGACTCCATGCGGCATTGAACCCCATGCGACACTGACACCGAGGAGAACATACGGCCATTATTTTTCTTGGACGCATGGCTCTGAACCGTTGGCACTTAATTCTATAAGTTTTGTTTTTTTTCTCGATACACTTTATGTCTTGTCATCTCAGTCACATTAGTCACTTTATGTTACATTATTGACACTTTATTTATTTGACTGTCACGTCAACACTTGTCCCTAGGAGTAGACTTAACCCTGTGCATGCGGCCAAGTGGTCCATGCGACCTGACTCTCCATGCGACCTGACTCTTCAAGCGGCCTACTTTATGCGACCTGACTTTCCATGCGACCAGGATTGTCATGCAGCCTGATTTTTTCCATGCTGCTTAGAGACCCATGCGGCCTAATTTTTCCCATGTGGCCTACAGACCTAAGCGGCCTTGCTTCTTTTGACTGAATGTCTTCTTGATTCATGTGACCAAATATATAATTAATAATTAGACTTGAATATTGTATCTGTGTTGATACCACTATTGCCTGATTATTATTCATGATTTAATGTGCGCCGAGGAGCGACACATCCTATCACATGTTAAGTGACTATATATGGGGTTTGCTTCGAGAATGCCTCCAAATCCCTGAATGCGTAATATTATAAATATATATTGTTTCTGCTGCACGGGCATAATAAGCGAGTCAAACTACCAAAGCGTGGCTTAGATATTGTTTGTATGAATGTTGCATACTTGCTCGGATGAATCCAAAATTGACTTACATGGATTCGTATCTATCGTGCTAGTACTTTATACGACATCTTAAAGGAAATTCTCATGTGACCATGCCTTGAGATTTCAAACACAAGATAGAGCTAATTAAGTATCTAAAAGTGATAGTAATATTAGATGGAACGGTATCCCGAGATTATGCCAATGAACCTTCCCACAAAGATTAATTCGAAGTGCATTGTAGGCTGGAATCATTAATACCTTGGATGGAACGCTATCCCGAGATCATGCCAACGAACTACCACATATACTGTATATCAATCACCTTAGTTGAGTGCAGTATCTAAATTATTATTATTATGCCGAGCCACTTTTTCAATATAGGAATACTAGAACCATTAATACTTTATTTTTAGTGTAGTGGCCCTATGGGGGACTGGTGCATCCTGCAAGTGCCTATTTTATTATATTGGTTCGGTTAGCTCATGTTCGGCACTGGCGTGATCTGAGGATATTTATTATGCAGTATTCTAAGATAACCTCAAACTCCACAAAATAGTAAACCATATAAATGATTGGCCGATATAAGAAATGGACTTGGTTATAATTGTATCTATTCAGCTAGTATCCTAGGCAAATAGACTATCGTAGTATGAGGGTTCAACCCTTGTCCTTGTTTAGTTGTAGGTTTGAGCCTTAGTGCCAGGATATGTCATGGACCTAAGTTACGACATTGAACCTATGCCATATTATATTCCTTTTCTAAGATTTTTGTTTACCATTTTGTGCTTCCTTTGTGGTACTTGTTAATTGGGGTCTAACCTCACTGGTTTTGCATGGCCAGGTTTCGAGCCCGCACTTGAGGATCTAGCATACTTTTTCCCAACTCTTGGTGCGCACCAGGAATATGGTCACCGGGGATAGCGAGTGAGTTTTCTTCTTCCCTGCTCGTCTTCCACATTTACTTCTTTTTGGCATTTAACCACAGGACCTGTTAGCAGGCTCATCTGGATATTAGTTTTACTTACATTATTGTATTAAATCAGACTGCAGCTGATCACTGTCATGTACTTTTATTACTCTTCCAGCTTCTTATTTTTGCATAGCTGGACTCCAGAATATTTTGAGAAAGCGTTTGGGACACCTTATTGCTTATCATATATGCTCTATACTTACTATTTCTTGTTTGAATGATTAAGACATAGAAGTTCTTGACCATAGGAGACTTGATTGTCGCATGCACCCCCTTATCTTATACAGCCGTGACCACCGTACTACGTATAGTATCTTGTACGGGATAGTTGGCCATGTCCGTCTCTGTATTACGGTATTGGGCATAACAAGGTTTTAGTGGTGGCCTATTCAAGTCTGTTCTTCAGACTTGTAGGGTTTTATGGTCACCCGAGTCTCAATCAAACATGATCCTTTTTGAAATTTTGAATTTGTCATCTTCGATACTCAGCTTGAATTTTTCCAGATTGATTGCTTCCTTGTTCCTTCTCGTCATACGCTTATTTTTTCGTTTGATTTTCTTTAGGGCTTATCCTTTCCTCGATGCCGCAGCAATAAGAGAGGCAAAGTTGCTAGTAGAACAAAATTCTGTGGAACCCCAACCAAGGATCGAGTTGAGCCTACGATGAATGGAACAGAGAAGCAGGCTCCAGGTGTTTCCTTACCCCCCGAAGTATCGGCAATACTGGATACCCCAGCCTTGATAGAGATTATCCGTGGATTATTGGCTGCCCAATAACACCAGATGGTGGTGCAAGAACAACAACAACAACAACAGCAACACCAGTAACAACAGCTTCAGTAGCAGGAATAAAATGTCCTGTTAAACCAAGGGTTACAGACGGCCCTAGAACAAGACGGGAGAACAGATTCTGGGGCATCTGTTAGGTTTTGCAGACTGAATCCCATGTATTTTGATGGCACAGAGGATGTAATCATGACAGATGATTGGCTCCAAGATATTTAGACCATTCTGACAGCGGCTAAAGTTTCGGCCGAGAAACAGGTTGACCTGGTTCGCCTAAAAGAGATTAGTGGTCTACGATGGAGGTAGGACTGAGGCATCCTATTTCATGGAAGGATTTTAAGACCCTATTCAGGGTGAAGTACTTTGGGATTGTGGCTCAGTGTGAGTTGCAGGAAAGTTTCATTAACCTTAAGCAAGCTAGAAGGACAGTAGACTGCTATGCGGCAAAATTTTGTCGACTTAGCAGATTGCTCCTACCTTGGTGGCAACAAAGTTGGAGAGAACAATGAGGTTCCAGTAGGGACTTTACTTGGCAATATTGCACATGGTAGAGGTGTACGACTACCAGGCCTTCGAGGCAGTATTGATAGCAGCCAAGAGGGCCGAGCTTACTTTCCAGAGGATGGCATCAAGAAGAGTGGATCGGAAGAGGCCTCATGGACAAAACAATGAGGGAGGATGATCCCCCAAATGTCATCACCATCACCTGGCATTCGTATACATGATATAGAACCATGGAGGGCAACCGTTTCAACAGTGATAGTACAAACTCGGCAACAGCATCAGCATCAACAACAATGACGGAGAGCGCCGACAGGTTGTACCTACTGTGGTAAGGGAGGTCATACCCGAGATATTTGTCGGACAGCTAAGATATGTTTGAGATGTAGGAGCCTTGATTACAAGGTTGCCACGTACCCAATAATGCAGAGGCCGGGAGGGCCAATACAATAATTTTCTGCATTGCCAGCTCCGTTACCGACAAAGGCCCAGCTTTATAGGCAATAACAACAGAATTATCGTCCGTTGCCGACTCGTCCATTGCCGACGCAGGCCCAACTTTATAGGCAGCAACAACAGAATCAACAAGGGTCGTAACCATAGTAACATGGATGACAGCAGCAGAAAGCTCAACAAGGCCAAGGGCAGGCACTCACCTTGTCTTTGGAGGAAGCAATGGCGTTGGGCGACATAATGGCAGGTAATATTTTTGTTACAACCTTTTCTGCCATAGTTTTAATTAATTCTGGAGCTTCGCACTCATTTATATCTGCACAATATGCGACACATATTGGATTGAAGTTTGAGGTATTACCAGTGAGGCTGGATATACTCACTAGCATAGAATCGTAGAAGTTAGTAGGGTGTGCCTAGCATGTCCAGTCATAGTATGTAGGCATTTATTACCTACAAAGTTGATCGAGTTTCCTATCGGTAACTTGGACGTTATCTTAGGTATGGAATGGTTGAGAGACAGTCATGCAATAATAGACTATCGTGAGGGTAGAGTGTTGTTTAGAATTCCTGGTCAAGAAGAGTTTGTCCTTAACAGAATAGCAAGAGACCAACACAAGGGAGGAGTCACAACAGTAGCAAAGGAAGCAAACCCGCAACCCAAGATAGTTGAAGCGTTCATAGATGTCTTTCCCAATGATCTTTTGGGATTACCCCCAGTTAGAGCAGTAGAGCTCTGTAAAGAGTTGATTCAAGGAGAAGAACCAGTATCCCAGAAGGTATACCCATTGTCACTATCAGAACTTGACCAGTTATATCGACACGTGGAAGAACTGAAGGCGAAGAAGTTTATTCGGACCAGTGCATCTTTGTGGGGAGCCCCATCGATATTGGTTAAGAAGAAAGATGGGTCAACGCAGTTGTGTATGCATTATATGCGGATTAATGCATTGACAGTGAAGAACAAGTACCCATTACCAAGGATTGATGATTTATTTGACTAGTTAAGTGGAGCAACGGTCTTCTATAAGATAGATTTACGATTAGGATATCATCAAGTGTCAGTTCAGGAGCAGCATATACGAAAGACAATATTTAGGTCACGATATGGGCATTATAAATTCTTAGTTATGCCATTCGGACAAACTAATGCTCCAACGGTATTCATGGACTTGATGAACCGTATTTTCATGCCTTAGACCAATTAGTGGTAGTATTCATCGATGACATCCTGGTATATTCTCCTAAAGTGGAGTAGCATGAAGAACAACTTAGGATAGTTCTGCGGATTATGAGGGAGCACCAGTTATATGGAAAGCTTAGTAAGTGTGAGTTTTGGCTGGATCATATATCCTTTCTTAGACACATTATTTCTGGAGCAGGAGTGTTAGTTGATCACAAGAAGGTAGAGGCAGTAGAGAATTGGCCAGTCCCAAAGACAGTAGTTGAAGTGCACTTTTTCCTGGGCTTAGCTGGATACTACAAAAGATTTATGTCAGATTTTGCTAAGATCTCGACACCATTAACTCGGTTGACATGCAAGGAAGTTAAATTTGTGTGGTCAGCAGAATATCAGATAGCCTTTGAAGAGTTGAAGAAGAAGTTAATCTCTGCACCAATCCTTACTCTTTCAGCAAGCTCCGGAGGATTCACAGTGTACTGTGATGCATATGGAAAAGGACTTAGATGTTTTTTGATTCAATAAGGGAGAGTTATAGCATATGCTTCTCGGCAACTCAGAGATCACGGGAACAACTATCCAACTCACGATTTGGCGCTAGCAGCAGTAGTGTTTACACTTAAGCTATGGAGGCACTACTTATATGGTGATCATGTAGAAATATTCACAGATCATAAGAGTTTGAAGTATGTGTTCACACAGAAGGACCTGAATATGAGGCAGGGAAGGTAGCTAGAGTTGTTGAAAGATTATGACATGGAACTTCGGTATAATCCAGGTAGGGCTAATGTAGTAACTGATGCACTTAGCATAAGAGGTAGAAGATTTATGTTGACTACTCAAAATCACATTCTAGAAGACTTAACAGAGATGGGTATCAAGATAGTACTTCTACAGAGTACAGGAGTTCAGGCTAGCCTACAGATTCAGTCAACTTTGGTAGAAGAATTAAACTAGCTCAGGCAGAGGACCCGAAGATTCAAAAAAGAGAAGAATGTGAGTCAGGTCTTCTGAAGGAGTTGACAATACATGCAGATGGAACACTTAGGTTTGGGAATCGTCTATGCGTGCCAAGCGAGGATATTCAACAAAAAGTTATGACTGAAGCAAACAGTTCCCAATATTCCATTTATCCGGGAGGCACAAAGATGTACCAAGATATTAAGCAATACTTTTGGTGGAACAAAATGAAGAGAGAAATAGCATGCTTCGTATTGCGATATCTGATATGTCCGCAAGTTAAGGCAGAACAACAAAGATGGGCAGGATTGTTGCAACTGTTTCCAATTCCAGCATGGAAGTGGAAAGATATCACGATGGACTTTGTGACTAGTTTACCTAGATCACTGAATGGTCGAGATGCAGTTTGGGTGATAGTAGTTTGTCTCACAAAAGTAGCTCACTTTATTCCTTTTCGAGTAGGACAGTTAACAGAACAATTGGCTGAAATATATATGCAACAGATAGTAAGACAATATGGTATCCCAGTAAGTATCATATCAGATCGAGACACTCGGTTCACTTCTCATTTTTGGAAGAGTTTGTACCAGAGCTTAGGCACCAAGTTAAGGTTCAACACACCTTACCACCCCCAAACAGACGGACAATCCAAGAACTATCCAGACCCTGGAGGATATGCTACGAACCTGTACCTTAGATCTTGGTAGATCTTGGGAGAATCACCTTTACTTGGTACAATTCTCGTACAACAACATTTATCAGGCCAGTATTCAGATGGCACCTTTTGGAGCACTATACGACCGAAAATGTAGATCACCGTTGGCTTAGGATGAAATTTGTGAGCGATAGATGTTAGGTCCTAAAATGATCACGTAGACAGTAGAGGTTGTCAAGCAGATCAGAGAGCGAGTTTGGGTTACAAATATAACGCCCCGCAAGCGCACGGTGCATTGCGCTGAGTCGTATTGAATGAGGTAATAGCTGGTTATATTTCAAATTATTGGATTTGGGAACAAGTATTAATTTAAGTTTGTTTCATGTGCAGATCCCGAACGAAGTTTAATGGAATTAGATGTTCGTTCAGAGCACTACTGGGATAGCTGGATCGGAGCGATAATATCGTCTTCCTTAGTTCAATCGATCGGATGATTTGGAGAGCAAGGCCTGCTCGCACGGTCATACCAATTGAGTAGATTATGATTTACATTGGACCACGGGTTCAAAGGATCGGACGTATCGACAAGGCAGGGTACTTAACAGAATCAGGCTCGATGAGTGGGCTCTGTCCATTCTCCTCTACTCCTTTATGCCTAATAATATGGAACACATGTAATGGCTTGAATAATTGAACTGGAACTTCGAAATCACTACACTGTGGTATGCATACATCATTTGGTTGGATATGATTTGTGGCTTAAGTTGGTTTTGCGTTGGACAGCTAGAACTTGAGTAGGCAGTTGGAGCTTGAATGGATATCTTGGTTGGAACATCAAGGCAATTTGGGCGGGCGAGCGAGCGTGCATCCATACACGAGTATCAATTGGGTGCTTTGTCATGCAAAGCGTGCAGTTGTGGTTCAAAATCAGACAACTGCATCGATGAGGGCATTGTGCCACTGTTGGGGCATTATGCCACGGTATTGTTCTGAGCGAGGGGTATTGCACCAATTGGAACACTGTGTCGAGAAGCGGCATAGTGCCTATAAAGATAACTTGAGATGGTGCGTTGGGCTATAAGTTGGAGAATGGTTATGGATATTTTGTTGGATTGAGGCTAGATAGTTTGGTGGGGCGAGAATAATCGATTCTCTCGTCATACCTACTTGGTGTTTGTATCGGTCACGGACAACATGTGGCATACAAGGTTTGGTTTTCTTGAACGGGAAGGCTCCGGGGCACCGGGACCGTTCGGCCATAGAGGAAGCAAATTGGTAACGTGCCTAGGGCGCGGTGCCGGCAGTTCGATGCGACCAAGAGGGCTAACTACTCAGCGCTGGATCGAGTAGAACTGTAGTTGAATAATCCTTTATGGCTTAGACAGTGACTTCATATAGATAAGAGTTGGTTTGGTTTGGTTTGGTTTATGCTTTTTGTGTAGGCGACGACCACCTTACCTCGGCAAGAGTGTGCATATCGAAGATTGGATTATAAGGCTTGGATTGAGGATGGATATTGAGGCTTGGATTGTCGTTCGATAGGTTTTCGCGTTGCTTGGGTTTGAGTAGGACGGTTTGCATGCTAGTTTCCTTTTTGAGTTGGATATATATTTGCTTATAAATTGGCTTGAGTTGAATGCTTGCATACTTAACCTGCTTTACAGTTTTCCTTAACATGTCATACCTTTGCCATGAAATGAATCTAGGATTCAAGTAGAAAGATCACCATATAACTGTTCGTATCCACTATTCTACTTAGTATCAGTTTAGACAAGTGGGTTACCACGCTCACCAGTACGGCTGTGTACTAACCATATTTGTGGGCATTATTTCAGGTACGCAGGTGTAGTGGCGCTGCTTGGATATATGGGACATAATGTATGAACGATAAGTACCTTTGTGGGCTAGAGAAAGAGCAAGAGTGTTGCATTCTCCTTTGTGGCATTATCCTTTGTGGCATTTCATTTGGACCCTATCGAGAGCTTCGCTGCATATACTCTGATGTGTGCTTGGTGCACAATACTTGACTTTCATTCTAACTTGGTCATTTCGATGATAACTTTAATGTTTGATAACATCGCCTTTTGCGAGCGTAACTCCAGGCTCGTACGGTATCATATCTCGATGAAAACGATTGTCCTACGGGAGTGCTGCAATATGGTGTCATGACCCGCACCCGGTTTAGGAGCACGAGTGCGTGGGTACGTCCAGCCTACGCCGCAGCATCGGCGGTAGAACGCTGTCTAGGTCAAGTACTATCTAAATAATCTCACACTAGTATCCAACTCCATAAGGAGACACGGATAACACTATAACAATGAACAACATACTCAATCACAACTACAGCACGATAAGAATTTGAAGAAACAAAAGAATACAACACAAGTCTAATGACAAAATAATCATACCTGCAATCATTAACTTCCAATCTCCAAGTGTGTCAGAAACCAGTCTACTAAGGTCACAGTCTGGAAAAATATTTTCCAGTCAGGAAGGAGCAAAGTACATCTCTAAATAGCAGTTCTATATAAATGACATAAACTATGTAGCAGTTCTAGATGGAAATATACCAGATGCATGTATAGGTACGAGAAATATACAATGAAAGAAATACTGGAAATACTGTAAGTAACTGCAGGAAAAGAAACAATATGTCCATGAGCAAGAAACCTATGACTAAGTGTGTGAGTACTAGCTTTAACATGTGATCGGCTTGGGATCTTGATCAGGCTGGTTACATGTGATTAGCTATGATTCATGAAGGTCAGGCTAACCGTTGGTTAGCTATGATGCATGTAGAGGTCAGGCTAATCACACGTAACAGCTATGAGGCACGGAGAGGGTCAGGCCGCACCCGACGTGAGATGCGGGGTGAGCTATGATGCATGAGAAATTGGGTATGATCACATATCTATACTAAAATACTCCCCACCCCGACTGGTATAGTAGATCCAATCATGGTACGCTATGGCACGGGATTCCCTAGGAAGGTAGCAAATCTCCCCGGAAATCAGTGTCTGTACATGCACAAGATAACAAGGAAAACAAGTCTTGTACAAGCTACACCATGAATAAGGAATAACATCTCATGACGAGATCCGTGTATACCAATCCGTGTAACCAATGTGTCAAGAACATGGATATTAACTCTAGATACAGTGAACATAGGAGATATCATAAATTAGAAACTAATCAGAGAATGTACTTGCCTTGGGTCCTTAGCTGGTAAAACCAATGTCCTGTCCCAGAGTATCGTCTGGAGGATCCAACAGTCCTAAAATATATCAATACAACATTTGCATCAGGTGCTACACTAACACAACACAAAACATCAAACTCAGGGCCGTGCCAGGTATAGCACTAGTCAACTAGGGTCATCTAGTAGGGATACGTATATAATACACATTACACTTATTAATACTTACAATATTTATACATGCACCAATTTAAATGTATTTACAATATATATATATGCCTTTTAAATACATATCTGATTTATACTAGTTGAACATTATATATGTATACTCATACATATGCTAACAATACATTTTTAAAATATATATATATATATTGTCAATGTTATTATTAAAATATATACTAATACTAGTACATCACATTAAATAAAAATACAATACATTAATTGTATGTACAAGATATATATATACACTTATACTAATTATACATATTTGAAAATATATTAAGTACATATATATATACAAAATATATACATATACTAAACATTATATATTTTATACCAAAATACCTACATATATATATTAAAGGAATACACATATACATATTATACTATACCAATCAAAACGTATATAATATATATATATATATATAAGTGTCTCTTAGTAATTGTACAAAATACGTAGGTGTGTATATACACTAATAGATGTATACAAATATATTTTTATACCAAAATACATATTTGTATATATATATATATCAATCAAATATTTTTATATATATATATTAACAATCAAAGAATGAACATAATGCCACACTTCTCAAGGTGATCCCAAATGAAGTAGCAGTTAGTTCCAATGGGTCCGGAACAGTCCAATTAGCTAGAAACTATATAAAGAAGTCCATGATCGGAGTTCGGCACGAAAACCGAGATAAGGATACCAGTCTAACCGGGGAAAGGGTCGTTTGTTGTAATTAAGGTAACACCCTAATTTAATGAAAATCATTTCGAAATTATTTTTTGAACAATTATAAGTTTATTTATAAAAATCTAGAATTTATGTAAAAGCCAACATATATGTTTATATCTATAGTAAAATTGGTCACCAGCCCCAAATAAACAATTTTGAACTAAGTTTTATTATTGAAATTATTTCTTAAATAATATAACCCAAAATTATTATTTTTTTGTTCACACAACCAAAATCCTTATATTTATTACATAACTAAATTATACACATAATAAATAACTAAATTATAAACAATAAAACTAATATGTATATATATTACCAAACTTATTATAGAAAATTACTAAACTAATTATATGCAATTAACAACTAAACTTAATTACATTTATTTACTAAATCAATTACATTAATTAACTAAACTAATTATAAATTCAATTAACTTTTACATTATTAACCAACTAATTATATTAAACTAATTATTATATAGCTAATTACATTTTAACTCACTGATTAATACTTTAATTACTGATTAAGAAAATAATTAACTAAACTAAACTAATATAAATTAATTAAATGATTAATTAATTAATCTGATTAATACTCACTGATTAATCCGTAACTTAACCTACATTCAGAAGAAAAGGAAAGGAGAAAAGAGGGGGCTCACGTGGGTTTTCTCCGGCGTCGGCGGAGGAGTCTCGCCGGGGTCGGCCGGCAAGGCGCGGGGGAAGTCCGGCTCGAGACGGCGGCGGCGAAGCTCGGCGGCGGCAGGATCGTTCGGCTCGACGCCGGATCTGGCTGCGTCGGCGGCGGATCTTCGAGAGCGGTCGACGGATCTGGCTGCGACGGTCGGTCGAGCGTTCTCTTGAGGCGGCGGCGGCGGCGGATCTTCGACAAATCTGAGGCGGCGGCGTCGCTCGGCTCGAGGCGGCGCTCGGTTCGAGGGGCGGCGCTCTGTTCGAGGAGGCGGCGGCTTCGAGGCGGCTGCGTCTGGTCGGCCACGGCGAGCTCGACGACAGGCGCTCGACGCCGAGGGGGTCCAGTCGCCGGCGGCAATCGAACTCGAGGGCGGCGCTCTGATCTAGGGTTAGGGTCGGTTCTGTGTGTCGGGGTCGTGTCCGGGGCTGGACACGGCGGTTTGGTGACTGTGGGGGGACGTGTCCGGGTGCATCGTGTCGGCTGGACACGATGGGTTCGTTGTACTGTGGGCGTGTCCGGGTGTTGGACACGGGAAATCTGGTTGTAATATTGTAACCGGACACAGAAAATGAATGGATACGGTGGGACACCCGGGGTCGGACCCGAGGCCATCACGGCTGACACGGTGATGCTGGACACACGGACACGAGCACACAAAATGGTGGTGGCTTTGGCTTATGGGGATTTGTGGGGGCTAGCTAATAATTTGGAGATTAGGGTTTCTTGGGAATTGTGAGAATGAGAAACTTAAATAGGGAGAAAGGGTGTGTGGGATAAAGGGTGAGGGTTGGCCCAAATAACAAATGGCCCAAGATCATACATGAATAAATTCATGTGGGAATGAGGGTGAATGAAAGATGGTAACTTGTAAAAATTTTAAAAATAAAAGATTAAATTTCAGAAATTATTTAAGGAAAGCTAACTTATTCCCAATTAGCTACTAATAAATCCATATTTGCAAAATCTTAGAAAGTATGAAACGTATTTATTTACTATCCCAATAAACATAAAATTTATTATGAAGAAACAACTAGTCTTTTAATTAATTTTATCAAATAACTAATTTTATGATTTCAAGCCAATAAACATTTGAAACTAGAGAAATATATATACATTATTATTTATTTATTTATTTATAAGGAATCGTCATTTAGGAAAAATGATTTTTATAAAAGATTTTAAATTACCTTCTAAAATCAAACATTGTTCAAATAAAATACAAAAATTCAAGGAGAATATATTTTATAACTTGGTATTTAAAATAAATTAAAAAAAAATCTAATTATTTCGAAATTTAGAAATCGGAGGTTACAAGTCTACCCACCTTAGAAAAATTTCGTCCTCGAAATTTTGGATCCTCAATAATTGCCTTTATTCACCATATTATTTCTATCAAAATTTAAATCTTAAACCAATAATCATGAAGTAATTTCATAATGTTATTTCACAACCTTTCAAAAATTATACAACATCATATTCCTGAAAAATCTTCAAATTTAAAAATCAAATCCCCTTTGTCATAATCTTCTCCAAAAAAATTATTTTTTTTTTTTTAGTTCGCATCTAAATACCCAAGGATTTAATATCCAATCCTCCAATTTGAATCCAATCAATGCATATTTATAAAACTTAAAAATCTGCATCCCAAAATTTAAATTTTAAACATTCCTCAATCATCTTACTCCTCTAACTCAATTTCAATTGATGCTTATTCCAATCTAACTCCTCATCCCAAGAATTTAATTCGACACTATTCCATTTACGATTTTTATTTCCTGCTTTCCTTTTTCCTCAAATACTCAACGATGCGATGCTTCCAGAATCTTCAATGCAACATTCATAATATATAAAATTTCTATCTTGCAATCAAATAGATAAAATGATAATCTCTCAAATTTCTCAAAATTTTAATAATCAATTCAATCATATCAAGACCTCCTTAAAATTAATAAATCCTCAAATTTTTGGCTCTGTGAATTTCCTAATTCTCCCTTTAAGTTAATGTTTGTCCTCGAATTTCAATCATACCTCGATTTTCATAAAATCAATGATCCATCAACTCCGTTATAACAACCCCTAAATTCTTTATTTAATTTAATGCTCATCCACAAATTTAATCCTCTTGTCTCTTTTTGTCAGTCATAACCTCGTCATAGATCTTTGCTATGGTCAAAACCCTAATGATCATGGTTTAAGAAAATTCTTCCTACAGCCATGCAATTTAAGAAAAATATAGGTCATGTATCTTTGGTCATGGTACTTCAGTCTCTGCTAAGGTGCACTACTAGCTATATTCTAACAAGAAAATCATGAATACGAACTACAGCACTAGGGAAATCAATCAATCAAGAGACAAAACAACATGAGAAAAAGAAAGAACCTGCTAACACATTACCTGCAGTATCTCCTATCTCTAACAACCACTTAACTCTAGCACATTCACTAACTAATTCCTATCCCTGTACACTAGTACCCATATCAACTAATCATTTATCCACAAGATCCATGAATATATCCGTATTGCACACACCTGTCTATTAATACCAGAATCTGATACCAAGAACCTCTAATATAACCATGGTTCAATAATGCATCTAAGTTTGATACCTCTATTTCTTTAGTACCATACTCTCTGCCAGTTCCCGTTCCTACTACAATTGTCCATACTATTTGTCCTCATCACTCAAGTATACGTCAAGTGCAACACCATACTAAATACTGCTCTTTCCAATACAATTTCAGATGGACACCCAAGTCAGTCTGCGATGCCATCTCAATCATGCTCAAATCACTAGATCCGTACACATGTATATCCTTTACTCATATATTAATATTCATATCTCTCATCTACCATAGAATTAATCCTCAAAATAATCGTCAAGGTTTAACTTCTCGATCAACTTAAAATAACTGTATATACTTCCTCAAAATCTAATACTCCACATCGAATAAAATTAATCACTCCAAAAATCTTTGTAGCCTTAACCACGTTTATTGAATTCATATTTGAAATCCTCACAATCTAATGACGTGATCTCAACTCCTCAATTATTCTAAAATAAAATTTTATTTCCACCTTTTAATTTATAATTCCACAAATGTACATATCAGTGCTCACGGTCTATGATACTCAAGGTGCACTCAATGCATCTAGTGTCTATAACTGTGTAATAAAATTGTACTGCCTGAATCACTTGTACTATTACCTCCAATGATCAAAGTTATCCTCACCTGTATTTTCTTTCATGATTTCAATTTATGTCAACTGGTATATCTAGTTATCATTACACAGAGTGCTTACTGTTATTAACGTTATTCTCGACTAATCCTCGATATAGAATCATTAGCACTCTTGGTATTATATCACTAGCTTCATTAATGGTTCATCTCATCAAGCTCATTATAACTCATGATTACATGCACTTTCTATAATACTCATGCTTTACTTCAATCTCAAGGGCAGACATATGGTCCTATATCTCGATTGATGTATAAGCATATCTCTTAATCCTTTTACAGCCCGTTAAACTAATTTGCGATACACTTCACAACTTCATTACCTATTCCGATATTCCTCTACTCATGACACCTCATTATAACTCCTCATGCATATAAATCTCTTTACCTTTAACACACCCGATATCAATTATCAGATTGAACGTCATGCTCCATTAATTCTTAACACAATTTCTTGGATACTTAAATGTTCACGTAGGTCATCCAATTGCAAAATCATGAGTATCCAGGACGGGTATGTTGGCTCTGATACTAACTCTGAGAATCACTGATACTCTATACTCTCCTTCTACTCACAGTCTCTACTGACCTTATCCTAGAACCATTGTTACTAGGTACTATGCTATGGGTATCTCTAGATTAATGCCTAATGCTCCCATGTCCAACTAAGAAACACTTACAGAATCACAAGTCACACTCAGTCAACTAATACAAGACACAACCAAAATTGCAAGTCACTAATTATCATACTAACAAGGAATCCTCAAGGAAAATAAGCTCAAAAAGGAACTGGATCAAGGATGGAAGGTATCCTTACTGCTAGTAAAGAAAAGAAGCGATGGAACAAAGTCCTGGAATAACAGAAATAGATAAGTCTTGAGATGATATTTTAAGAACCAATTTAAGATACAACCTGATAATCATACACGTCTGCCAGAAATCATGACACACAGAATCCTCGCCACGCCAGTAAGCATAGATGCGATAAACGACAGGTTCCGTAACTAAGGTATGCAACTCTATAATCATGTCATCTAGAATCCTCGCCACGCCAACCGGTATGGCTGCGAGAGACTCTAAGTTTCATAACTATAGTATGTACATCCAAGTCAGGTTCCTACGTTCTCGTCACCACAGCTAATATGGCTGCGATAACTTTAGGGTCCATAACCAAAGTAGACGTTTTACCTTCCTCACTGTCCTCATCAACATATGTCATCAGATGATACCGTAAATTTAGCCCGTAAAATTCATCTTGATATAAAATCAATTCAACAACGATACCAAGAATTAAATTTAACAACTGGTCAACAAGAATCAAACTCAACAATGATACCAAGATTTTAATTTAATAACTGATCAATAAGGATCAAGTTCAATAACAACAAGCGAGAACGGACGAAAATAAGAAAAAGATTTAATTTGGAAATTATAACAAGATTCTCAAGGGGTCGTCCCAGGAATCTCTCAATAATTTGTGATTGAGTATCCTCTCTCATTCTAGTATCCTATGTCCTATATTCTATAGCAGGCACGCAGTAGTACAACTAATACGTCGCACTACCACGACATCGCACAACTTGCGAAGTCTGACCTGCATGGGCCACCACTAAAAATGTGTCACGACCCGCACCCGGTTTAGGAGCACGAGTGCGTGGGTACGTCCAGCCTACGCCGGAGCATCGGCGGTAGAACGCTGTCTAGGTCAAGTACTATCTAAATAATCTCACACTAGTATCCAACTCCATAAGGAGACACGGATAACACTATAACAATGAACAACATACTCAATCACAACTACAGCACGATAAGAATTTGAAGAAACAAAAGAATACAACACAAGTCTAATGACAAAATAATCATACCTGCAATCATTAACTTCCAATCTCCAAGTGTGTCAGAAACCAGTCTACTAAGGTCACAGTCTGGAAAAATATTTTCCAGTCAGGAAGGAGCAAAGTACATCTCTAAATAGCAGTTCTATATAAATGACATAAACTATGTAGCAGTTCTAGATGGAAATATACCAGATGCATGTATAGGTACGAGAAATATACAATGAAAGAAATACTGGAAATACTGTAAGTAACTGCAGGAAAAGAAACAATATGTCCATGAGCAAGAAACCTATGACTAAGTGTGTGAGTACTAGCTTTAACATGTGATCGGCTTGGGATCTTGATCAGGCTGGTTACATGTGATTAGCTATGATTCATGAAGGTCAGGCTAACCGTTGGTTAGCTATGATGCATGTAGAGGTCAGGCTAATCACACGTAACAGCTATGAGGCACGGAGAGGGTCAGGCCGCACCCGACGTGAGATGCGGGGTGAGCTATGATGCATGAGAAATTGGGTATGATCACATATCTATACTAAAATACTCCCCACCCCGACTGGTATAGTAGATCCAATCATGGTACGCTATGGCACGGGATTCCCTAGGAAGGTAGCAAATCTCCCCGGAAATCAGTGTCTGTACATGCACAAGATAACAAGGAAAACAAGTCTTGTACAAGCTACACCATGAATAAGGAATAACATCTCATGACGAGATCCGTGTATACCAATCCGTGTAACCAATGTGTCAAGAACATGGATATTAACTCTAGGTACAGTGAACATAGGAGATATCATAAATTAGAAACTAATCAGAGAATGTACTTGCCTTGGGTCCTTAGCTGGTAAAACCAATGTCCTGTCCCAGAGTATCGTCTGGAGGATCCAACAGTCCTAAAATATATCAATACAACATTTGCCTCAGGTGCTACACTAACACAACACAAAACATCAAACTCAGGGCCGTGCCAGGTATAGCACTAGTCAACTAGGGTCATCTAGTAGGGATACGTATATAATACACATTACACTTATTAATACTTACAATATTTATACATGCACCAATTTAAATGTATTTACAATATATATATATGCCTTTTAAATACATATCTGATTTATACTAGTTGAACATTATATATGTATACTCATACATATGCTAACAATACATTTTTAAAATATATATATATATATTGTCAATGTTATTATTAAAATATATACTAATACTAGTACATCACATTAAATACAAATACAATACATTAATTGTATGTACAAGATATATATATACACTTATACTAATTATACATATTTGAAAATATATTAAGTACATATATATATACAAAATATATACATATACTAAACATTATATATTTTATACCAAAATACCTACATATATATATTAAAGGAATACACATATACATATTATACTATACCAATCAAAACGTATATAATATATATATATATATAAGTGTCTCTTAGTAATTGTACAAAATACATAGGTGTGTATATACACTAATAGATGTATACAAATATATTTTTATACCAAAATACATATTTGTATATATATATATATCAATCAAATATTTATATATATATATATTAACAATCAAAGAATGAACATAATGCCATACTTCTCAAGGTGATCCCAAATGAAGTAGCAGTTAGTTCCAATGGGTCCGGAGCAGTCCAATTAGCTAGAAACTATATAAAGAAGTCCATGATCGGAGTTCGGCACGAAAACCGAGATAAGGATACCAGTCTAACCGGGGAAAGGGTCGTTTGTTGTAATTAAGGTAACACCCTAATTTAATGAAAATCATTTCGAAATTATTTTTTGAACAATTATAAGTTTATTTATAAAAATCTAGAATTTATGTAAAAGCCAACATATATGTTTATATCTATAGTAAAATTGGTCACCAGCCCCAAATAAACAATTTTGAACTAAGTTTTATTATTGAAATTATTTCTTAAATAATATAACGCAAAATTTTTTTTTTTTTGTTCACACAACCAAAATCCTTATATTTATTACATAACTAAATTATACACATAATAAATAACTAAATTATAAACAATAAAACTAATATGTATATATATTACCAAACTTATTATAGGAAATTACTAAACTAATTATATGCAATTAACAACTAAACTTAATTACATTTATTTACTAAATCAATTACATTAATTAACTAAACTAATTATAAATTCAATTAACTTTTACATTATTAACCAACTAATTATATTAAACTAATTATTATATAGCTAATTACATTTTAACTCACTGATTAATACTTTAATTACTGATTAAGAAAATAATTAACTAAACTAAACTAATATAAATTAATTAAATGATTAATTAATTAATCTGATTAATACTCACTGATTAATCCGTAACTTAACCTACATTCAGAAGAAAAGGAAAGGAGAAAAGAGGGGGCTCACGTGGGTTTTCTCCGGCGTCGGCGGAGGAGTCTCGCCGGGGTCGGCCGGCAAGGCGCGGGGGAAGTCCGGCTCGAGACGGCGGCGGCGAAGCTCGGCGGCGGCAGGATCGTTCGGCTCGACGCCGGATCTGGCTGCGTCGGCGGCGGATCTTCGAGAGCGGTCGACGGATCTGGCTGCGGCGGTCGGTCGAGCGTTCTCTTGAGGCGGCGGCGGCGGCGGATCTTCGACAAATCTGAGGCGGCGGCGTCGCTCGGCTCGAGGCGGCGCTCGGTTCGAGGGGCGGCGCTCTGTTCGAGGAGGCGGCGGCTTCGAGGCGGCTGCGTCTGGTCGGCCACGGCGAGCTCGACGACAGGCGCTCGACGCCGAGGGGGTCCAGTCGCCGGCGGCAATCGAACTCGAGGGCGGCGCTCTGATCTAGGGTTAGGGTCGGTTCTGTGTGTCGGGGTCGTGTCCGGGGCTGGACACGGCGGTTTGGTGACTGTGGGGGGACGTGTCCGGGTGCATCGTGTCGGCTGGACACGATGGGTTCGTTGTACTGTGGGCGTGTCCGGGTGTTCGATACGGGAAATCTGGTTGTAATATTGTAACCGGACACAGGAAATGAATGGATACGGTGGGACACCCGGGGTCAGACCCGAGGCCATCACGGCTGACACGGTGATGCTGGACACACGGACACGAGCACACAAAATGGTGGTGGCTTTGGCTTGTGGGGATTTGTGGGGGCTAGCTAATAATTTGGAGATTAGGGTTTCTTGGGAATTGTGAGAATGAGAAACTTAAATAGGGAGAAAGGGTGTGTGGGATAAAGGGTGAGGGTTGGCCCAAATAACAAATGGCCCAAGATCATACATGAATAAATTCATGTGGGAATGAGGGTGAATGAAAGATGGTAACTTGTAAAAATTTTAAAAATAAAAGATTAAATTTCAGAAATTATTTAAGGAAAGCTAACTTATTCCCAATTAGCTACTAATAAATCCATATTTGCAAAATCTTAGAAAGTATGAAACATATTTATTTACTATCCCAATAAACATAAAATTTATTATGAAGAAACAACTAGTCTTTTAATTAATTTTATCAAATAACTAATTTTATGATTTCAAGCCAATAAACATTTGAAACTAGAGAAATATATATACATTATTATTTATTTATTTATTTATAAGGAATCGTCATTTAGGAAAAATGATTTTTATAAAAGATTTTAAATTACCTTCTAAAATCAAACATTGTTCAAATAAAATACAAAAATTCAAGGAGAATATATTTTATAACTTGGTATTTAAAATAAATTAAAAAAAAAATCTAATTATTTCGAAATTTAGAAATCGGAGGTTACATATGGTGATTCATGTTCAGCGGGGATGATTGAGCTAGCGAAATATTATGGCGTGACAACAGAAGATAGGCATCGTCATTGGGAAGATCAACATCATAGACCTTTAAAGTTTTGTGTCAACGACCACGTATTTTTGCGGATTTCTCCTACCTGTGGAGTCATTAGATTCGGGGTTCGCGGGAAGCTTTGACCCAGATATGTTGGTTCGTTCGATATTCTCGAGCCGGTAGGTGATGTTATATATCGTCTTGCCCTCCCACCTTCGTTACGCGAGGTACACGATGTATTTCATGTGTCTCAGTTGCGTAGGTATATTTCGGATCTGAGTCATATCCTCGATCACTCTGAATTAGTCGTTGGTACCGACTTATGTTACGAGGAGCAACCTGTATCGATATTGGACTGAAGGGAGAAGGTGCTCATGAATTGGACTATTTCTCTTGTCCGGGTTACTTGGGGCCATTACTCTCTTGGAGAATCTACGTGGGAGCACGAGGATGATATTCGGTCTCGCTATCCGCACTTATTCGATTCAAAAGGTATATCCTATCTTATGCGTTCATCTCTGGGATTCTGGGATCAGGTGATAACCTTTATGTTGTGATGATATTGCTTGCATGTGTAGTTGCTAGTAGATTTATATCGTGCTTGTCCCGACTTCTCTAGCTATTGCTTGGATTCGAATTCCGAAGACAAAATTTTTTTAAGGTGGATAGAGATGTCACTCCTCGTTCTCGATATACGTATTTAGAACATATTTTATTTTGGTATGGTTGCATGTGCATGGAGACTAGACCTATTCTTTGGTTTAACCTGATTTATGGTTTATTTTAGGGGTTGGTTCAACTCATGAGAGCCTTTCGTTCAACCCTCAAACCCTACCATATATAACCCAACATTTTCTCTCTCTCCTCACTTCTTCATTTCTTCTTCTTTCTTTAGCTTTCTCTCCCCATTTCATAGGCAAGTACACCTTATATGAAAAATGGAGAAATCCTCCATATTATTGTTCTATTATGTTTATTATGTGTTTCTAAGCATTTTTAGTTTTTGGAGTTTTCTATTTTGATGGATGGATTAGTGTAGATCTATATTTCTAACTAAGAATTTTATGTATTTTATAATATTTTCTTGGTTTTGATCTATTAAACATGTGTCTTTACAAACCAGTTTTTACTACATGATAGGGCTTTTAATTTAGAGCATTTTGGATTTTGGCTCACCTGATTTAGACCTAAAATGAGAATTTTATGGACAAAACAAGATTTTAGTTTTTTTAGAGTTTTTCCGTCATGGCCGAACCTGCTATTGGAGAAGACGAAGTTTCCATGCGGCCAGTAGGCATATGTGGCTGAAAGTGCCATGCGGCCTGAAAGGGTTATGCGGCCTAAACTCAAGTCGCATACTAATAGCGTGCGTCCATCTTGTTGGACGCATGTCTGCTGATTTACACAAGTGCCCTTGAACGCTTTGGACTTTCACTCGTTGAACGAATAAGAATTTTCCTAAGTCCTATATAACTCCATGCGGCATTGACTCCATGAGGCATAAAACCCCATGAGGCACTAACACCCCAGGAGAACATGCGGCCACTATTTTTCTTGGACGCATGGCTCTGAACCATTGGCACTAATTTCTATAAGTTTTATCTTTTTTCTCGATACACTTTATGGCTTGTCTCCTCAGTCACATTAGTCACTTTATGTCACATTATTGACACTTTATTTATTTGACTGTCACTTCAATACTTGTCCTTAAGAGTAGACTTAACCCTGGGCATGCTGTCACGCCCCGGTTCCAAAGATAAGGAACTGAGTCACGTGGCAATGGCCAGCAGCACACTTCGGCAGACATCCCAATTTAATGGGCCCGTCGGAGTGCACCTAAGCTGTAAAGTACAATGAAAAACCTAACAGATAACACATAAATAGTGAATCTAAATCTCATCCACATGCAACAGATATAAGAGCACATAGAGGAAATGACAACTACTAATGTGCAAAAAGGAAATGTCACGAGAAAATGTATCATAGTACAAATACTAGAGTAGTCACACGGGAACAAACCCGCTAGTACAAAATACTGGAATGAAAGTAAGCAATGAGATAACTTGGAACGGCATCAGATAGCTAGATAGTAATACCGTCCCAAGGATAAAGTCACTACCAGAGATCAGGCGAAGTCCTCGGGGATGACCTCGTCCTCGTCAATGGGTCCTGCCGCTGGATACGTACCCGGACCGTACTCCTCTAGGTAATCTTTCTCGCCTAAACCTGGAAGAAAACCAGGTCCTCAGAGGGACGTAACAAGGTACAAAAATACAGCATACCAAAGTATAATAAAAAGTGCAAGTGCAACGACGAGGTAATTTAGCATAATCACCTAAGTGAGACATAGTTTGAAGACAATGTTCGACGCGTGGGCTGTCCAAAATAAAACTGCAGCTCCGAACACAGAGACACATGGGGCGTACCGTAGCTCCGAGCACAGAGTCATACGGGTGATACTACTACTCCGGATACAGGAACACTACATCAACAGGACATATACATATATATAGCATGTGCAGAGGAGCCCAAACGTCTAGTAGCTGTATTCCCCTTCCCAAGTGGTCAACGATTGTTCGCTGAACCTGAACCTCTATCTAGAAGTCTCTTCGCACAGAAGTAACTATCAACAAATGCGAGCTTAAGGTCATCCCAGTCTCCGGTCATGATGTCAGTATCAGGATACAGGAAATCTGGCACAGTAACAGTGTATGAATGTGTCCTAGGGTACGATATACACAGGTACGTACATCGAGGTATTACGAACATCTATCATTCGTTACCAAATATTACCGACGAATGTCTGCACTCGGTTATGACCCTGACGTGAAGTGACAATTCTAAACAAACACGCACACAATGTATATATTGAAGTAATAAATAACTGGTAACTAAAATACAAGGTGGCAAGGTACACTTTTCTGGGTCCGACTGCTGAAGATGGGGATTCGGTACAACGTCCAAGTCCGCAGGTCCCGTAGTACCTAGAGACGAGATACAAGCTCAATCATTAAACTATCACGAGACTGAAATAAGATGTGACACACATCTAACATATGCTCAAACTTAGCTATAACTCACAGGCACACGACGCTAGAGGTTGGACCAAGGTTGACTCGGAGTACGTTACACCTAATCAAATTTATCATCCGTACAATATCCTCAACCCAACCTCAATATAACTATATTTATCATGATATTAAGCTAATCAGACCCTGATCAAATCCTCAGTTTCACCTCATTGTTCACAGACGTTATCCCGTATATTTTTAAACGTCATCCTCGAATACATTATTAATTATTTAAACCCTTAATTAAATCAACCTAGCAATTCACCATCTCTTGCATAAAATAACACTAAAATCTTAATATACAATAACTCTTAAACTAAATCTAAACATTCGCAACCCCAAATGCATATAACGCTAACCATAAAACCCAAAGTAGCATTCACACAATTCTAAGGTTCTATAATAACCGATGCCTTGATAGCATATACCATTTATCCATAATTTTAAACCTGCTTCTCAATAACACTTAATATTGCATCACCAATAATAAACCATATGCGTAATTTAAAAGAGATAAACTAAACCTCCAATCCAACTTGTTAAACCCTAACCCTAACTATGTTATAAGCAACAACAATAAACTTACTACACTACACTACAAATATAAGTAGAGGGGGAAGGGGTTCACCTCGGCGAGGTGGTGGTGCTGACCGGTGTGGGGTGGTCGTGCTGGTGGTGTGGGGGAGATGCTGGAGGTGATGGGGTGGTGGTGCTGGTGGTGATGTTGATGATGGTGAGAATGGTGAAGATGATGATGAAGATGGTGGAGGGTGGCGGTGAAGAGTGGTGGTGCGGCTGGTGGAGATACCAACTCAACCCGTTGAGCCAGACCAATTAAAAGGTCAAAGATTGACACAAGCCTACACCCTTCATGACCTTTGTGTCACTCCAAATTGAGACCCCATGTGCCCCAATTTAATTTAAGAACACATGACAATTTATTCTAATTAAATTGGGGATACCAACTTTGACTAATCCTATTTTTAATCCCAACTTAACCCAATGCCCCATGAATTAAGTCCATGCAAAAAACACAACACTCCCTCACCCTACAAAATTCTAAGGTTCGATAATAACCGATGCCTTGATAGCACATACCATTTCTCCATAATTTTAAACTTGCTTCTCAATAACACTTAATATTGCATCACCAACAATAAACTATATGCATAATTTAAAATAGATAAACTAAACCTCCAATCTAACTTCTTAAACCCTAACCCTAACTATGTTATAAGCAACAACCATAAACTTACTACACTATACTACAAATATAAGTAGAGGGGGAAGGGGTTTACCTCGGCGAGGTGGTGGTGGTGCTGACCGGTGTTGGGTGGTCGTACTGGTGGTGTGGGGAAGAAGCTGGAGGTGATGGGGTGGTGGTGCTGGTGGTGATGTTGATGATGGTGAGAATGGTGAAGATGATGATGAAGATGGTGGAGGGTGGCGGTGAAGAGTGGTGGTGCGGCTGGTGGTGGAACGGGGATGGCACAGCGGGTGTTTGCAGTTGGAGGAGGTTGGCAATGGTGGTGAAGGTGGTCGTGGTGATGCCGTGGCCGTCGGAGGTGGTAGAGGCAGCAGGGTGGAGCTGTTATAGAGAAGTCGTGGTGGTCAGGCCGGTCGAGGGGAATAAGAGGTGGCCGGAGTGGAAGAAAGTCCGGTCGGGTTCTTTTGAAGAAGAAGAAGAAGTGGAGACGAAGAAGTAGAAGAGAAGAAAAAGAAATAGGAGGAGGTCGGCTGTAGGTTATAAGGAGGGAGGAGAGAGAAGGTGGGGGATTTCCCAAGTGTGGGGATTAGGGCCTGCTTGGGGAAGTGTGTATGAGGAGACATTATATAGGGAAAGGTGATGGGGTGTGTGGGGTGAGGATGCTCCAAATTCAAATGGATGGCTAGGATTCATCATGAGGGAATTGTGTTCACACAATGGAGAGGGAGGGGTGAGGTTGGAATGGTCAAGGGGGAGAGGGGTGGCTTCTTTATTAGTTTAAACCAATGAGGGGATGACACATAATGTAATTTTTATAAATTAGTCCCCTAAGTTTGGGTATTTGCACAAACACATGAAATGATAAAAAATTTGTAGGAGAATTGGTGTTTGGTATTTTGTAGGGTGAGGGGGTGTTGTGTGTTTTGCATGGGCTTAATTAATGGGGCATTGGGTTAAGTTGGGATTAAAAATAGGATTAGTCAAAGTTGGTATCCCTAATTTAATTAGAATAAATTGTCATGTGCTCTTAAATTAAATGGAGGCACATGGGGTCTCAATTTGGAGTGACACAAAGGTCATGAAGGGTGTAGGCTTGGTGTCAGTCTTTGACCTTTTAATTGGTCTGGCTCAACGGGTTGAGTTGGTGTCTTAAAATTGATGGCAACGACACATGTGTGCGACACAGGATTAAATAATGGATTTTGGATACGGAAAGTTGTGCAATTAAATTAGAGCACAAGGGATTATGATTTTGAGCGACAAAAAAGTCCAGCACCTAAATTGGCGTATCAAGTCTAGAATGCAACAACTTGTTAGAAATTATGGGCTAAAGTTGGGCACCGAATATTTCAACAACGATATGGCGCACCAAGGGTTTAATTAAATAATCAGACATCTGCAACCTTAAATCTAAACCTCAAATACCTGATGTTAAACCAAAATTTTCCAACCCAAAACCAGTCTACCTACAGAAATAAATGAGGAGGTTTACATCCTTCCCAACTTAGAAAAATTTTGTCCCCAAAATGAAAAGTAAAGCATGATAATAGCTACGAGAATTTAAAGGCAAATTGGTAATCAAATGCGGTACATAAATTCGTACCTTGGTCCTCAAATAAATAAGGGAAACGCTGTCGAATGGAATCCTCGCGCTCCCAGGTAGACTCGCCTGGCGAATGATGCTTTTATGCAACTCTGACCAGTCGAATAGTCTGACCTCTCAAAGTCTTCTCACTGTGGTCGAGTATCTCCATTGGCTGCTCTACGTAAGATAAACTGGGCCCGATTGTAATCTCCGAATGATCAAGCACGTGGCTAGGGTCTGCCACGTATCTCCTCAACTGCGATACGTAAAATACATCATGCACTCATTCTAATGATGGAGGCAATACAAGACGATAAGCCACTTCGCCAACTCGTTCCAAGATGTCAAAAGGTCCGATGTACCTCGGACTCAGCTTGCCTCTGCCTCCGAATCTGATGGTACCACGAGTAGGCAATATCTTCAAAAATATATGGTCACCTTCCTTGAACTCCAAAGGTCTGCGGTGCGCATCTGTCCAATGCTTCTGTCTGTCTTGTGCTGCACGCAGGTGGCTCTGAATCTGCTTGACTTTCTCCACTGTCTGTATCACCAATTATGGACCAAGTATCTGATGCTCTCCTATGTCACTCCAACATACTGGTGACTTACACTTCCTGTCGTACAGTGCCTCATAAGGTGCCATCTGTATGCTAGCCTGGTAGCTGTTATTGTAGAAGAATTCCACCAAGTGTAGATGGTCCTCCCAAGATCCTCCAAAGTCGATCATGCACGCTCTTAACATATCCTCTAGTATGTGCGTTCTGACTGGCCATCAGTCTGTGGATGATATGCAGTGCTGAACTTGAGACAAGTTCCTAGACTCTCCTGCATACTCCGCCAAAAATATGACGTAAACCTGGAGTCACGATCCGATACAATGCTGATAGGTACTCCATGTAGTAGTACTATCTGCCTCATATACATGTCAGCTAATATCTCCGTGGACTGCCCAACTCTGAAGGACAAGAAATGTGTTGACTTGGTGAGTCTGTCTACGACAACCCAAACTGCATCCTTCCCGCTAGGGCTCTGCGGGAATCCTGTGACGAAGTCCATGGTAATGTGTTTCCACTTCCACTCGGGAATGGGAAGCGGCTACAATAGTCCTGCAGTCCTCTGATGTTCAGCCTTGACTTACTGACAAACCAAACATCTCGCCACGAATCTTGCACTCTCTCTCTTCATCCCATGCCACCGATAATGTTGTCTCAAATCTCTGTACATCTTCGTACCCCCGGGATGAATAGAATAAATCGAGCTATGATCCTCGGTCATCAACTCCTAGCGTAGCTCGCCACTCGGAACGTATAGACGATCTCCACACCTTAACGTTCCTTCTTCATGAATCCTGAGTCCCGTCTGCATGCCGGCCTCTGTCCTTTCTCGCAGTCATCGAAATCTCGTATTTGTAGGCAGGGCTGCCTTGATCCGCTCAATCAATGTGGACTGAACCTCGAGACTGGCCATCTGTCCATCCATGCTTGGTAATATAATCTCTATCCCAAGCTCCTAAAGATCCTCTAGCAATTGCCGCTGAGTTATCAAAAAATAGGCCATGGGCTTCCTGCTTAAGGCATCTGCTACTACATTCGCCTTGCCAGGGTGGTACTGCAACTCTATATCATAATCTGTCATCAACTTTAGCCATCGCCTCTGTCTCAAATTGAGCTCCTTCTGAGTGTAGACATACTTCAGACTTTTGTGATCTGTGTAAATCTCTACACGCTCACCATAAAGGTAGTGCCGCCATAGCTTTAGTGCAAATATCACTGCAGCTAGCTCTAGATCGTGCGTCGGATAGTTCTTCTCATGAACTCTTAGATGTCTCGATGCGTAGGCTATCACTTTGCCGTGTTGCATCAGTACACATCCTAATCTGCTCCCAGATGCATCACTGTATACTACAAATCCTCCCGATCCTGAAGAAAGTATCAAAATTGGTGCTGATAACACTTCTTCAGCTCATCGAAAGCCGTCTGACACTCTTCGGTCCAGATAAACTCCTCGCCTTTACACGTCAGTCGCGTCATAGGCGCAGCGATCCTCGAGAAAATTTCTACGAACCTCCAATAATATCCGACAAGTCTGAGGAAACTCCTAACCTCTGTAACTGATGTAGGGGTAGGCCACGTCTCTACTGCAGCTATCTTCTCTGGGTCAACTGATAGTCCATCTCTGGTGATTATGTGTCCTAGGAACGATAACCTATCCAAGCAGAACTCATATTTGCTAAGCTTGGCGTACAGCCTCTCCTACCTCAGCGTCTCCAATATAATCCTCAGATGTCTCTCGTGCTCCTCCTAGCTCTTGGAATATACCAAGATGTCGTCAATAAATACCACCATGAACTTATCTAAGTACTGGTGGAAAACATTGTTCATCAGACTCATAAATACTGCTAGCGCATTGGTTAAACCAAACGACATGACTAAAAACTTATAGTGCCCATACTTCATCCGAAAAGCCGTCTTCGGGATGTCCTCTCTCCGTACCTTGATCTGATGATAACCGAATCTGAGATCGATCTTCGAGAATACGCATGCACCACTAAGCTGATCAAATAAATCATCGATGTGCGACAGTGGATACTTGTTCTTTATCGTTACAGCATTTAACGTCCTGTAATCGATACATAAGCGTACCATCCCGTCCTTCTTCGGTACAAATAAAATGGGTGCTCCCCATGGAGAAACACTAGCCTGTATGAATCCCTTATCTAGGAGGTCATCTACTTGGACTTTCAACTATACCAACTCCTTCGGTGCTAGTCTGTAAATGAGGGAAGTAACTGGCTAGGCTCCGAGAGTCAACTCTATAGTGAACTAAATCTCTCTGTCAGGTGGTAGGCCTGGGAGATCCTCTGGAAACACATCCTCAAACTCTGATATAAAGTGAGGGTATATCGGTTCACCTTCTAAAATGTGTGTCGCTAGGGTAGGTTGGACACCATGTTCTCGGGCTCCACGAAGAAACTCAAACTCAGGGTGATCTGGGGGTCTAAATATGACACAACCACAATGAAAATCTAGTGTTGCGTGGTATTAGCTCAACCAATCCATGCCTAGGACAATTTCATAGTCCGGCATGGAGAAGACCAAAAATTGGGCACGCATCTCTCGCACGCAGACAACTACTGAACATGATCTACAAGTGTCGCTAATATGTACTATTCTACCTCCCGTAAGAATCCTCTTGATCTTCGGAAGGGGTGCAGTGGCTATTCTATGGGTGGCCACAAAACTAGCAGCTATGAAAGAGTGTCTGGCACCAAAATCAAATAAGACTGCTGCTGGTAATGATGCTACTAAGATAGTACCTGCGATCACTTCTCCGGCTGTCTCTGCCTCCTCTATAGTCATCGCATAGGCCTGACCATGTCTCGGTGCTGGTGCCCTCGGCTGCTGCTATCGAGCCTGCTGGAATCGATCTGTCTGTGGGGCCAATGGTGGCCGCCTTTGATTTACCCCGGGTGCTGGTGGTCGCAGTGCTCCAGCTCCTGCGTAAGGCGGCCTCGGTCCGGGAGGTTGCTGATAAGGCCTCGGTGCTGGCAGGGCTGGCCGGTGAACCATCTGTATTGGATCCCTCTGGTCGGGGCAATCTTGGATTGCATACTGGCCCGATCTATATCTCAGACATACGCCCAGCCTCATCGACAGTCCCTCAATAAATGTCCCCTCTTGTCGCAGAAATGGCATATGGGAATCACTGCTCCCTGCAGGGGTGCTGCTCTCTGCTGCTACTGCTGTATCAGTGGACGCTTCGCAGGTCCTCCCTGCGGGGCTCGAACTGCTGATGACGACGCACAAGAGCGCTTCAGGCTGGCCTCCATTTTTTGATGTGGTCCTGGCGTTGTGTTGCTAATAATACCTCAGAGTAGGAGGTGGGAGCTATGGACCCGATAAATCTTTGCGTCTCGAAACTCAGGCCTTCATAGAACTTCTCGGCCTTCGCCTCCTCGGTAGGTATCAGGTACGGTGCAAATCTTCTCAGGCGGAGGAACTCAGCATTATATTCCTCTATAGTCATACTTTCCTGCCTGAGGTTCTGAAATCGATCCCAAAGCTCTGCTCGGGCAGTGGAGGGTATGTACATCTCCTGGAAGAGTCTAGAGAACTCTGCCCATGTGACCCGATCTGGTCCCAAATGCTGCTCCTCTGAGAGCCACTAGTGATGAGCGTTGCCAGTGAGCTGCATCCTGACGGCAGTCATCCATCGGTTCCGGGGGAGGTCGGTAGCCTCCAGCTGGTGCTGAATGCTGGTGAGCCATGCATGGACCTCCGTCGGCTCTTCGGTGCTAGCAAAAGGTTGTGGCATCATACGACGGAAGTATATGACAGACCCCATCGTCGATTGGTGTGATGGTGGTGACGCTTGCCCCAAGGCCATCACGATACTCTCCCTCAAGGTCTCAGCCTGGCGCTGCTGGGCCTGCTGCTGAGCCTACTGCTGGGCCTGCATCATCGCATATACCATCTGAAATATCTGTGTCCCATCCATGGGTTGCCCTGTGGGGAATGGCATATAGGGCATCTGGGGAGGTAATGGTGGAGGTGGGGGTAGCTGCTGCTCCTCCTGTCTCGGGGTCCTCTGATCCACAGGTCCTGCCTGATGCGAAGTCTGATGCCCATCAGAAGGTACCTCTGGCTGCCCCGATGACTGTCCCAGGGGAGCTGGAGTCAACAGAAGAACATGCCCCAATTCAGGTTTCCCGGATGATCCTACGTCACAGGGAACATCGCCCGGCTGCGCGATGCATCCGCTGCGGAGATTCATAACTCTGAAAAGAAGTCATGACTGCGATCAGTGTTGAGGAAATAAACAAGATGCAATTTGGTAAAAGAAATCGAGATAGAGGTGTCATGTGAAGGTTTTAAACTTGTAGATGAGATTCCTAATATCTATTCCTAATTTATAGGCTCGCTTGGCATAGTCAGGTGACCAAGACGATTTAAATCGGATCTGCATGGGCCACCACACATGCGGCTAAGTGGTCTATGCAACCTGACTCTCCATACGACCAGACTCTTTATGTCGCCTAACTTTATGCGACCGGACTTTCCATGCGGCCAGGTTGTCATGCGGCTAGATTTTTCTCATACGGCCTGATTTTTCCTATGTGGCCTAGAGACCCATGCAGCCTTGCTTCTTTTGACTGAATGTCTTCTTGATTCATGTGGCCAAATATATAATTGGTAATTAGACTCGAATATTGTATCCGTGCTGATACCACTATTGCCTGATTATTATTCATGATTTAATGTGCGACGATGAGTGACACATCATGTCACGTGTTAAGTGACTATATATGGGTTTTGCATCGAGAATGCCTCAAAATCCCTAAATGCATGATATTATAAATATACATTATTTCCCCTGTACGGGCATAATAAGCGAGTCAAACTACCAAAGCGTGGCTAGGATATTGGTTGTATGAATTTTGTATACATGCTCGGATAAATCCAAAATTGACTTCCATGGATTCGTATCTAGCGTGCCCGTACTTTGTATGACATCTTAAGAAAAATTCTCATGTGACCGTGCCTTGAGATTTCAAACACAAGATAGAGCTAATTAAGTAACTAAAAGTGGTACTAACATTGGATGGAACGGTATCCCGAGGTCATGCCAACGAGCCTTCCTACAAAGATTCACTCGAAGTGCTGTGGGCTGGCCACCACAGATACTGTATATCATCCCCCTTAGTGGAGTGCAGTATCTGAATTATTATTATGCCCAGCTACTATTTCAATATTGGAACACTGGAACCGTCAATACCCTATTTTTGTTGTAGTGGCCCTATGGGGGACTGGTGCATCCTACGGGTGCCTGTTTTATTATATTGGTTTAGTTAGCTCTTGTTCGACACTTGCGTGATCTGAGGATACTTATTATACAATATTCTAAGATAACCACAAACTCTACAAAATAATAAGTCGTACAAATGATTGACCGATATAAGAAATGGAATAGATTGTGATTGTATCTATTCAGCTAGTAGCCTAGGCAAATGGACTACCATAGTGTGAGGGTTCAACCCTTGTCCTTGTTTGGTTGTAGGGTTGAGCCTTTGCGCTAGAATATGCCATTGACCTAAATTACGATACTGAACCTATGTCATATTATATTATTTTACTTCGGTTTTTGTTTCTCCATTTCGTACTTCCTTTACGGTACTTGCTATTTGGGGTCTAACCCCACTGGTTTTGCATGGCCAGGTTTCGATCTAGCACCTGAGGATCCAGGTTACTTTTTCCCAACTCTTGGCACGCACCAGGAATATGGTCGCAGGGGATAGCGAGTGGGTTTTCTTCTTCCCTGCTCATCTTTTATATTTACTTCTTTTTGGCATTTAGCCACCGGTACCTGTTAACCGGCTCATCTAGACATTAGTTGTTCTTATATGATTATACTAAATCAGACTATAGCTGATCACTGTCATGTACTTTTATTACTCGACCAGCTTCTCATTTTTGTACAGTTAGACTCTAGAAGATTTTGAGAAAGCGTTTGGGATGCCTTATTGCTTATCATATATGCCCTACGCTTACTGTTTCTTGTTTGAATGATTGAGACATAGAAGTTCTTAACCATAGGAGACTGGATTGTAGCATGCACTCCCTTGTCTTATACAGCCATGACCGTCGTACTACGTATAGTACCTTATATGGGGTAGTTGGCCATGTCCGTCTTCGTATTACGGTACTGGGTGTGACAAGATTTTAGTGGTGGCCTATGCAGGTCTATTCTTCAGACTTGTAGGGTTTCATGGACATCCGAGTCTCAATCAAACATGATCCTTCTTGAAATTCTGAATTCGTACTCTTCGATACTCAGCTTAAATTTTTCCAGATTGATTGCTTCCTTGTTCCTTCTCGTCATACGGTAATTGTTTCGTGTGCTCTTCTTTAGGGCTTATTATTTCCTTGATGTCTCAACAACAAGAGAGGCAGAGTTGCCAGTAGAATGAAATTCTGTAGAACCCCGCCAAGGATTGAGTTGAGCCCACGATTAATAGAACAGAGCAACAGGCTCCCGGTGTCCCCGTACCCCCCGAAGTGTCGGCAGTACTGGATATCCTAGCTTTGCTAGAGATTATCCGTGGATTATTGGCTGCCCAATAATACCCGATGGTGGTGCAACAACAACAGCAACCCCAGCAAAAACAGCTTCAGCATCAGGAACATAATATCCTATTAAACCAAGGGTTACAGACGGCCCTAGAATGAGGCGGGAGAACAGATTCTGGGGCATCTTTTAGGTTTTGCGGACTGAACTCCAAGATATTTAGACCATTTTGACAATGGCTAAAGTTTTGGCCGAGGAACAGGTTGACCTGGTTCGCCTATAACTCCAATATCTGGCAAGAGATTGGTGGTCTATGATGGAGGTAGCACTGAGGCAACCTATTTCATGGAAGGATTTTAGGACCCTATTCAGGGCGAAGTACTTTGGGATTATGGCTCAGTGTGAGTTGCAGGAAAGGTTTATTAACCTCAAGTAAGCTAGAAGGACAGTAGAATGCTATGCGGCAGAATTTTGTCGACTTAGCAGATTTGCTCCAACCTTGGTGCAACAGAGTTGGAGATAGCAATGAGGTTTCAGTAGGGACTTTACTTGGAGATATTGCACATGTAGAGGTGCACGACTACCAGACCTTCGAGGCGGTATTGATAACAGCCAAGAGGGCTGAGTTTACTTTCCAGAGGATGGCATCAAGAAGAGTGGATCGGAAGAGGCCTCATTGACAGAACAATGAGGGAGGACCAGTACCCCGAATATCAGCACCATCACCTGGCGTTCATATATATGATCTAGCACCACAGAGGGTGACAGTTTCAACAGTGATAGTACAAACTCGACAACAGCAGTAGCAGCAACAACAACGACGGAGAGCGCTGACAGGTTGTACCTACTCTGGTAAGGGAGGTCATACCCAGGATGTTTGTTGGGCAGCTAACAGACTATGTTTGAGATATAGGAATCCTGATCACAAGGTTGCCACGTTCCCATTAATGTAGAGGCCGGAAGGGCCAATATAACAGTTTTCTACATTGCCAGATCCAAGTGCAGAGCAGCAAGGAGGACCAGTAGTAGTAGCACGACCTTTAGCTCTGCGTCTGTTGCCGACGCAGATCCAGCTTTATTGGCAGCAACAAAGAATCAACAAGGGTCATAACCATGGCAACAAGGAAGACAGCAGCAAGAAGCTCAACAAGGTCAAGGACAGGCACTCACCTTGTCTTTGGAGGAAGCAATGGCGTTGGGCGACGTAGTGGGAGGTAATATTTTTGTTACAACCTTTCCTGCCATAGCTTTAATTGATTCTGGAGCTTCGTACTAATTTATATCTGCACAATATGTGACACGTATTGGATTAAAGTTTGAGGCATTACCAGTGAGGCTGGATATACTCACTGGCAATAGAATCATAGAAGTTAGTAGGGTGTGCCTAGCATATCCAATCATAGTATGTGGGCATTTATTACCTACAAAGTTGATCAAGTTCTCTATGGATAACTTAGACGTTATCTTAGGCATAGAATGGTTGAGAGATAGTCATCCAACGATAGACAGTCGTGAGGGTAGAGTGTTATTTAGAATTTTTGGTCTAGAAGAGTTTTTCCTTAACATAATAGCAAGAGACCAATACAAGAGAGGAGTCACAACAGTAGCAAAGGAAGCAAACCCGCTACCCAAGATAGTTGAAGAGTTCATGGATGTCTTTCCCAATGATCTTTCTAGATTACCCCCAGTTAGAGCAGTAGAGTTCTGTATAGAGTTGATTCCAGGAGAAGAACCAGTATCCCAGAAGGTATACCCAATCTCCCTATTAGAACTTGACCAGTTATATCGACACGTGAAAGAACTGAAGACAAAGAAGTTTATTTGGACCAGTGCATCACAGTGGGGAGCCCCAGCAGTATTAGTAAAGAAGAAAGGTGGATCGACGCAATTGTGTATAGATTTCAGGCGGTTTAATGTACTGACAGTGAAGAACAAGTACCCATTACCAAGGATTATGATTTATTTGACTAATTAAGGGGATCAAGAGTCTTCTACAAGATATATTTACGATCAGGATATTATCAGGTATGAGTTCAGGAGCAGGATATACCAAAGACAACATTTAGGTCATGATATGGGCATTACAAATTCTTAGTTATGCCATTCGGACAGACTAATGCTCCAATGGTATTATGGACTTGATGAATCATATTTTTATGCCCTACTTAGACCGATTTATGGTAGTATTCATCGAAGACATCCTGGTATATTCTCGTAAAGGTGAGGAGCATGAAGAACGTCTCAAAAAAGTTCTGCAGACTTTGAGGGAGAACCAGTTATATGAAAATCTTAGTAAGTATGAGTTTTGGCTGTATCACATATCCTTTCTTGGACACATTATTTCTGGAGCAGGAATGTTAGTTGATCCCAAGAAGGTAGAGGCAGTAGAGAACTGGCCAGTCCCAAAGACAGTAGTTGAAGTACATTTTTTCCTGGACTTGGCAGGAAACTATAGAAGATTTGTGTAAGATTTTGCTAAGATCTCAGCACCATTGACTCGGTTGACACGTAAGGAAGTTAAATTTGTTTGGTCAACGGAATGTTAGATAGCCTTTGAAGAGTTGAAGAAAAACTAAATCTCTGCACCAATCCTTACTCTTCCAGCAGGCTCCGGAGGATTCTTAGTATACTGTGATGCATATAGAAAAGGACTTGAATATTTTTTGATGCAATAAGGGAGAGTGATAGCATATGCTTCTCGACAGCTCAGAGATCATGAGAAGAACTACCCAACTCATTATTTGGCGCTAGCAGCAGTAGTGTTTGCACTTAAACTATGGAGGCACTACTTATATGGTGATCGTGTAGAAATATTCACAGATCATAAGAGTTTGAAGTAAGTATTCACGCAGAAGGACCTGAACCTGAGGTAGAGAAGGTATCTAGGGTTGTTGAAAGATTATGACATGGAACTTTGGTACCATCCAAGTAAGGCTAATGTAGTAGATGAAGCACTTAGCATAAGAGGTAGAAATTTTATGTTGACTACTCAGAAGCACATTCTAGAAGACTTAACAGAGATGGATATCATGATAGTACTTCCACAGAGTACAGAAGTTCAGGCTAGCCTACAGATTCAGTCAACTTTGGTAGATAGAATTAAACTAGCTCAGGTAGAGGACCCGAAGATTCAAAAGCAAGAAGAATGTGAGTCAGGCCTTCCGAAGGAGTAAAAAATACATGCAGATAGAATACTTAGGTTTGGTAATCGTCTATGCATGTCAAGCGGGGATATTCAGCAAAAAGTTATGACTGAAGCAAATAGTTCCCAGTATTCCATTCATCCGGGAGGCACGAAGATGTACCAAGATATTAAGCAAAACTTTTGTAGAACGGAATGGAGAGAGAAATATCATGCTTCGTATCACGATATCTGATATATCAGCAAGTGAAAGAAGAACAACAGAGACGGACAGAATTGTTGCAATTATTTTCTATTCCAGAGTGGAAGTGGGAAGATATCACGATGGACTTTGTGACTGGTTTACCTAGATCACTGACTGGTCGAGATACAATTTGGGTGATAGTAGATCACCTCACAAAAGTAGCTCACTTTCTTTCTTTTCGAGTAGGACAGTCTACAGAATAATTGGCTAAAATATATATGCGACAGATAGTAAGACAACACGGTGTTCCAGTAAGTATCGTATCAGATCGAGACACACAGTTCACTTATCATTTTTAGAAGAGTTTGCACCAGAGCTTGGGCACCATGTTAAGGTTCAACACAGCCTACCACCCCCAGACAGACCGACAATCAGAGAACAATCCAGACCCTGCTGGATATGCTTTGTGCCTGTATCTTAGATCTTGGTGGATCTTTGGTGAATCATCTTTACTTGGTAGAAGTCTCGTACAACAACAGTTATCAGGCCAGTATTCAGATGGCACCTTTTGAACAACTATACAGCAGAAAATGTAGATCACCGTTGGCTTGGGGTAAAATTGGTGAGTGATAGATGTTATGTCCTGAAATAATCACGTAGACAGTAGAGGTTGTCAAGAAGATCAGATAGCGACTTCGGATTACATAAGATAGGCATCGTCGTTAGGAAGATCAGCATCGTAGACCTTTAGAGTTTTGTGTTGGCAACCACGTATTTTTGCGAATTTTTCCTACCCATGGAGTCATTACATTCGGGGTTTACGGGAAGCTTAGTCCTAGATACGTAGGTCCGTTCGATATTCTCGAGATGGTAGGCGATGTTGTTTATCGTCTTGCCCTTACACCTTCGTTATGCGAGGTGCACGATGTATTTTATGTGTGTCAGTTTCATAGGTATATTCCGGATCTATGTCATATCCTCGATCACTCTGAATTAGTCGTTAGTACTGAATTATCTTACGAGGAGCAACCCGTATCCATATTGGACCAAAGGGAGAAGGTGCTCAAGAATCAGACTATTTCTCTTGTTCGGGTTACTTGGGGCCGTCACTCTCTTAGAGAATTGATGTAGGAGCACGAGAAAGATATTCCATCTCGCTACCCGTACATATTCGATTCAGAAGGTATATTATATCTTATGTGTTCATATCTAGAATTCTGTGATCAGGTGATCACCTTTATGTTGTGATGATATTGCTTGCATGTGTAGTTGCTTGTAGATTTATATCGTGCTTGTCCCGATTTCTCTAGTTATGGCTTAGATTCGAATTTCGAGGGCAAAAATTTTCTAAGGTGGATAGAGATGTCACTCCTTGTTCCTGATATATGTATTTGGAATATATTTTATTTTGGCATGGTTGCATGTGCATGGAGACTAGTCTCATTCTTTGGTTTAACCTGGTTCTTGGTTTATTTTGGGGGTTGGTTCAACTCATGAGAGCCTTTGGTTCAACCCTCAAACCTTACCATATATAACCCAATATTTTCTCTCTCTTTCTCCTCAATTTTTTATTTCTTCTTCTTTCTTTAGCTCTCTCCCCATTTCATAGACAAGTACACCTTACATGATAAATGGAAAAATCTACCATATTATTGTTCTATTATGTTTATTATGTGTTTCTAAGCACTTTTAGTTCTTGAAGTTTTATGTTTTGATGGATGGATTAGTGTAGATCTATATTTCTAACATAGGATTTTATGGATTTTATGAGTTTTTCTTGATTTTGATCTATTAAACTTGTCTTTGAAAATCAGTTTTTGCTATATGATAGAACTTTAAATTTAGAGCATTTTAGATTTTGGTTCACCTGATTTGGACTTAAAATAAGGATTTTATGGACAAAATAAGATTTTGGTTTTTTTGGAGTTTCTCCGCCATGGCCGAACCTGCTATTGGAGAAGGCGAAGTTCCCATGCGGCCAGTAGGCATATGCGGCTGAAAGTGCCATGCGGCCCGAAAGGGTTATGCGGCCTAAACTTTTGCCTTATACTGACAGCATGCGTCCATCTTGTTGGACGCATGTCTGCTGATTTACTCAAATGTCCTTGAACACTTTGTGCTTTTACTCATTAAACGAATAAGAATTCTCCTAAGTCCTAGAGAAATCCATGCGGCATTGACTCCATGCGGCATTGAACCCCATGCGGCACTGACACCCCAGGAGAACATACGGCCACTATTTTTCTTGGACGCATGGCTCTGAACCGTTGGCACTTATTTCTATAAGTTTTGACTTTTTTCTCAATACACTTTATGGCTTGTCACCTCAGTCACATTAGTCACTTTATGTCATATTATTGACACTTTATTTATTTGATTGTCACTTCAACACTTGTCCCTAGGAGTAGACTTAACCCTGGGCATGTGGCCAAGTGGTACTTGCAACCTGACTCTCCATGCGACCTGACTCTTCATGCGGCCTAACTTCATGCGAGCTGACTTTCCATGCCGCCAGGATTGTCATGCGGCCTGATTTTTCCTATGCGGCCTATAGACCCATGCGATCTTGCTTCTTTTGATTGAATGTCTTCTTGATTCATGTGACCAAATATATAATTGGTAATTAGATTCGAATATTGTATCTGTGCTGATACCATTATTGCCTAATTATTATTCATGATTTAATATGTGCCGAGGAGCAAAATATTCCATCACGTATTAAGTGACTATATATGGGTTTTGCATCAAAAATTCCTCCGGATTCCTGAACGCGTGATATTATAAATATACATTGTTTCCCCTACACGGGCATAATAAGCGATTCAAACTACCAAAGCATGGCTAGGATATTGTTATATGAATGTTGCATACATGCTCGGATGAATCCAAATTAGACTTCTATGGATTCTTATCTAGCATGCCCGTACTTTGTACGAAATCATAAGGAAAATTCTCATGTGACCATGCCTTGAGATTTCAAACACAAGATAGAGCTAATTAAGTAACTAAAAGTGGTAGTAATATTGGATTCAACGTTATCCCGAGATCATGCCAACAAACTTTCCCACAAAGATTTATTCGAAGTACGCTGTGGGCTGGCACCATAGATACTGTATATCATCCGCCTTAGTGGAGTGCAATATCTGAATTATTATTATGTCGGGCCACTAATATAGGAACACTGGAACCATTAATACCTTATTTTTAGCATTGTGGCCCTATGGTGGATTGGTGCATCCTACAAGTGCCTATTTTATTATATTGGTTCGATTAGCTCATGTTCGGCACTGGCATGATCTGAAAATATTTATTTTGCAGTATTCTAAGATAACCTCAAACTCCACAAAATAGAAAGCCGTACAAATGGTTGGCCGATATAAGAAATGGACTTGGGTGTGATTGTATCTATTCAATTAGTAGCCTAGGCAAATGGACTATCGTAATATAAGGGTTCAACACTTGTCCTTGTTTGGTTGTAGGGTTGAGCCTTAGCGCTAGAATATGCCATGGACCTAAGTTATGACACTGAACCTATGTCATATTGTATTATTTTCCTTGGGTTTTGATTTATCCATTTTGTGCTTCCTTTGTGGTACTTGCTATTTGGGTTCTAACCCCACTGGTTTTGCATGGCCAGTTTTTGAGCCAGCACCTGAGCATCCAGCGTACTTTTTCCTAACTCTTGGCACGCACCAGGAATATGGTCGCAGGATATAGCGAGTGGGTTTTCTTCTTCCCTGCTCGTTTTTAAAATTTACTTCTTCTTGGCGTTTAGCCACCGGCACCTGTTAGCCTGCTCATCTGGACATTAGTTTTTCTTACATGATTGTATTAAATCCGACAGCAGCTGATCACTGTCATGTACTTTTGTTACTCTTCCAACTTCTTATTTTTGCACAGTTGGACTCCAAAATATTTTGAAAAAGTGTTTGGGACGCCTTATTGCTTATCATATATGCTTTATGCTTACTGTTTCTTATTTGAATGATTGAGACATAGAAGTTCTTGACCATAGAAGACTTGATTATAACATGCACCCCCTTGTCCTATACAACCGTGATCGCCGTACTATGTATAGTACCTTGTATGGGGTAGTTGGCCATGTCCGTCTCCGTATTACAGTATTGGGCTTGACAGTTTTAGTGGTAGCCCGTGCAGGTCTGTTCTTCAGACATTTAGAGTTTCATCATCATCTGAGTCTCAATCAAACATGATCCTTCTTAAAATTCTGAATTCGTCCTCTTCGATACTCAGCTTGAATTTTTCCAGATTGATTGCTTGTTCTTTTTCGTCATGCGCTTATTATTTTGTGTCCTCTTCTTTAGGGCTTATCCTTTCCTCAATGCCGCAACAATAAAAGAGGCAGAGTTGCCAGTAGAAAAAAATTCTGTGGAACCCCAGCCAAGGATCGAGTTGAGCCCACGATGAATGGAACAGAGCAGCAGGCTCCAGGTATCCCCGTACCCCCTAAAGTGTCGGCAGTACTGGATACCCCAGCCTTGCTAGAGATTATCCGTAGATTGTTGACTGTCCAATAACACCAGATGGTGGTGCAACAACAACAACAACAGCTTCAGCAGCCAGAACAAAATGTCCTATTAAACCAAGGGTTACATACGGCCCTAGAACGAGGCGGGAGAACAGATTCTAGGGCATCTATTAGATTTTGTAGACTGAACTCCAAGTATTCTGATGGCACGAAGGAAGCGATAATGACAGACGATTGGCTCTAAGATATTTAGACCATTCTGACAGTGGCTAAAGTTTCGGCTGAGGAATAGGTGACCTGGTTCGCCTATAACTCCAAGATCTGGCAAGAGATTGGTGGTCTACGATGGAGGTAGGACTGAGGTATCCTATTTCATGGGAGGATCTCAGGACCCTATTCAGGGCAAAGTACTTTGGGATTGTGGCTCAGTGTGAGTTGCAAGAAAGGTTCATAAACCTCAAGCAAGCTAGAAGGACAGTAGACTTTTATGTGACAGAATTTTGTCAACTTAGTAGATTTGCTCCAACCTTGGTTGCAACAGAGTTGGAGAGAGCAATGAGGTTCCAGTAGGGAATTTACTTGGAGATATTGCACATAGTAGAGGTGCAAAACTACCAGACCTTTGAGGAAGTTTGATAGCAGCCAAGAGGGCTGAGCTTACTTCCTAGAGGATGGCATCAAGAATGGTAGATCGGAAGAGGCCTCATGGACAGAACAATGAGGGAGGACTAGTACCCCGAACATCAATACCATCACCTGGTGTTCATATACATGATCTAGCACCACAGAGGGCAACAGTTTCAATAGTGACAGTACAAACTCGACAATAGCAGCAACAGCAACAACAACGACGAAGAGCGCCGACAGGTTGTACCTACTATGGTAAGGGAGGTCATACCCGGGATATTGTCGGACAGCTAACATACTATGTTTGAGATGTGGGAGCCCTGATCACAAGGTTGCCACGTACCCATTGATGTTGAGGCCGGGAGGGCCAATACAACAGTTTCCTGCATTGCATGCTCCAAGGGTAGTGCAGCAAGGAAGACCAGTAGTAGCAGCACGACCTTTAGCTTAGCGTCCGTTGCCGATGCAGGCCCAGCTTTATAGGCAGCAACAACAGAATCAACAAGGGTCATAACCATGGTAACAAGGAAGATAACAGCAGGGAGCTAAACAAGGGCAAGGGCAGGCACTCACTTTGTCTTTAGAGGAAGCAATGGCATTGGGCGACGTAGTGGCAGGTAATATTTTTGTTACAACCTTTCCTGCCATAGCTTTAATTGATTTTAGAGCTTTGCACTCATTTATATCTGCACAATATACGACACATATTGGATTAAAGTTTGAGGCATTACCTGTGAAGCTGGATATATTCACTGGCAATAGAATCGTAGAAGTTAGTAGGGTGTGCCTAGCATGTCCAATCGTAGTATGTGAGCATTTATTACCTGCAAAGTTGATCGAGTTCCCTATGGATTACTTGGACGTTATCTTAGGCATTGAATGGTTGAAAGACAGTCATGCAACGATAGACTATCGCGAGGGTAGAGTGTTGTTTAGAATTCCTGGTCTAGAAGTGTTTGTCTTTAACAGAATAACAATAGACCAGCACAAGGGAGGAGTCGCAACAGTATCAAAGGAAGAAAACTTGCTACCCAAGATAGTTGAAGAGTTCATAGATGTCTTTTCCAACGATCTTTTGGGATTACCCCAGTTAGAGCAGTAGAGTTCTATATAGAGTTGATTCCAGAAGAATAACCAGTATCCCAGAAGGTATACCCAATGTCACTATCAGAAATTGACCAATTATATCGATACATGGAAGAACTGAAGGCAAAGAAGTTTATTCGGATAAGTGCATCACCGTGGGGAGCCCCAGCGATATTGATGAAGAAGAAAGTTGGATCGACGCGGTTCTGTATGGATTACAGGTAGCTTAATACAGTGACAGTAAAGAATAAGTACCCATTACCAAGGATTAATTATTTATTTGACCAATTAAGTGGAGCAAGAGTCTTCTACAAGATAGATTTATGATCAGGATATCATCAAGGTACGAGTTCAGGAGCAGGATATACCAAAGAAAATTTTTTTGTCATGTTATGGGCATTACAAATTCTTAGTTATGCCATTCAGACAGACTAGTGCTCCATCAGTATTTATGGACTTGATAAACCGTATTTTAATGCCTTACACCTATTTGTGGTCGTGTTCATCGATGACATATTGGTATATTCTCGTAAAGAGGAGGAGCATGAAGAACATCTCAGAATAGTTCTGCAGAATTTGATGGAGCACCAATTATATGGAAAGCTTAGTAAGTATGAGTTTTGGCTTGATCGCATATCCTTTCTTGGACACATTATTTCTGGAGCAGGAGAGTTAGTTGATCCCAAGAAGGTAGAGCTAGTAGAGAACTGGCCAGTCCCAAAGACAGTAGTTGAAATGTATTTTTTCCTGGGCTTGGAAGGATACTACAGAAGATTTGTGTCATATTTTGCTAAGATCTCGGTACCATTGACTCGGTTAACACACAAGGAAGTTAAATTTTTGTGGTCAGCGAAATATCAAATAGCTTTTGAAGAGTTGAAGAAGAAGTTAATCTCTGCACCAATCCTTACTCTTTCAGCAGGATCCGACGGATTCACAGTGTACTGTAATGAATATGAAAAAGGACTTGGATGTTTTTTGATGCAATAAGGGAGAGTGATAGCATATGCTTCTCGGCAGATCAGAGATCATGAGAAGAACTACCAAACTCACGATTTGGCGCTAGCAGCAGTAGTGTTTCCACTTAAGCTATAAAGGCACTACTTATATGGTGATCGTGTAGAAATATTCACAGATCGTAAGAGTTTGAAGTATGTGTTTATGCAGAAGGACCTGAATATGAGACAGGGAAGGTAGCTAGAGTTGTTGAAAGATTATGACATGGAACTTTGGTACCATCCAGGTAAGGCTAATGTAGTAGCTGATGCACTTAGCATAAGAGGTAGAAAATTTATGTTGACTACTCAGAAGCACATTCTAGAAGACTTAACAGAGATGGGTATCAAGATAGTACTTCCACTTATTATAGGAGTTCAGGCTAGCCTACAGATTCAATCAACTTTGGTAGATAGAATTAAACTAGCTCAGGCAGAGGACCCGAAGATTCAAAAGCGAGAAGAATGTGAGTCAGATCTTCTAAAGGAGTTGACAATACATGCAGATGGAACACTTAGGTTTGGTAATCATCATTGCATGCAAAGCGGGGATATTCGGTAAGAAGTTATGACTGAAGTAAACAGTTTCCAGTATTCCATTCATCTGGGAGGCACGAAGATGTACCAAGATATTAAGCAACACTTTTGGAGGAACATAATGAAGAGAGAAATAGTATGTTTCATATCACGATATATGATATGTCAGCAAGTGAAGGAAGAACAACAGAGACGGATAGGATTGTTGCAACCATTTCCTATTCTAAAGTGGAAGTGGCAAGATATCACGATGGACTTTGTGACTGGTTTACCTAGATCACCGACTGGTCGAGATGCAGTTTGATGATAGTAGATCGTCTCACAAAAGTAGCTTACTTTCTTCCTTTTTGAGTAGGACAGTCTAAAGAATAATTGGCTGAAATATATATGTGATAGATAGTAAGACAACCCGGTATCCTAGTGAGTATCTTATCAGATCGAGACGTATGGTTCACTTCTTATTTTTGGAAGAGTTTGCACCAGAGCTTGGGCACCAAGTTAAGTTTCAGCACAACTTACAACCCCTAGACAGACAGACAATCAGAGAACCATCCAGACCCTGAAGGATAAGCTAGGAGCCTGTACCTTAGATCTTGGTGGATCTTGGGAGAATCACCTTTACTTGGTATATAGTAACAGTTATGTCACGCCCCAGTCCCAAAATACCGAGGGACCGGACTCGTGGCAATGGCCAGCAGCACGCACCGATGGACAAACCCAATTTAATGGATCCATCAGGACATACTTAAGCTGTAAAATCAAGTCAACGACAATCATGGCACAACTAATCTCATCCACACAAGATATAAAATATGATCCACAGAATAAATAAGGAAATATAAATCATCAGCTAGTCTCACAAAGTTCTTCAGGGAATAACCCGATAAATATCTGATACAATGGTTCAACAGACCAGAAATAAATGACTGAAATAAATAAATAAATACTGAGCAAGAACATGAATGCTCAAGAGAAGTCTTCGGCTAACACCTCGTCCTCGGATGGCGGTACCGCTCCTGGATCAGCTCCTGCTCCGGTCCCGTATATCTCGGGATAGATCTCGTCCTCAAACCCTGGGGACATAATTCGGATCCAGGTCCTCAGGGGACATAGCAAGGTACAAGGAAGCTCATGCCAAAATAAATGCAGTGCAGCAGATAATGAAATAAATAGGGCAAATAAGTAACCATCTAAGTGAAAATGCAAGTGAGAGCAGCACGAGTACTCAGGCTGAGCCACTACAAGCTCTGTGTCGGGGAGCCGGTAGTGGTAATAACACGTAATGTGCCTAGCTCTGCTACGAGAGTCTACGGCCTCACAATAGTAGTAGATATATATAGAAAATAGCCTGTAGCATGTGTGTCTCTCCCCACCCAATGTAACCACGCATATCATGACCATAACGTCTCATGTCCATGTCAAGCGGGATCATCACTAATGCAACATGTCATATGTATCTATGAATATAGTATCTCTGTCAAGTCCTGTATCCTATACAGAATCACCACGAATATCTCGAAAATATCCTGTCTCATGAACAGTGTCAAGTGTCCTGGGTCATATGGTACTTGATAAGACAAGTACGAGAATATAAAGTGTCACGAATGTCCATCTCTAAATGACAGTACCCAACACTGCGTACAATGTTGGCACCCGACTGATAATCGGACGCTAAGTACGTCACACGATCCTAGGTTGAGCATGCACAGCAATATAATGAAGCAAGAAAAATATATAACAATACTGTAGAGTTTGGCAAGGTACACTTGCCTGATGTTTGAATATCCACAATCGTCCCGGTATCAGTGGATCCTGTGGGTACTCCTCCAAAAGCTGTAATAAATATCACCAACCGTTTCAGAAGATGTCAAATAGCTAAAAACGCCTGTCCTTACGTCTAATTTGGACACAGGGGCAAAAAGGTCATTTTTGGGCCAAAGAGGGGTCCAGATATGGGCCACCTTGCACCGAAAAGCGTGTCAGGGTCAAAGGTCTCCAAATTCCTCAAACTCAGTGTCTACAAGTCAGGAACGATAATACGAACCCAACGGAACTTCCAGAATTGGATTTCGATGAGCCGATCACAAAATCGCCCGTCAAGTGGAGCCTATGGGGCCCACGATACGCGATTTTGTCAACGTTCTCAGAATCAGACCAAACTTGGGTCACAGGACCAGCGTATTGCTACGAGTCCGATGGCACAAGTTTCGTCTCGATCCGACGTGTGTACACAAAGTTACAGCGTATTCCAGAAAAGTCGGATACGGGGCGTTGTCCGCGGATACGCACTGATTCCGGTGTGCTCGACCGTATCAACGACGCGCATGTTTCGGTAAAGACCGCGTGGGACCAAGTCGTCCCGTTTGGCGGGGCGCACTCAGTTCCGGGATGAAACAGGGCATTGTTTTTCCTGTTTTTGGATCGCGGTGTGCGATCACCACAGGATGCGATGCACCGAGCGGGTTGCACGGGCACCGAGAGGGTTATACAGTCTACGCGTAGCAACTGACGGAAACTAAAATGGAGTTACGATGAGGGAGAAAATGGTACCTGATCCGAGCTCCGAGAACGCTGAATTCTACGCGTCCGAGAGGTTGTTTCGGCACAGTACCGGCCCGAGTCGCTGCTGTGTCCACGTCCGGGGTTCTGGGTTGATGAACTGACCGGAGGTGATGGCTGCACCGTGGCCGGCCGGAGGGGACGCACAGTCGGTCGGGGTCGGGTACGCCGCGTTGATCGGGAACGCTCAGCCGATCGGGTCGGGGAACGCCGCGGTGGTCGGGAACGCTCAGGCGATCGGGTCGGGGAATGCCGCGGTGGGAGAACGATCGATCCGACGATAGTTCGGGGCACAGCCGCTATCGGGGTCAGGGACGCCGCAGCGATCGGGTCGGGGAACGCCACGGGGGGATCGGTCCGATGGCTCTAGGGGATAGGAGATGACAGGTTTGGCGGCGGGGCTGCTTTAATAGCTGCTACAGTGTTCTGCGGCTAGGGCTTCCATCTGGTTTCGGGTCCGGGTCGGGTTTGGCTCAGATCCGACCCGACCCATCAAGTTGGTTTGGTTCACGCAGCGGTCCAGTTCTGGGTTGGTTTAACTTTTTTTTTTCCAATTGTTTTTAAGGCTTTAAACACGTTTTCGGAGTCCAATAAATTCATCGAAAAATACCACATGTCTGGTTTTCCATTTTATACCACAAAATATTTTTTCCATAATATTTTAACACCAATAAACTATATTTAAAAACACTTAACTCCCAATTATCTTGCTTCTTCATCCGAATAATACCGAAAATTTTTGGGGGAAAAATATATTAAAAATTATTCTGAAAATAGGGTGTTTACAATCTTCCCTCCTTAAAAGGATTGCGTCCTCGCAATCAAAGAGTAAGCTACAAAAGAAAGAATTATGGAAATACAAGGTTGCTTAGTTTACAACTGCCTCCTCGAACAAGTGGGGGTAACGCTGACGCATATTATCTTCTCGTTCCCAAGTCGATTCTCCAGGGGAATGATGTTTCCATGCTACACGAACCAGTCTAATTGTCTATCCCCGCAATATCTTCTCACTGACGTCGAGGATGCCAACTGGTTGTTCTTCATATCTCAAGCTTGGGCCCACTGCAATCTTCGAATGATCGACTACGTGACTTGGGTCGGTCATGTACCTTCGCAGCTGCGAGACGTGGAATACGTCATGCACTCCCTCTAAGGATGGAGGTAATACAAGATGATAGGCTACCTCACCAACACGCTCTAGAATATCAAATGGCCCAATATACCTTGGGCTTAACTTGCCTCTGCTCCCGAATCTGATAGTACCACGAGTGGGCAAAATCCTCAAGAACACGTGCCCTCCTTCTTTAAACTCTAGGGGACGTCTGTGCGTATCTGCCCAATGCTTCTGTCTGTCCTGAGCTGCTCGTAGATGATTCTGAATCTGTTTCACCTTTTCCACTGTCTGCATTACCAATTGTGGACCCAGTATTTGACGTTCACTAATGTCACTCCAACATATAGGCGATCTGCACTTTCTTCCGTATAAAGCTTCAAATGGTGCTATCTGGCTGCTGGCCTGATAACTGTTGTTGTAGGAGAACTCCACTAAGTGCAAATAATCTTCCCAAGATCCTCCGAAGTCTAGCATACATGATCGCAACATATCCTCCAATATCTGAATGGTGCGCTCCGATTGGCCATCTGTCTGTGGGTGGTAAGCCGTGCTGAATTTGAGTCTGGTGCCCAGACTCTCTTGCATGCTTCTCCAGAAATGAGAGGTAAATCTCTAATCTTTATCTGATACAATACTGACAGGCACTCCATGTAATTTGACAATTTGTCGCATATACATGTCGGCTAGTACCTCTGTGGACTGTCCAACTCTAAATGGCAAGAAGTGTGCCGATTTAGTGAGTCGGTCCACTATAACCCATACTGCGTCTCTTCCGCTGGGGCTCCTCAGAAATCCTGTGACAAAATCTATCGTGATATGCTCCCACTTCCATTCTGGTATAGGAAGCGGCTGTAACATACCTGCAGTCCTCTGATGTTCGGCCTTTACTTGCTGGCAGACTAAGCATTTGGCCACAAATCTCGCAATCTCCCTTTTCATTCCATGCCACCAATAATAATGTCTCAAGTCTCGGTACATCTTGGTTCCTCCTGGGTGAACAGAGTAAATAGAGCTATGTGCTTCAGTCATTAACTCCTGCCTCAATTCTCCATTTGGAACGTACAAGCGATTTCCAAACCTCAATGTCCCGTCTTCGTGAATGCGAAGTCCTATCTGCATGCCTGTTTCTGTCCTTTCTTTCAACCTTCTAAATCTAGGCAATGCCTCCTTAATCTTCTCCACGAGGGATGAATTAATTTCAAGATTAGCCATCAAGCTATTCTGTCCTGGTAAGACAACCTCTATCTGAAGCTCCTGTAGATCTCTCAATAACTCTGGCTGTATCGTCAAGAAATAAGCCGTAGGCTTCCTGCTGAGCGCATCTGCAACGATATTTGCCTTTCCCGGATGATACTGCAGTTCTATGTCAAAATCTACCATTAATTCAAGCCAACGCCTCTGCCTCATGTTAAGCTCCTTCTTAGTATATACATACTTCAGACTTTTGTGATCTGTAAAGATGCCTACTTTCTCCCCGTAAAGGTAGTGCCTCCAAATCTTCAATGCAAAGATAACTGCTGCTAACTCCAGATCGTGTGTTGGGTAGTTCTTCTCGTGGACCTTTAACTGTCTCGATGCATAAGCAATGACTTTGTCATGTTGCATCAAAACACATCCTAATCCGCTACCTGATGCATCGCTGTAAACAACAAAACCTCCTGACCCTGAAGGAAGAGTCAAGACAGGTACTGTTGTTAATCTTTTCTATAATTCTTCGAAGGCCTTATGGTAGTCTTCTGTCTATATAAACTCCTGGTCTTTACGTGTCAGCTTCGTCATCGGTTCTGCAATCCTCAAGAAATTTTCTACAAACCTTCAGTAATATCCCGCGAGTCCGAAAAAACTTCTCACCTCTGCAACTGATGTGGGTGTAGGCCAAGTCTCTATTGCCGCAACATTTTCTGGATCCACTGATAGTCCTTCTCCTGAGATGATATGTCCTAAGAAAGGTACTTTGTCCATACAGAACTCACACTTACTGAGTTTGGCATATAACTTTTCCTGTCTCAAGGTCTCTAGCACGATTCTAAGATGCTCCTCGTGCTCTTCGTGGCTCTTGGAGTATATGAGAATGTCATCAATGAACACCACCATGAATTTATCCAAGAACTAATGAAAGCCTCTGTTCATCAAACTCATAAACACTGCTGGCACGTTGGTTAAACCAAACGGCATCACCAGGAACTCATAATGTTTATACTTGGTCCTGAAAGCTATCTTCGGGATGTCTTCCCTCCTTACTTTGATCTGATAATAGCCGGATCGAAGGTCAATCTTCAAAAATACCCTTACACCACTCAATTGATCAAATAGGTCATCTATGTGTGGCAAGGGATATCTGTTCTTGATGGTCACAGCATTCAGTGCCCTGTAGTCAATGCATAACCGTACTGTTCCATCCTTCTTTGGCACAAATAATATGGGCGCTCCCCAAGGTGAAACACTGGGCCGAATGAAACCCTTCTTCAGAAGATCATCAACCTGTTCTTTCAACTCCACTAACTCCTTAGGCGCCAGCCGATATACTGATGAAGTGATAGGCTCTGCTCCTGGAGTTAAGTCTATTGTGAACTCTATTTCCCGATCAGGTGGTAAACCTAGAAGATCATCAGGAAATACATCCACAAATTCTGATATGACTCTTGGGTAACCTGTCTCCCCTTCTACAGATAATACCCTAAGAGAGGGCTGAACTCCTTGTTCTACTGCTCCTCGAAGAAACTCGAATTCTGGATGTCCAGGCGGTCTAAATATAACCCTTCCAAGTCGACAATCAAGAGTCGTATGGTACTGACTTAACCAGTCCATACCAAGTACAACATCATAGTCAGGCATAGAAAAGATCAGAAATTGGGCTCGCATCTCTCTCCCACAAACTACTACAGAATATGATCTACAGACGTCACTAACCAGAATAATTCTACCTCCCGTAAGAATTTTCTTCATCTTCGGAAGGGGTACGGTAGCTACTCTATGGGTGGCTACAAAGCTAGCTGCTATAAATGAATGCGATGCTCCATAATCAAATAATGCTACAGCTGGTAATGAAGCTACTAGAATAGTACCTGCGATGACCTCGCCCTCAGTAGCTTTCTGCTCGACAGCTAATGTGAATGCCTGGTCTCTTCCCTATGCTGGACCTCTCTGCTACTGCTGAGCCTGCTGAAATAGAGCTGCCTGTGGTGCCAGTGGTGGTCTCTGCTGGTAGTCCCCTGTAGCTGGTGGTCTAACTCCTCCAGCTTCTGTCTGCTGTGCTCCTACTGCTGGATAAGCTGGTCGTGGTACAGGAAAGGCTAGTCTCGGTGCTCCGTCTCTATGTTTAGTGCAGTCTCTGGATAGATGCTGGTCTGATCCATAAAGCATGCATAGTCCCAATTTATGCCTGCACTCTCTCTCAATGTGTCCTACCTTGTCGCAGTGGTAACAAGTAGGAAGAGATATGGCCCTGTGTGCTGCTCTCTACGGTATACTCCTCAGGAATCGTTTTGTAGAATCTCCAGGTGCTGTCTTGGTTGGTGTGGATATGTTTGGCCTCTTCAAATTTGATTCCCTTCTAGTGACGCGCTCTATGCGTCGTGCTGCTGCAAGGACCTCGGTATAAGATGTAGGTACGACCGAGCCAATCAATCTCTGAAGCTCGAACTTCAGTCCATCAAAGAACTTTTCAGCTTTCTCTTCCTCTTTCGAGATCAATGTTGGAGCGAAGCGACTTAGGCGTATAAATTCCGCGTTGTATTCTTCCACTGTCATACTGCCTTGGATGAGGCGGTTGAACTTGTCTCTGAGCTCTGATCCTGCAACTGCCGGAATGTACATCTCTTGGAAGAGTCTGAAGAACTCTTCCCATGTGACTCGGTCCTGTCCGAGCCTCCTTTCTTCTGCTAGCCACCAGTGATGCGCATTATCAGTTAACTGCATTCTGACTACCGTCATCCACTTCTCTCTCGAAAGTTCAGCGGCTTCCAACTGATGCTGAATGTTAGTGAGCCATTCATGAACTTCTGTTGGCCCTTTTTTACCAGAAAATGTACGAGGCTTGAGATATCGGAAATCGGTGATAGATCCCGTCGCTGTTCGCCTCGTTGGTGGATTTGCCTGCTCCAATGCGAATACCAGGCTGGTCCTCAGATACTTTGCCTCATGGCGATGGGCCTCTTGCTGAATCTGCTGCTGGGCCTGCATCATGGCATACATCATCTGGAACATCTGTTGCCTGTCCATGGCTTGTTCGGGTAGGAAAACTGGCATCTGGGGAGTGAACTATAGTGGAGGTGGGATGTCATCTCTCCGGAACCTTGGATTAGGCTGACCGGTTTGATCGCTCTGCGATGCTTGTCCTCCATTCCATAGAGTCACTCCGTCTGTGTAAGTAACCATAGCGTCGTATGGCGTATCCAATGGAATCTCATCTCCGTTCCTGGAATCCATTTCTCTGCAACCAAAAGATAAACTGTAAGAAGGCACCAAGGAATCAACACATGATACAGTTCAAGTAACAATTTCGAGTTCGACATAGAGTTCAATAGTGGTTTAAGTAATGGATGAGATCCTATAATTTATCCTATCCTTAGGGCAGGCTGGTTCGGTCCCTAAGTTGAAATCGAACAATTTAGTCGTAGACCTGCATGGGCCACCACAAAAACCATGTCACGCCCCAGTCCCAAAATACCGAGGGACCGGACGCGTGGCAATGGCCAGCAGCACGCACCGATGGACAAACCCAATTTAATGGATCTATCAGGACATACTTAAGCTGTAAAATCAAGTCTACGACAATCATGGCACAACTAATCTCATCCACACAAGATATAAAATATGATCCACAGAATAAATAAGGAAATGTAAATCATCAGCTAGTCTCACAAAGTGCTTCGGGGAACAACCCGATAAATATCTGATACAATGGTTCAACAGACCAGAAATAAATGACTGAAATAAATAAATAAATACTGAGCAAGAACATGGATGCTCAGGAGAAGTCTTCGGCTAACACCTCGTCCTCGGATGGCGGTAGCGCTCCTGGATCAGCTCCTGCTCCGGTCCCGTATATCTCGGGATAGATCTCGTCCTCAAACCCTGGAGACATAATCCGGATCCAGGTCCTCAGGGGACATAGCAAGGTACAAGAAAGTTCATGCCAAAATAAATGCAGTGCAGCAGATAATGAAATAAATAGGGCACATAAGTAACCATCTAAGTGAAAATGCAAGTGAGAGCAGCATGACTACTCAGGCTGAGCCACTATAAGCTCTGTGTCAGGGAGCCAATAGTGGTAATAACACGTAATGTGCCTAGCTCTACTACGAGAGTCTACGGCCTCACAATAGTAGTAGATATATATAGAAAATAGCCTGTAGCCTGTGTGTCTCTCCCCACCCAATATAACCACGTATATCATGACCATAACGTCTCATGTCCATGTCAAGCGGGATCATCACTAATGCAACAAGTCATATGTATCTATGAATATAGTATCTCTGTCAAGTCCTGTATCCTATACAGAATCACCACGAATATCTCGAAAATATCCTGTCTCATGAACAGTGTCAAGTGTCCTGGGTCATATGGTACTTGATAAGACAAGTACGAGAATATAAAGTGTCACGAATGTCCATCTCTAAATGACAATACCCAACACTGCGTACAATATTGGCACCCGACTGATAATCGGACGCTAAGTACGTTACACGGTCCTAGGTTGAGCATGCACAGCAATATAATGAAGCAAGGAAAATATATAACAATACTGGAGAGTTTGGCAAGGTACACTTGCCTGATGTTCATCCACAATCGTCCCGGTATCAGTGGATCCTGTGGGTACTGCTCCAAAAGCTGTAATAAACATCACCAACCATCTCAGAAGATGTCAAATAGCTAGAAACGCCTGTCCTTACGTCCAATTTGGACACAGGGGCAAAAAGATCATTTTCGGGCCAAAGCGAGGTCCAAATGTGGGCCACCGTGCACCGAAAAGCGTGTCAGGGTCAAAGGTCTCTAAATTCCTCAAACTCAATGTCTACAAGTCAGGAACGATGATACGAACCCAACGGAACTTCCAGAATTGGATTCCGATGAGCCGATCATAAAATTGCCCGTCAAATGGAGCCTATGGGGCCCACGATACGCGATTTTGTCAACGTTCTCAGAATCGGACCCAACTTGGGTCACAGGACCAGCGTATTGCTACGAGTCCGATGGCGCAAGTTTTGTTTAGATCCGACGTGTGTACACAAAGTTACAGAATGTTCCAGAAAAGTCGGATACGGGGCGTTGTCCGCGGATACGCACTGATTTCGGTGTGCTCGCACATCCGAATAAGCTTCTGCGAAATCCCACACGACCGTATCAACGATGCGCACATTTCGGTAAAGACCGCGTACGACCAAGTCGTCCCGTTTGGCGGGGCGCACTCAGTTCCGGGGTAAAATAGGGCATTGTTTTTCCTGTTTTTGGATCGCGGTGTGCGATCACCACAGGATGTGATGCACCGAGCGGGTTGCACGGGCACCGAGAGGGTTATACAGTCTACGCGTAGCAACTGACAGAAACTAAAATGGAGTTACGATAAGGGAGAAAATGGTACCTGATCCGAGCTCCGAGAACGCTGAATTCCACGCGTCCGAGAGGTTGTTTCGGCACAGTACCTGCCCGAGTCGCTGTTGTGTCCGCGTCCGGGGTTCTGGGTTGATGAACTGACCGGAGGGGATGGCTGCACCGTGGCCGGCCGGAGGGGACGCACAGCCGGTCGAGGTCGGGGATGCCGCGGTGATCGGGAACGCTCAGGCGATCGGGTCGGGGAACGCCGCGGTGGTCGGGAACGCTCAGGCGATCGGGTCGGGGAACGCCGCGGTGGGGGAACGGTCGGTCTGGCGACAGTTCGGGGCACTGCCGCAGTCGGCGTCAGGGACGCCGCAGCGATCGGGTCGGGGAACGCTGCTGGGGGGATCGGTCCGATGGCTCTAGGGGATGGGAGATGACAGGTCTGGCGGCGGGGCTGCTTTAATAGCTGGTACAGTGTTCTGCGGCTAGGGCTTCCATCTGGTTTCGGGTCCGGGTCGGGTTTGGCTCGGATCCTACCCGACCCATCAAGTTGGTTTGGTTCACGCAGCGGTCCGGTTCAGGGTTGGTTTAACTTTTTTTTTCCAATAGTTTTTAAGGCTTTAAACACATTTCCGGAGTCCAATAAATTCACCGAAAAATACCACATGTCCGGTTTTCCATTTTACACCATAAAATATTATTTTCATAATATTTTAACACCAATAAACTGTATTTAAAAACACTTAACTCCCAATTACCTTGCTTCTTCGTCCGAATAATACCAAAAATTTTTGGGGGAAAAATATATTAAAATTTATTCTGAAAATAGGGTGTTTACAAGTTATCAGGACAGTATTCAGATGGCACCTTATACAAAAGGAAATATAGATCACCGTTGGTTTGGGATGAAATTGGTGAGCGATAGATGTTAGGTCCTAAAATGATCATGTAGACAGTAGAGATTGTCAAGCAGATCAAAGTGCGACTTCGGGTTGTAGAAGATAGGCATCGTCATTGGGAAGATCAGCATCGTAGACCTTTAGAGTTTTGTGTCAGCGACCACGTGTTTTATTAGATTTTTTCTACCCGTGGAGTCATTAGATTCGGGGTTCGAAGGAAGCTTAGTCCCAAATACGTAGGTTCGTTCGATATTCTCGAGCTAGTAGGCGATGTTATTTATTGTCTTATCTTTCCACCGTCGTTATGCGAGGTACACGATGTATCTCAATTGTATAGGTATATTTCAGATCTGAGTCATATCCTCGATTACTCTGAATTAGTCGTTGGTACCGACTTATCTTACGAGGAGTAACCCGTATCCATATTGGATCGAAGGGAGAAGGTGCTCAAGAATCAGACTATTTCTCTTGTTTGGGTTACTTGGGGCCATCTCTCTCTTGGAGAATCGAAGTGGGAGCGCGAGGATGATATTCGGTCTAGCTACCATCACCTATTCGATTCAGAAGGTATATTCTATCTTATGCATTCATATATGGGATTTTGCGATTAGGTGATCACCTTCATGTTGTGATGATATTGCTTGCATGTGGAGTTGCTAGTAAATTTATATCGTGCTTGTCCCGACTTCACTTGCTATTGCTTGGATTCAAATTCCGAAAATAGAATTTTTCTAAGGTGGATAGAGATTTCACTCCTCGTTCCTGATATACGTACTTGGAACATATTTTATTTTAGCATGGTTGCATGTGCATGGAGACTAGACCATTCTTTGGTTTAACCTGGTCATGATTTATTTTACGGGTTGGTTCAACTCATGAGAGCTTTTGGTTTAACCCTCAAACCCTACCATATATAACCCAATATTATCTCTCTCTCCTCACTTCTTCATTTATTCCTTTTTCTTTAGCTTTCTCTCCCCATTTCATCAACAAGTACACCTTGCATGAGAAATAGAGAAACCCTCCATATTATTGTTCTATTATGTTTATTATGTATTTCTAAGTACTTTTAGTTTTTGGAGTTTTCTGTTTTTATGGATGGATTAGTGTAGATCTATATTTCTAACTTAGGGTTTTATGGGTTTCATAAAATTTTTTTGGTTTTGATCTATTAAACTTGTGTCTTTGAAAACCAGTTTTTGCTACATGATAGAGATTTTAATTTAGAGCATTTTGGTTTTTGGTTCACCTGATTTGGATTTAAAATGAGGATTTTATGGACAAAACAAGATTTCAGTTTTTTGGAGTTTTTCTGCCATAGCCAAACCAACTGTTGGAGAAGACGAAGTTTCCATGCGGCTAGTGAGCATATCCAGTTGAGAGTGCCATATGGCCCGAGAGAGTTTTGCGGCCTCCCGCATACTGACAGCACACGTCCATCTTGTTGGACGCATGTTTGTTGATTTACACAAGTATCATTGAACGCTTTGTGCTTTCACTCGTTGAACAAATAAGAATTTCGTTAAGTCTTAGAGAACTCCATGCGACATTTACTCCATGCAGTATTGATCCCCAGGCGGCACTGACACCCATGCGGCCAGGAGAACATGCGGCCACTATTTTTCTTCGACGCATGGCTCTGAACCGTTGGCACTTATTTCTATAAGTTTTTTATTTTCTTCCTGACACATTTTGTGGCTTGTCACCTCAATCACATGAGTCACTTTATGTTACATCACTGACACTTTATTTATTTGACTGTAACTTCAACACTTGTCCTTAGGAGTAGACTTAACCCTGGGCATGCGGCCAAGTGGTCCACGCGACCTGACTCTTCATTCATATTGACTTTATGTGACCTGACTTTCCATGTGGCCAGGATTGTCATGCTGCCTGATTTTTTCCATGCGGTCTATAGACCCTATGCGGCCTTGCTAGTTTAGACTGAATGTCTTCTTGATTCATGTGACCCAATGTATAATTGGTAATTGGACTCGAATACTATATTCGTGCTGATACTATTATTTTTTATTATTATTCATGATTTAATGTGCATCGAGGAGCGACACATTCGGTCATGTGTTAATTGATTATATTTGGGTTGTGCATCGAGAATGCTTCCAAATCCCTGAACACATGATATTATAAATATATATTATTTCCCCAACACGGGCATAATAAGCGAGTCAAACTATCAAAGCGTGGCTAGAATATTGATTGTATGAATATTGCATACAGGCTCCGGTGAATCCAGATTTGACTTCCATGGATTCGTATCTAGCGTGCCCATACTTTGTAGGACATCTTAAGAAAAATTCTCATGTGACCACGCCTTGAGATTTTAAACACAACATAGGGCTAATTATGTAACTAAAAGTGGTAGTAACATTGGAGGGAACGGTATCCTGAGATCATGCCAACGAACCTTCCCACAGAGATTCATTCAAAGTACGATGTGGGCTGGCCTCTACAGATACTGTATATCATCCACCTTAGTGGGGTACAGTATCTGACTTATTATTATGCCGAGTCACTGTTTCAATATAGGAACACTGGAACTGCTAATACCGTATTTTTAACGCAGTGGCCCTACGGGGGACTGGTGCATCCTACAAGTGCCTATTTTATGATATTGGTTCGGTTAGCTCATGTTCGACATTGGCGTGATCTGAGAATACTTATTATGCATTATTCTGAGATAACCTCAAACTCCACAAAATTACAAGTCGTACAAATGATTGGCCGATAAAAGAAATGGACTTGTTTGCTATTGTATCTATTCATCTAGTAGCCTAGAAAAATAGACTATCATAGTGTGAGGGTTCAACCCTCATCCTAGTTTGGTTGTAGGATTGATCCTTTGCGCTAGGATATGCCATGGACCTAAGTTACGACAATAAACTTATGTAATATTATATTATTTTCCTTGGGTTTTTGTTTCTCCATTTTCTGCTTTCTTTGTGGTACTTACTATTTAGGGTCTAACCCCACAGGTTTTGCATGGCCAGGATTCAAGCCAGCACCTGAGGATCTAGCGTACTTTCCCCCAACTCATTGCGCGCACCAGGAATATGGTCGCTGGGAATAGCAAGTGAGTTTTTTCTTCCCTGCTCGTCTTCCACATTTACTTCTTTTTGGCATTTAGCCACTGGCACCTGTTAGCCGACTCGTCTGGATATTAGTTTTCCTTACATGATTGTATTAAATCAGACTGCAGCTGAACAATGTTATGTAGTTTTATTACTCTTTTGGCTTCTTATTTTTGTACAACTAGACTCCAAAATATTTTGAGAAAGCGTTTGGGATGCCTTATTGCTTATCATATATGCTCTATGCTTACGGTTTCTTGTTTGAATGATTGAGACATAGAAGTTCCATATCATAGGAGACTTGATTGTAGCATGTACCCTCTTGTATTATACATCCATGATTGTCGTATGACGTATAACACCTTGTATGGGGTAGTTGGCCATGTTCGTCTCCGTATTTCGGTGTGACAGTATCCTACTCCTCCTCCTGATGGTGATGGTGATGGCAACGATGGTGATAACGCATAGCTTCTTTTTGCAAGAGGGCAGGGTGATTCTTGATTCAGTTAGTGTGATGGTGGTCTTGCTAGTTTTTCCTTTTGGTTGTTTTTTAGTTGTGTTAAGTCTTTTGTGGTCCTACGGGGACTAGGTGTGGTTTTTTGTCCCAGCAAGAACTATATATGTTTTGGATATTTTCGTTCAACAGCCTGAGTATCGACCATAATATATTATGTTATTTGCCCATGGGGCCTTAGTCTTTCCTCTACTATATCTCTTTAACTATTTTTATTACATAGTTTTCTGTTGGGTGTTCTTCTTATCCATTTTTGTCACCCTCACTTTACCAACTAGGGGTAGTTTGGTAATTAGGCATGGGTATGTGTATTTTTAGAAATATAATATTAAATATTATACAAGTTGTAAATTATTTATTTTATTATTTATTTATTGTTAGATTTTATTTTAGACTTATGTTAGTGGTCCTAACTAGTTTAGATTAGAACCATGGACCAACATTTAATTCTAGTTAGAATTGAGCCCAATAGTAAGCCCATTCATTAGGAGGATGAATTAATTAGTTAAACCAATTAGACTAGAATCTTTTCTCCTTAATTAATTCCTTCATGACAAGCCCCAAGGGGTATTATGGACATTTTATCGTAGCTTGAAGGAGGGGGTAAGGGCCGGCTACCATAGGAATGGAGAGAGACTCTCTCTCTCTCTATCTTCATTTTTTATTCCAAATATAGATATAGAAATTCTCTCTTCCAAATTCCTTTACCCCTACACCAATTCCTACATAATTTTTTTTTCCAATTTCTTCCCTATTCATCATTAGAGGCTATTAGAATAAGAAGGAAGCAATTATCTACAAGGAGGAAGCAAGAATCTACTAGGAGGAGTTGAAGGCTCTTGACACTCATTTGGAGAATTTTATTAGAAATTCATATCCCAATAGGTACAATTCAGTTTTTACTCTCTACTTACCCTTTAAATCTAAAATTTAATTATTAGAAACCCTCCAATGTACTAAATCTACCCATAGGAATTGGAATTAGGTTCATAGGAGGCCTATGGAGAAAGTTATGTGGTATTTTATGTTAATTTTGGGAGAATTCTGATATTGGCACATCTTGTGTTTGTCAATAGGTCAATTAGACCAAATTGACATGTGTTTGATTGTGTGTGAGTAGTTTCGTATTCATAATTGGATATGTGTCGACCGTATCCCGATAATTTGGCGATACCGGTTGATTTGGGGGTTTTCTTCCGACACGGGGGGTTTGAGCATGTCATATTTTGACATGGACACATAGATGAGTAGATAACACTTTGTGTTGCTTCTAATTATGATTTTAGACTTGCTCGTGTCCTTCGAGATACGTTTGGTGGTGTGGTAGAGCTGTATCGCAAGCGTATCATAGATCGAGTGTGATACGGTTGCAGTGCAGTCTACGTGTTTGTTCCTTGCATTTCAATTCATTTTGCCATGGTTATAGCTATTAGAGTATAAAAATTATAATTGTTATATGATATATATATATATATATATATATATATATATATATATATATATATATATATATATATATATATATATATACTTATGTGTATGTTCTATATTTTATTTTGATGTGTTGTTGGTCATGAGAGAATAGGAGAGTGCATGTGCATCACTAGTGTCGTTATGAGGTGATATATATATATATATATATGTGAGTGAGTGTATGTGTGTATTAGATGTGTGCATATGAGCTAGAGGGGAGAATTATAAGCAAAAGTAGGCCGATAAGCAGCAAGAAGCTGCAGCATCAAGCAGTAAGTTGCAGCAACAACAGAAGCAAAAACTGCAGCAGTAGCAGAAGTAATAAGCTGCAGCAATAGCAAGTGATAAGCAGAAGCAGTAGTAATAAGCTAAGTTAGTTTATATTGATATGTTAGTTGGTAAGTAAGGTATATATATATATATATATATATATATATATATATATATATATATATATATATATAAGAGTGATATATAAGCATTAGTTAGCATTGGTTAGTATTATTTCTAGTTTACCTTGAGTTATACCAAGGTAATGAGAGTTGAGGTATCTTGGGTATGGGTATTGATTATCCATTGGGTATGTTAGTTATGATAGTTGGTATAGTATTGTTATAAGTTTAAATGCATGTTAGTGTATAGTGAGGTATGTTGGTTAGTTAGCTAATGTTAGATATTGGATTACCTTATGATACCAAGGTAATATGAAGGTATTGGTTTATACTCAAGGTATTGAGTTTGTATATCAAGTTGGGTGTGTAGGTGGTGTGATGCCGCATTTGGTTCAAAGCCAAGGTATCCACTTAGCATTAGTTTAGCTAGGAGTACTATATATTTTGTCTTATATATATATTATAGTATTTTTCATATCTATTAACTTGCATATCTTATGATACGGTATTTTGTTGGTATCCTAGTATCCTAACATAGCTAGTATAGCCTAGTTAGATAATTTATGGGCCCAATATCCTAGAGATGGACTTATACAACCTAGCAATAGCTAGTGTGACAAAGTTTGACCTAAAGTTGATCTAGTTTGACTGTTTTGACTTAGAAATGGCTTTATGACCTAGAATTGAACTAGTTTAACTTATTTTTATTCCAAAATCTTGTGTTGATGCAATATACCATATATAGGTCTGTGTGACACCAGCTTGGGCATCGAAAGACACACCTTGCTAAGGACCTCAGGCGAGGACATTTTTCTGTTAGTTTTTATTTCATTATAGTGTATATATCTCATATTCTAAAACTGTATACTTGATTCTGATACAGTGGTTTCACATACTGGTACTACATGGATCCTGTCAGGAGATGTTATCCCTTAATATATTTAGCAGGTACTCCTCCATATGTATTTTATCGAGTGTATCGGGTATTGATTTAGTGTACTTCGTATTCACACACTGCTCATGTTCGGTGTGCATATATTCATATACACACACTGTTCATGTTCAGTATGCCCATATTCGTATTTGTAACGTGACATGATTGGATCCATTAGTATTGGTTGGGGATGGGGGAGTAGGAGTTGATTATGTGATCAAGCCCCAGTGTATTCGTGTATATGTCGATTACATATCACACATGTAATCGAGTTGCCATATTGTATTCGTGTTCAACCTAAACCAATCACATAATGAACTTGTATTCCATGGCATATTAGCTAGATTTCAATTATTTCTATTATATTATAGATATTCTATTATATGTTCTTCATTCCAATATATTACCTGTTCACTCTAGTTTATTTTATTTGGTTGATTAGATATCTTGTATTCTTTTCTATTATTTGTTTTATATGCTCGATTATATATGAAACTGCTTTCAGAGATATTTATTTTGCTCCATTCCTGACTGAATATATTTTTCAGATGATTGGCTCGTAGACCAGTGTCCTACATACTACGGACCACAAGAGGGATACCATTAGAGGATACTCCTGTAGACCAGGATAACTTAGTACCAGAGTCTGAGGATGTTTAGATTATTTTGTTAGACTATTATTGAGACTTATGGCATGTATATTATTTCAGTCTTATGGATGTTTTGTGCTTCACTTCTTTCGTTATTCTATATCGTGCTTATCTTTCTTAGTTGCATTGTGATTGAGTATAGTTACATTTATGAGATACCATATTATTCCTACGTTTGGAGTTGAGATGATTGACAGGTACCATACATATATTGTGTGAGATATTTAGATAGTATAGTTGACCCAAACAGTATTATGCCACCGATATTGCGGCATAGGCTGGACGTACCCACGTACTCGTGCGCAAAGTCGTGACACATTTTTAGTGGTGGCCCATGTAGGTCTGACTAGAGTCACAAGTAGAGCGGTATTGTAGTAGCGCTCACCTAGAGTACTACTACGAGCCTGCTTTAGGATATAGGATTTAGGCTGAGAGAATACTCAATCACAACTAGGAAACAATTCTAAATATCAGTTTTGTTATCCTTTTCTATTAGAATACTTCCTTTACTTTGAATAAATTATGTCCTTCTTTGATGATATCGTATCATACTCAATATTGATTCCTTTGTTCAATCTATCTTCAAGATGTGGCTGCGTTCCCAGCGGGTAGGCACAATGTCAGCAAGGTCGGTCACTTCTTCGCCTATGAAGGCATCACCATCAAACGTTGTTCCAGCAGCTACATTTCAGATGCCCGCTTCACCGATCCAGGTAGGAATTTCTGCAGCAGCTTTCGGAGGTGCTCCATCTCCGGTACAGTGGGCAGCGCCAACAGTTTCAGGGGATCTTCCACCCCCACCATCTGCAGTCGATCAGACGCAGATATTGCACTCTTTCATCAGATGATGGAAGTGCAGCAGTGTTAGTCAGAGCACAACCAGAAAAAGTCAAATTAGCAAAGTAAAGAAACGTCGCTAAATGATTAATAAATGTTGCTAATTAAATTTAGCGACATAATTAGCGACGTTTTACAGAAGTCGCCTTTCAGCTAGTCGTTGACGAAAAAAATGTCGTCAAACGTCGCTATACAGACGTTTTCTAGCGACGTATTTACGTCGCTAGATTACCGACGTTTAGCATCTCAACGTCGCTAATTAGCGACGTGTTCATTTGTCGCTTTACGTCATAAATTAGCGATGTATGTAGCGACTTTTATAACGACGTTACTATGACCTGGCAATACTGCAATGTCAACAAGTTGTGACGTACAACAATGTTTTTAGCGACATTTTTTGCGACGTTATTAGCGACGTGTAATAACGTCGCAACTTAGCGACGTATTTAGCGACGTGTTTGAACATCACTAAATGTCGCTAAACGTCGCTAAAAATGTCGCTAATGATACAGTAAAAAATTAACAAAATCAATACTGAATTATTTTTAAACTATTATTTCTGTAATTTATTAATTCATAATATATACAAATAGACCCGGAGCAACCCTCCATTGAATTTATTGGGTTCGCCGACGCTTGGGTTGAACACTCAACACAGGTAAATTAACATATATTTAATATGAATAATATAATAAAATACAAATATCCAGCAAATATCCATTCAACTGATTCTCATCCTAAATAATACAAATATCCATACTACTATGGATCTGCAGGAGGATGACCACCGGCGCGCATGAAGGATAAGAACATATCATACTACTCCCGTGAAATCGATACCGATATCGATGGAGAAGGCAGTGACGTCGGTGGAGTCTGTGTCGATGTAGGCGCACTAGGAGGACATATCTGCTCCAACTCTGCGAGTCGCTGGTTGTAAGAATCCATGGTAGATAACAGCCTCGTACTGATATGAACCATTGAATCTTGCATCATTGTCAGCCTCTCGTCCATGGATAGTTGTGATGCCTGTAGCTCCGTCATGTTGCGTTCTATCGAGGCTCTAAGATTATTTGTCAAATCCTGGAGCTCCGTGATGCTGCAGTCGAGCATATCAAATCGTACGATGAGCGTCGGATCGTCCGCCTGCGGCTGGGAACGGGGCTGCTCCTCCATCCTTTATAGCAACTCGTCATGGAGAGACGCAATCTGACGGTCAACGGCCTCCTGGACTCTGGCCGACGACTGCGAGGGCTGTGGGGAATATACACTTGTCGGGGAGGCCCTAGATGACTGCGTCGTAACTAGGGCGCCATAGGATCCCGTACCGTAGTATGTACCCCTCTAGAGACCACCAGCGGCGGTCACCCACAGCTCATCCGACGACGGAGCTGGAGCGGGCTACGAGAAAGTACCAGCCTCTCTAGGTATAGGTGTACTAGCAGTCGTCCGCTCACGCAGCCTAAGATACTCGGCCTAGAAAAGTTTGGATACTCGATAATTGCCTAAGTTATATTAAAGTTAACACAAAGTAAAGTAATACTTACATAGGTCTGCGAGGCCCTCTCATCAATGAGATTTTGTCCTTTCGATAGGTGGCCAAGAAGACGGTCACCATATTTGTATCATCACCCCTCTGTACCTGTTAAAAATATATTATTTAGTACTAAAATTAAACATTTTTTCCAACTACCATTTTATCGTACTTACATTAAAATAATATATCTTAAATAAAAAATATACCAAATAATAGAAATATTCTGTTATCGGAATCGAGCCACCATACCACTTTGAAGCATTCCGCCTATCCGCCTTGGCCTTCTCAGACCTTTTTTTGTACCTCGGATCGTCGAATCTAGCCTTCATCGCAGTCCACTGCTCAGGCGTGATCCAATCTTGGATCGGTTTTCCAGCACGATCACGAGCCTTCTGGTCATCCAAAGCATCACGGATAAGCTTGGCGGCAACGGCAGGAAATATTCGATCGATCAACTCGGCCCGGTACGGAGGATAAAAATACGTTTGCTATAATAAATAATTTAGTAAGTCAGCATCACGGATAAGTTATATAATATGCATAAATTAGAGGATTTATATAATATACTTTTACCTTGAAGTGTGCAAACCAGAACGCCTTTCTCTCCTCCGGAGCTTCAGAGTAGTTGATCCAAGGGCCACCATAGTTGTTCCTTAGAAAGAGGCCCATGCGTCTCTGAACCGACGATGGACGATATCTATACAGAGATAATTATTTTGATCAAAAAAGTCAATATATGATAAATAAAGAAATACATGATATATATGATGCTAAATTATTTAATTGACTTACTTTGTACCGTCGACCCAAATCTCTGTCCTCGTCTCCTCCGGAGGTGCGCATAAAGGATCTAGCTGATGTTGGGACAACGTCGGCACGACCTCCTCCATATGCTCATCTGTCTCCATGGTTCCGTCAGCAGGAGGAACGCTGGACGAGGGAGTACTATCAGTCCTGGAACTAATCGTCCCAGGAGTGATGCCACGTAATGTCGTCGCAGTCAGAGATGTGACTGAACGATATAGTGGAGTACTGGGCGACGAGGATCCAGAACCAACAGTAGGCAGTACCGGAGGAGCACTCTATCTACCTTGGGACCTGCCGAACCCTCCGTGTCGTCCTGTCATACCTGATAAAAACATATGATGAATAAAGAAATACACAAATATATATAGTAAATTCTACAGTCAAAATGTTATGCATATCTCACAGCATTCATAGAATTGTACAAAAAATAACTAGTGGTATCACAAATCTAAATGGATAATACATTCTACAATGCAAAATATAATACATATATTCGTCAAAATAGTATATTTTACAGTCAAAATATAGTACATTCTACAGGCAAAATTTTTTATTTCAATCATCTTCAGAAGATTCATCTTGTTCGCCTTCCTCATCCTCCTCTTCCTCTTCCTTCTCCTTGTCTTCACTTTCATCTACTTCGTCTTCGTCTTCCTCTTCGGATAATTTTATATCTTCTACATTATTACTCGTGTAATGAGTAACTTCCGTTGAGTCCACATCTACAATATTTGTTACAAGAGGTAGCTCGTCCTCCTGAGAAGCTATTTGGTCAATGTCAATGGTATTTCTAGCTTTAGTCTTGCATACTGCCCACCAACCTGACCTCGCTGTCCCCCGTCTAGGATAAGTTGTGAAGTACACGAGCTGAGCCTGACTTGATAGGACAAATGGTTCGTAGCCTTGATATCTACGCTTGTAGTTTATATCAACAAGGCCATGCTTGTCAATTTTCCAAACTTGATCTTGAATCGGATCGAACCATTCATACTTGAATAGCATGATATTAGCAGGTTTTGTGCCATAATTATATGTCAACTCCATAATCTCTCGTAAGATGCCAAAGAAATTATTGCCTGGATCGACGTCTATGTAGTTCGAAGATTTGATACATAAACAACTACTTTTCGTGGAATCAATATCCAGAAAGTTGTCTCTGATTGGACCATTTGTTGATTTGAACCTAAATCCATTCACACAGAAACTTGGCCATATTTTAACGATAGTAATTGTTCCCTTGGCTAGAGTTGTAATAGATTCAGTCTTGGGTGTTATTAGACGATCGACCTAAATACCAAAGTAGCGATAGTAAGTTATTTGTTTTGCAAGTGTAGAAATAAAAAGTAATTACCAAGCACCTTACATATGCGCTCAACCAAGAAGAAAAATGGCATCTCATTTCTTGTTCTACTTCTTCGTCTGTTATGTAGGGTCTAACCGACCTCAACTCATCATTATATGTGATGAAAAATAATGAAGCAACTGCTGATTAGTAGCATAATAGTAGCTTATACTATTACATTGAGATGATTTAAACGTGGACGTATTAATTACTTACCCCTCTAGCTTCTCCACTTTATCCTCATCGCAATTGAGTAATATATACAACTGAGCAGCCCTTAGCTCGTCGTCATTCAAATATCTCTTCTTTATTTTCCCCAAAGGCTTTCCGGACGCATTGAATACTTTGAGTATTGTATCATTAGATTCCTGATATCCGTCGTCGTTTCTCGGAGCTTTCGTTCTATTAGTAGCAACATGAGGTTTGAAATATGTCAAAAAAAAGTTTGTAATCTCCTCGAGAACATAAGCTTCACAAATAGAGCCCTCAACCTGTGCCTTATTTTTTACCTTTCTCTTTAGGTGATTCAGATGTCGCTCGAAGGGGTACATCCACCGATAACCGACAGGACCACCAACAGGTGCCTTATAGGAAAGATGAATTGGCAAATGCTCCATAGAGTCGAAGAATCCAGGAGGAAATACCTTCTCGAGCTTACGTAGTATTACCGCAATGTCCTTCTCTTGCTTTTCTAGACGATCGACGAGCAACTTAGTAGAACAAAGATCTCTGAAGAATATGCTGAGCTCTGTCAATGGATCCTAAACGACCTGCGGTAAGAATTCCCGAAATACAATTAGAATTAATCTCTCTATGAATACATGACAATCGTGTCTCTTCATACCCGCCAGTTTGTTCTCCTTGAGGTCGACACATCTTCTTAAGTTTGATACGTACCCGTTTGGAAACTTTAGACCCTGAATCCACCTACAAAGTCTCCCTTTATCCTCTTTCTCCAGTAAGAAAACTGACTTAGGTCGCTTTAACTTTCCATTCCCATCCTCTATCAAATGCAACGCAGGACGTCTATATATTTCTTCTAAGTCCAACCTGGCCTTCGGATTATCTTTCGTCTTCCCCTTTACCTCCATTACAATATTAATTATGTTATTAAACACATTCTTCTCGATATGCATACATCAAGGTCATGTCTGATCAAATTGGTGCTCCAATATGGCAAATCCCAGAATATACTCCTCTTCATCCAGTTATGGGTGCGACCAAATCTGTCACACTTGTACCCCTTAGCAGGCTCTTCGATAGTACTTAGTAAATCTTTTACCTCTTTCCATATCATGTATCCGGGCCACCTTAGCGGTGGATTGGCCTTCTCCACAATGCCCGCACAAAAAGCATTCCTGTTCCTCCAGTACGGATGATCCTTCGGCAAAAATTATCGATGACAATCGAAGAAGCACGGTTTGCCTCCGTGTTTCAAACGAAAAGCCTTAGTACGGTCCATGCAATACGGACATGAGAGACGACCATGAGTGCTCCATCCCGATAATATTTCATAGGCCGGAAAGTCGTTGATGGTCCACATAAGTGTTGCCCTCATCTGGAAATTTTACTTTCTAGAAACATTGTACGTGTTGGCACCTACTTCCCATAGCTGATTCAACTCATCTATCAAAGGATGTAAATACACATCGATGTTCCTCTTCGGATTGTTCAAACCCGGGATAATAACGGTTAGGAACATATACGGAGTCTTCATACACATCCAAGGCAGTAGATTGTACGGAGTGACAATCACAGGCCAACATGAATACTGGAGCCCGAAAGTTCGAATAGGGTAAAACTGTCAGAGGAGAGCCCCAATCTGACATTACGTGGATCCGAAGCAAAATCTGGATACTCTCGATGAAAGTGCTTCCATGCTTCTCCATCAGATGGATGATCCAACACTCCTTCGATCTGTTTTCGCCTATGCCAACTCATGTTTTCTGCAGTCTCCTTATCCATAAACAACCTCTGCAACCGCGGCATCAAAGGCAAGTAGTGCATCGAATTGGTAGGCTTCCTTGCACCCACATACTTTCCTCTACCAGTGGCCTTGTAGCTATCAGCACTACAGAATCTGCACGCATCTTCATCCTTGTCGTCTTTGTAGTACAACATGCACCCGTTGCGACATGCATCGATTTTCTCGTATCCCATCCAGAGCGATCTCACCATCCTCTTAGATCGATAGAAGTCTTTAGGCAACTTTGCACCTTCGGGCAAGATCTCTATAATCAAATTGATCAGTTGATTATAGCATTCTTGCGACATGTTAAAATCGGACTTGATGCTCAATAATCTTGTAACCACCTCCAACGGTAAATGATCCTCACAACCAGGATATAATAGAGTCCTTGCATTCTCCAGCAACTCAATAAACTTTGCAGAATCGGCATTCGGTGCCTCCTCAACTGCATCATAATTGTCCGGATTGAAACTAGTCCCTGCCACATCAAAAACCATGTTCATCCACCCGTCGTCGTAAGCAGCGTGGTCGTGGACATCCATATACGGCTCCACATAAAGCTTCGACTCTGATGCTAGAGACACAAGTTCTCCGTGCGCGATCCACTGATAGTAATTCGGCGTGAACCCCTTCGAGTATAAATGATATGTGACTTCCACTTCTGGATGATATTTCAAGTTGCAACATCTCACACACGGACACTTAATTTTGGTACCGTCCATGTACTGAGGGAATGCCTTGGCGAACTGCAGGAACTGCTGTACACCCTCAATAAATTTATCCCGCACACCGTACATGTCATCAGGATGACGGTTGTACATCCATGAACGATGATGCAGATAGTAATTCATATCCATTTCTAGATACTTTTGCAAAAATAAAAATATGTATCCTATAAATCGTTACATACAGTGTGATTCTCTGGAGGAAGGTAAGAACTGCTCTAACTTGATACACGATTGAGGCCCTGTAGGTTGAGAACAATTTATGTGCAACAGTATGCACAGGTTGTGCAACCTGATTTGGGGTAAACCGTGTGCACAGGTTTGGGTAGTGCTTATGACCAGTCTTGAGGTATTTCGAATAATGAGTGAGTATTGAGGTTATTTAGGGGCAAGATTGAGGTATTGAGCGAGGGGTGGTAATTTGGGGTAAATGATACTTGATTGTATCAGTGGGTTGAGTAAGGTGAAGATTTGGTTTCTAAATATTGGAGGGTAAGTGCATGTAGGTAATGTCATAAGCAAGGTGTTAAGTGAAGTATGGACAGTGTGTATGTTGGGGGCTTGAGTTTCTACACCTGCAGATAGTAGGTGGCGGTAATGGGTAAGGGGTACAGGCCTTGAGTATAAGGTATCAAGGTCGAGTACCAAGTTGTTTATGTAGCATCCTCTAGAGGAGTGACTGATACCTGATAGTATCAGTAGGTGGCAGGCCTATGTGTTAGAAATTAGCTAAGGGTGACTATTAGATACTAGGATATATAGATACACTAATGTATTGGAGGAAATTGACATAAGTTAAGGTATTATGTGATAGTATCTAGATATTATTACCAAGTTAAGAGGTAAAGTTAGGTTAAGGAGTAGTACCAAGGTATTGAATTTAGATAAGGTATATGAGTTATATTAAGATACATGGTAATATTGGGATACGGGTTGAAACACTAGGATACGGGACTAGGTATTTGTTCTAGACTAAGGTATTAGTAGGTAAATACTATAAATATATGTATTAGCAAGGTATTGACCTAGAAACCTAGGTATAACTTAGTTTTGACTAGTATTGACTAGTTTGAAGAGTCATTCCCATGTCCGTGTCCGTGTGTCCGTGTTAGTATTAGGGTTAGTTTCCACATGTTTTAGTGTGTCTGTGTGCACGTGTGTGTGTGTGTGTGTGTGTGTGTGTGTGTGTGTGTTTGAGTTAGGGTTAGGGTTAGTGTGTGTCATATAGTGTCATGTCGTGTCATGTTGTGTTGTGTTAGAGAGAGAGACAGAGAGAGGAACTCACCGAGGAGGGGAGCCGGAGGAAGGAAGCCGGAGGGAGGAGGGAAGCCGGAGGAAGGAGGAGCTGACGGCGGAGGGGGGAGGACGCAGCCGGAGGGGGGTCGCCGGGAGGGAGGAAGCTAGTCCCCGGAGGGAGGAGGGGAGCCGGAGGAAGGAGGAACCGGAGGGAGGGGGTTTTAAATTTTAGAGAGGGAGAGATCGAAGAAAATGGGGGGAATTAGCCCTAAATGAAAGTTATTTAGCGACGTTTTAGCAACACAAATAATGACGTCGCTAATTAGCGACGTCTGTGACGTCGCTAAAAGTCGAGAAAAGATACGTCGCTAAGTACGTCGCTAAATGAAACATATTAGCGATGTTTAGCGACCTTAATTAAACTTATAGCGACTAATCTTTTAAAAACTGAATTACAGTCACTAAATGTCGATATATGTCGCCAATTAGCAATGTCTAGCGGCATTTTTACTTGGAGTCGCTAATATATTTAATATTAGCGACATTTTACGTTGACGTCGCTAAAAAACGTAGCTAATACCGCTTATTCTGGTAGTGGAGATTATGAGACCGGGCATTGGCAATGCTTACCAAATTACACTCGTAGCAGTTGAGAGAGTCATCTTAGTCCAGCCACAGACGGCACCACCTCAGTTTACCCTACAGTAGCCGAGGCCAGAGACTATCATAGATTTTAATGGGATGGGGCTGAAGGACTTTAAAGGCACTGAAGGGATCATTTATGTTAATGATTGGATATAAGACATTGAGGGAAACCTGCGGCTGGCGCAGATTCTAGAGAGGTTGCAGATAGAGGCCGTAGGGAGCATGATGTTAGATATTGCGTTGAGTTGGTTCAGGACGGACCCCAGGATCTCAGCACCAGGACTTACTTGGGAAGCTTTCAAAGAGCTCTTCAAGGAAAAGTTCTTTCCAGATGTGGCTCTGACATCTCTAGAGAGCAAGTTTTAGTACCTCGTTCAGGGAGGTATGATGGTGAATAAGTATGTGGCAGAGTATTATAGATTAGGCTGCTTTGTGGAGGGGTAAAACCCCAGAGGAAGAGCCAGGATGTTTAGGAAGGGCCTGAACAGGGAGATCAACTCACATAGGAATGGAGATCCCACCGCTACTTATGAGGAAATTCTGAGACATGCACAACGGGCAAAGGATGATTTAAAGCTTGGATCTAAGAGGTTGAGAGAATTAGGAGGATCCAGTACCAACACAGGTATAATGAAGTGACCTCATTTTCAACAGAAGCACTAGAGGCACTTCTAACAGCCGAGGCAGCTATATCATGGACCAGCTAGAGCACCTGCACAGAAGATGCACCAGATCTAGAGGACAGCTATTCTTTGTATATTCTATAAGAAGCAAGGACATGGATGAGATGCATGCAGGATGAGATTGGGCCAGTACGTATTCTGTAGATCAGGAGACCATCAGTTGAGGGCTTGTCCTAAAGGTCCAGCTCGTCCAGCTCAGGGCCAAGCTCAGGCACAGAGAGCACCCTCGAGACCACCAGCAGGACAGCAGAGAGGACCTCTTCTGCCACCATAATAGCAGCAGTTCGCTCAGCACCAACAACAGTAGAGAGGTGCCCAGCGACAAGGGCGAGCTTTCACCTTGACCGTCGAGGAGGATGAGCCAGTCGGTGATGTTATCTCAAGTTCAGTCTATTCCAGCTCATGCTTAATTTGATTTTGGTACTTCAAATAGTTTTGTATCTATATCTTTTGCTCTAAAATACCATCTTGAGTCTGAACCGTTAGCGAGGACTTGCAAGATCATGACCGGGGTGGCGTTATCCTGGTCAGTAATGTTTATAAGGACCGAAGAGTTTCCTTGAGAGGCCGAGAGTTGAGCATGTGTCTACTCGTAATACCACTTCTGAGCCACGATATAGTACTCAGGATGGATTGGTTGAGTAAGCAACATGCTATTATCGATTATCGTGGAGGCAGAGTTTAGTTTTAGGTGCCAGAAGAGCCAGAGTTTGAGTTCGTCAGAGGAGCAGCAGAGCAGAGCACAGGAGATTTCTGTGGAGCTTTGGTAGAAGAGTAGGAGCCACCACATCCATTGATTGTAGAGTATATGGACGTCTTTTCGGAGGATTTGTCGGGGTTGTCACCAGACAGAGATGTGGAGTTCTCTATAGACCTAGTGCCAGGCACAGAGCTAATATCATAGCACATCTATAGAGTGAACAACAGCGAACTGGCAGAGTTGAAGAAGCAGGTAGATGAGTTACAGGATAAGGGCTTCATCCACTCCAGTTTATCACCGTGGGGTGCTCCAGTATTATTTATACCAAAGAAGGATGGGTCGGTACGCAAGTGTATCGACTACAGGGCACTCAAAAACCTCACTATCATGAACAAATATCCGTTGCCACAGATTGACGATTTATTTGATCAGATGAGCGGACGAAGGTATTCTCAAAGATTGACTTGTGGTTGGGGTACTACCAGGCAAAAGTTAAGAAGGAGGACATTCTGAAGATAGCTTTCAGGACTCGGTATGGGTAGTTTGAGTTCTTGGTGATGCTGTTTGGGTTGACCAATGCCCCGATGGTATTCATGAACCTGATAAATAAGGTGTTTCATCAACACTTGGATCAATTTGTGGTAGTATTAATTGATGATATATTGATTTATTCGAAGACCCCAAAGGAGCATGAGAAGCACGTGAGGATAGTTCTGGAGACCCTCAGGAAGGAGAAGCTATATGGCAAGCTTTTGAAGTGTGAGTTCTTCCTTGATAAGGTTGAATTCCTCGGACATATGATTACATGAGACGGGATCTCAGTATACCCGAAAAATATTTTAGCAGTTGATTCATGGTCTACCCCAAGTTCAGTAGACGAGATCAGGAGTTTTCTTGGACTAGCAGGCTATTATCGGAGGTTTGTTTAGGATTTTTCCAGGATTGTGGAACCAATGACTAGACTAACCAGGAAGGACATAGAGTTTGTCTGGACTGAGGATTGTCAGTCTGCTTTTAAGGAGCTAAAGAAGAGGTTGACTATAGCTCCAATATTAACATTGCCATCAGGGGCAGGAGGATTTTCTATATATAGTGATGTATTGGGTAAGGGTTTGGGTTGTGTGTTGCAACAGAACGATAAGGTGATTGCCTATGCTTCCAAGAAATTATGCTCACATGAAAAGAATTATCCTACCCATGACTTGGAGTTGGCAAGAGTTATTTTTGCTCTTAAATTATGGAAGCACCATTTGTTTGGAGAGCGGATAGAGATCTTTACAAACCACAAGAGCTTGATGTATGTGTTTATATAAAAAGATCTCAATATGAGGTAGCAGTAGTGGTTGGAGTTGATGAAGGACTTCGACATTGCTTTGCAGTATCATCCAGGAAAGGGCAACGTAGTCGCGGATGCCTTGAGTAGGTATCTAGTGGCTATGTATTTGACGAGGGACAGACATTTGTTGGCTGATCTTGATAGCTTGGGTATTAAGATATTAGTTCCTGGAGTTGCAGCACAGATGTGGGAACTTCAGGTACATTCAGAGTTGATGGACTGGATCAGAGCCGCACAGTTCGAGGATGAGTCAATGAGAAGCATTAAAGCACAGGTCTGGATAGGATTGGCAACGGATTTTAGCATTGTAGATGATGGATCATTGCGGTACGGTACCAGATTGTGTGTGCCGAGTGGAGCATTATGGGAGATAATTCTTCAGGAGGCGCATCGATCTCAATACTATATGCATCCAGGTGCCAACAAGATGTATAGGGATATGAGAGAGCATATTTGGTGGTATGGTATAAAGTGGAAGGTAGCTAGCTTCGTATCCAGATGCTTAGTATGCCAGCAGGTAAAGGCAGAGAGACAGAGGCCAGGTGGATTACTTCAGCCTTTACCCATTCCAGAGTAAAAATGGGAGCATGTAACGATGGACTTTGTTTCAGGGCATCCGCGTTCTCTAGGAGGTAAATATGCGATTTGGGTCATCGTAGATAGTTTGACCAAATAAGCCCACTTTTTGCCATTCAAAGTGGGTACGTCTACGGAGAAGCTCGCAGAGAAGTATATGTGTCAAATAGTCAGATTGCATGGAGTTCCTGTAAGCATAGTCTCAGATCGGGATAGTCACTTCATGTCCCACTTCTAGAGGAGTTTACAGTCTAGCTTGGTCACTCAGCTCTATTTCAGTACCGCATATCACCCTCAGACAGACGGACAGCTGGAAAGGACTATTCAGACTCTCGAGGATATGCTACGCACATGTATTTTGGATTTTGGAGGCTCATGGGAGGATCATCTTCACTTTGTGAGTTTTCTTACAACAACAGCTACTAGGCTAGTATAGAGATATCACCATTTGAGGTATTATATGGACGGAGATGCCGCACTCCGTTATCACGGGATAATGTTGGTGAGAGAACCTTATTGGGACCAGAGATGGTCGTGGATGCAGTTGAGAAGGTGAAGCTCATCAGGGATAGAATTTTGGTAGCGCAGGACAGACAACAGCATTTGGTCGATAGCCACCGGAGACCATTGGAGTTTAAGGTATAGATTTTGTTTTGCATTGCTTGTGGTTATTTTTTTAGTTAGAGTGCTAAGGCTGTATTTTGTGCTAGGTTGGCGATCTGGTTTTCTTGAGAATTTCTCCAACACGTGGCACAATTTATTGCGGTGGAGGCGAGAAGCTTAGTCCACGATCCATTGGATCTTTCAGTATTCTCGTATGGGTCGATGCAGTTGCTTATAGACTAGACTTACCACCTGTATTGGAGGGAGTGCATAACTTGTTTCACGTGTCACAGCTGAGAAAGTACGTGGCAGATCCTAGCCATGTACTAGATCACTCGAAGATAGAGGTTGGTCCTACTCTTAGCTATCCAGAGCAGCCAGTTGAGATTCTGGACCGCAGAAAGAAGGTGCTATGGAACCAGACTATTCCTTTGGTGTGTATCGCGTGAAGGCATCACTCGCCAAGAGAGAGTACCTAGGCGCGAGAGGCCGAGATGCGCGAGCGATATCCATATTTCTTTGAGCCATGAGGTATAATTCTTTCTTGCTTGTATTGATTGCTTTTGGTAGTTAGTTTATTCCTTAATTTTGAGGACAAAATATTTCTAAGGTGGGTAGGATTGTCACCCTCACTTTTCTAACTAGGGGTAGTTTGGTAATTGGGCATGGGTATTTGTATTTTTAGGAATATAATATTAAATATTATGCATGTTATAAATATTATTTATTATATTATTTATTTATTGTTAGATGTTAGATTTTATTTTAGACTTGTGTTAGTGGACCTAACTAGTTTAGATTAGATCCATGGACCAATATTTTATTCTAGTTAGAATTGATCCCAATAGTAAGCCCATTCAATAGGAGAATGAATTAATTAGTTAAACAAATTAGACTAGAACATTTTCTCCTTAATTAATTACTTTATAACAAACCCCAAGGGGTATTGTGGATATTTCATAGTAGCTTGGAGGAGGGGGTAGAGGCCGGCCACCATAGGAGTGCAGAAAGACTCTCTCTCTTTATTTTTTATTCCAAATCTAGATATAGAATTTCTCTCTTCCAAATTCCTTCATCCCTACACCAATTTCTTTCCAATTCTTTCCCTATTCATCATTTGAGACTATTCGAACAAGGATGAAGCAATGATCTATAAGGAGGAAGCAAGGATCTACAAGGAGGAGCAAGGATCTACAAGTTAAAGGCTCTTGACACTCATTTGGAGAATTTTACTGGGAATCCATCTCCCAATAGGTATAATTCAGTTTTATCTCTCTAATTAGACTCTAAATATGTACTTTAATCATTAGGAACCCTCCATGTACTAAGGCTACCCATAAGAATTGGAATTAGGTTTATATAAGGCCTATGGAGAAAATTATGTGGTATTTTGTGTCAATTTTGGAAGAATTTTGAGATTCGCACATCTTGTGTTTGTCAATAGGTCAATTAGAACAAATTCATATATGTTCGATTGTGTGTGACTAGTCTCGTATCCAAAATTGGATACGTGTAGGCCGTATCCCGACAATTTGGCGATACCAGTTGATTTGGGTATTTTTTTTCGACACGGGAGTTTGAGCATGTCATATTTTGACACGGACACATAGACGAGTAACTAACACTTTATGTTACTTCTAATTATGATTTTAGACTTGCTCAGGTCCTTCGGGATACGTTTGGTGGTGTGGTAGAGCAGTATCACAAGCGTATCATAGATCGAGTATGATACGGGTGCGGTACAGTTCATGTGTTTGTTCCTTGCATTTCAATTCAATTTGCCATGGTTATAGCTATTAAAGTATTATAATTATAATTGTTATATGATATATATGTATATATATAATTATGTGCATGTTTTATATTCCATTTTGATGTATTGGTGGTCATAAGAGAATAGGAGAGTGCATGTGCATCACTAATATGGCTATGTAGTGACATATATATATATATATATATATATGTGTGTGTGTGTGTGTGTGTGTGTGTGTGTATGTGTTGTGTGTGAGTGAATGAGTGAGTGTATGTGTGTATTAGATGTGTGCTTGTGAGGTAAATGGAGGAATTATAAGCAAAAACAGGCCGATAAGTAGCGAGAAGTAGCAGCATAAGCACCGAGAAGCAGCAGCATAAGCAGGCCGAGAAGCAGCAGCAGAAGCAGCGAGAAGCTGCAGAAGTAACCAGTAAGCTACAGCAACAACAGAAGCAATAAGCTGCAGCAGCATCAGAAACATCAAGCAATAAGCAGCAGTAGAAGCATTAAGTTACAGCAACAGCAAGTGATAAGTAGCTGCAGCGATAAGTAGAAGCAGTAGTAATAAGCTAAGTTAGTTTATATTTATAAGTTAGTTGGTAAGTTAAGTATATATATATATATATATATATATATATATATATATATATATATATATATATATATATATATATATATATATATATATATATATATATATAAGCTTTAGTTAGCATTGGTTAGTATTATTTCTAGTTTATCTTGAGTTACACCAAGGTAATGAGAGTTGAGGTATCTTGGATATGGGTATTGAATGTCCATTGGGTATGTTAGTTATGATAGTTGGTATAGTATTGTTATAAGTTTAAATGCATGTTAGTGTATAGTGAGGTATGTTGGTTAGTTAGCTAATGTTAAATTTTGGATTACCTTGTGATACCAAGGTAATGTCAAGATATTGGTTTATACTCAAGGTATTGAGTTTTTATATCAATGTGGGTGTGTAAGTGGTGTGATACCGCATTTGCTTCAAAGACAAGGTATCCACTTAGCATTAGTTTAGCTAGCAGTACTATATATTTTGTCTGGTATATATATATTATAGTATTTTTATATCTAATAACTTGCGTATCTTATGATACGGTATTTTGTTGGTATCCTAGTATCCTAACATAGCTAGTATAGCCTAGTTACATAGTGTATGGACCCAATATCCTAGAGATGGACTCATACAACCTAGAAATAGCTAGTTTGAGCTAGAGTTGATCTAGTTTGATTATTTTGACTTAGAAACGGCTTTATGACCTAGAATTAAACTAGTTTAACTAATTTTTATTCCGAAACCTTGTATTGATTCAATATACCATATATAGGTCTGTGTGACACCAGCTTGGGCATCGAGAGAAATACCTTGCTCAGGACCTCAGGCGAGTACATTTCTCTGTAAGTTTTTATTTTATAATAGTGTATATATCTCATGTTCTAGAACTGTATACTTGATTTTGACATAGTGGTTTCACGGACTGGTGCTACATGAATCCTGTCAGGAGATGTTATCCCTTACCATATTCAGCGGGTACTCCTTCACATATTTTTTATCGTATGTATCAGATATTGATTTAGTGTACTTCGTGTTCACACACTGCTCGTGTTCAGTGTGCTTATATTCGTGTACACACACTGCTCGTGTTCAGTGTGCCCATATTCGTGTTCGTAACGTGTTATGATTGGATCCATTAGTATTGGTTGGGGATAGGGGAGTAGGAGTTAATTATGTGATCAAGCCCAGTATATTCATGTACATGTCGATAACATATCGTACTTGTAATCGAGTTACCATATTGTATTCGTGTTCAACCTAAATCGATCACATAATAAACTTGTATTTCATGGCACTTTAGCTAGATTTTAATTATTTTTATTATATTACAGATATTCTATTGTATGTTCTTCATTCTAGTACATTACCTATTTACTCTAGTTCATTTTATTCTGTTGATTAGATATCTTGTATTCTTTTCTATTATCCGTTTTATTTGCTAAATTATGTATTTGAAACTTCTTTCGGAGGTATGTACTTCGCACCAATCCTGACTGGATATATTTTTTAGATGATTGGCTCGTAGACCAGTGTTCTACATATTACGGACCGCAGGAGGGCATACCATTAGAGGATACTCCTTTAGATCAGGAGGACTTAGTACCAGAGCCTGAGGAGGTTTAGATTATTTTGTTAGACTATTATTGAGACTTATGGCATGTATATTATTTCAGTCTTGTGGATGTTTTGTGCTTCACTTTCTTTCGTTATTCCATATCGTGCTTATCGTTCTTAGTTGCATTATGATTGAGTATAGTTATATTTATGAGATAACATATTGTTCCTCCGTTTGGATTTGAGATGATTGACAAGTACCACACATATATTGTGTTAGATGTATAGATGGTTTAGTTGAGTCAAACAATGTTCTACCGCCAATGCTGCGGCGTAGGCTGGACGTACCCACGTACTCGTGCCCTAATATCCGGGTGCGAGTCATGATAATTTTTGTTTAAATGACAAAGGGGGAGAAATATATTTTTGAGGGGGAGATTCTTAATTACGGGGGAGCCGTTTTCATTAACCAATACTAGTTTGTCAATTATTATGGGAAATTATTGGCACATTGATTTTGATTAATTCATACTTAAACTAATATGTCTTTTGTTTTTAGTCCTCTCTTAAATTACAGAAACAAAAATGGACTCCTTGGACTCCGAATAATCTATGTGAACATTTCTCAAATACTCAAATCAGACATGCAACAAAATATGTCAATAACTTACAAAAGGAGGGCTAAAGTTCAAGACCTTCCTGCTCAAATCTCTCCATCATATAGTCTAAAAAATGTCTTAGGAAACATGTGAAACACTCATGATGGTTGGCAAATTCTGAAGGTTAGGTTAAAATCTGTTATAACAATCTTTAGTACAAAACCAGCATACCGGCGGTACACTGGTTCGTATCGTCGGTATACCTGTTTATATATATATATATATATATATATATATATAATATCTATCTTTGGAGCGTCACACCGATGACACACTGGTTCGTACCATCGGTATATCGATATTTTATATATTTTTGCTCTCTGTCATTGGATCGATATACCGACGACACACTGGTTTGTACCGTCGGTATACCGAAGTTTTATATATTTTATATAATTTTTCTCTCTGTCGTAGGAGCAGCATACCGACGACACACTAATTTGTCCCGTCGATATACCGATATTTTATATTTTTGTGTTCTCTGTCGTTGGAGCGGCATACCGACGGTACAATATATCGTAGCAAAGGTGTACCGATTATAAAATCTTTTGGATTCTTTAAAACTCAACGGTTAGATTTGATGCATTTATTGTACCCAACGGATGGATTTATAGCTGTTACTGTAGAGTGAACGGTATACCAACGGTATACCGTTGGCTGAAAGTTATGGGCTTTCATGACCCGCACCCGAATTAAGGGGACGAGTAGTGATCAACGTCCAGCCTACGCCATAGCATCGGTGGTAGAACGATGTCTGGGTCATCCATACTATATAATATCTCATACAATATATATATATGGTACCTGTCAATGTCATCTCTACTCCAAACGGAGGAACAATAAGGTATATGATAATGATAAACAATACTCAAACACAATATAAAAATAAAGGAGGATAAAAGCACGATATAGAAATAAAAAAGAGGAAATAAGAGTCATAATACATCCACAAGTCCCAAAACCATAAGTCTAGGCATAGTCACTCCCAAAATAATATATACATGCCATGAGTCTAGAAATGAGACTAATACAATGTCCAAAATATAAAACTAAGCCTCATGGGTCACCAGCACTAGGTTTTCCTGCTCTAGGGGAGTATCCTCTCATGGCTCACCATCATGCGGCCCGTAATAAGTGGGACACTGATCCACAAGCCAATCATCTGAAAAATATATCCAGTCAGGATTGGAGTGAAATACAAAACTCTAAAAGTAGTTCCAAATACATGGTAGAGCATATATGCCAAATAATAGAAAAAAGTACTCCTCCGTCCTCAACCAATACTTATGGATCCAATCACGACACGTTACGAACATGATTATAAGCACACTGAACACGAGCAGTGTATGAACACGAAGTACATGATAATCAATACTCGATACACACGATAAAATACATGTGAAGTAGTACCCGCTGAACACGGTAGGGGATAACATCTCCTAAAAGGATCAATATAGTACCAGTCCATGTAGCCACTGTGTCGAAATCAAGTAAACAATTCTAGAACAAGTGATATATACACTATCATGAAATAAAAACTAACAGAGAGATGTACTCGCCTCGGATCCTGAGAAAATGTGTCTCTTGATGTCAAAGCTGATGTCACCAAATCCTATTTAGAAAATTTTATGTTAATAGGTGTAAAGAATGATAAATGGGTTAAAATATACCAATGCATGCTTTTTGGGCCAATTTCTAAGTCGTTCTAGCTCAACTAAGTCATACTAGGTCCAACATTAGCTAATAGGTCTATCTTTGCCATTAATTAGCTACTACAAGCTTAACTTAGTTACACTAGGTCATACTAAGGTTATAATTAATCATCTAGTTTAATGCTAAACAACACTAGTTATACTAACTAATAATACTAACTGATATCTTATGAATACTATACTAACTGGCATATAACTAATAACACTAACTGACATCTTCTAAAAATACTTACTTATATAGCATACAAAATAATATATACTAACTAAACTAATTATCTAACCCACAACTAATATCCCATCAATTTGTTAACACTTAACCTATCAATGTGACTACTAGTCTAATACCAACCTGAAACACCATCACTGTTCAGGTACTTACCTGCATCTCCATCCTTCAGTCACCACTGTCACATTACCTTCATTCAAACAAAATAATAAACAACCTGAACTCAGACATCAGTCCTCATTGCCAATGCAGTGAACTGTATGTTTTTGTACTAACACCAACCTAACTTATATTATATACTATAATACCTACACACCATATTAGTTTGCACTCACTTTATTACACACACAAGCATGTATGCTATCCTCCTTACCTACTAATACACTCTGGTACTAACACCAACCTAACTTATAATATATAGTAACTATAATTGATAACATAGACTAGAACTTTATGCCAACTGATGTTACTATTTCTGTTTCCAGGTAGCACCTTGCTCCCTATGCCTTATCACTAGAGCATGAATTGCACAGTTATGTGCAATTTCTGAACTGAAACCCCCCAATCATAGATGCAATAATCCCCAACTAGTTGTTACCACTGTGTCAAGTACCCTCTTCTTAATGTGTTGTTAGTTCCCTTGAACCCAACTGTTGTTGACCGAGGTTTCATAATCTGAGATTGAACCCTCTCTATTATATATTATCTTATATTGTTGCTAACTTTGGCATTACCTATCCCTCACTTGTATACTCCTCCTAGTGTTCCTAGGTCTATCCAGAACATGGTTTGAGTGTGCACTGATGCAGAGCCAACTGCATACAAATACTTTCTCGTTTACACTGCACTAATTATCCAAAATCAGTCATACTCCTTTTTTTCTTTTTTATAACTCTTGATACATAGTGATGTCCCCTATGCTATTGCACTCGAATGTAACAACTGTTGTTACTGCTATTCTTAATTTTCTTCACTCCACATCACAACCACGGCAAGTAGGTTCTGAATGGCCAAGCACCAGTGTCAGTTCTGTACAGACCTGATACTCGACTCCACAACCTCTCCTTTACTGTGATACTGAAACCACAACAAGCACATCCATCTAGATATCAACACTAACACACACACACATATGTCACTAGATACAGTTCACACTGTCCTCACAATATCTCATTAGCACACAGTCACACTCTTCCTTCCTTCATCAACTATGTAGGTCATCTATCAGAGGTTCACCCACTTTATCATGAACACCTGCACACTTTACCTAAATCAATATGTGCACAGCCCAAAAATACAACACAGACACAAATAGAATAGGTATAGGGCTATACACATCAAACTATATATATATAACACCTACTAGAGGCATTCACTCAAACACATAGAGTGCACACTTTTGATATTAATAATACTCATCCAATAGAACACCAAAACTCCCAATACACCACAATAAATACTAATACACATCAAATACACTATTATATAAGTAATGCAACTTGCTACACCAAGAATTGAAGAGAAATAACATCAATCACCCAAAATGAGCTCTATATCACACTGTATCATGATATGGCCTACTCGTATCCAATTGTGGATACTTAGCTAGTAAACCTAACCCTGATCTAAGTCTATTATGACTAAATTCATGTCATGACACACAATTGATATGTCAATCTCGTAATTTCTCCTATTTGGACACAAATTATGATGTAGAAATTATAATACATATCCAATTAGCCTAGAAATTATTCCTATAGGTAGCACTATGCCATAGGATGGTTTCTAATGGTCAAATAAATGATTTGTAAGTTAAAATAAAGGAGAAATTCAGATCTATACCTATTGGAAGATGGATTTTCAATGAAATGCATAATGGACACGATCCGGACACGATCTCTCCACCAAAGCTCCTTCTCCTTGTGCTCTTTGCTACTCCAAGCTCCAAATCTCCTTGACGGATGAAAATAAAAGGGAATATGAAAGAATTGAGAAGGAAATTGATGGAGAAAATGAAAGATATTGGAGATCTAAAATTGGGGATCTAAAATGAATGTAAATGAAGAGGATAGAGAGAGGAGACCCCTCGTAAATTGGCCGGCCCCTTCCGTCTTCCTCAAGCAATATCAAAAGTCCAAGTTGCCCCTCCACTAGTGTCATGTAGGTCCTAATAAGGAAGGGATAAATTATGAAGGCTTCTAACTTATCCAAATTAACTCTAATCCTCCAAATTAAATAGTGGCAAAAGGTCTATTAGGCTTGGTCCATGTTGGGCTCGCAAGTTATCATGACAAGTCTAATTGGATTCCCAAGTGTCTAGTTTAATTAATAGGCTAGTCCACTAACTAATAAATAATAAAGAACAAATCCACAATTATTAATATAGCATACTAATTAATTATTAAATTACTAAAATGCTATAACTATGCTAAATGACTAATTTACCCATATTTGGAAAAGTGAGGGAGACAATCCTACCCACATTAGAAAAATTTTATCCTCAAAATTATGGAAGAAACTAACTACCAAAACAATCACAAAAAGGAAGAAAGAATTATACTTCATGGCTCAAACATATAATAATATCCATCGCGTATCTCGGCTTCTCGCCCCTAGGTAGACTCCCCTGGAGAGTGATGCCTCCACGCGATGTGTACCAAAGAAATCTTCTGGTTTTGGAGCGTCTTCTTTCTGCGATCCAGAATCTCCACGGGCTGCTCTTATAGCTGAGGGTCAGACCAACCTCAATCTTCGAGTGATCCAATACATAGCTAGGATCTGCCATATACCCTCTTAGTTGCGACATTGGGAATACGTTGTGCACTCCCTCTAATACAGGCGACAAGTCTAGTCTATAGGCCACTGTACCAACCCTCTCGAGAACACCGAAGGATCTGATGTACCGTAGACTAAGATTTCTACCTCCACCAAAGTGAATCGTGCCCCATGTTAGAGAAATCCTCAAGAAAACCAGATCTTCCATCTCAAACTCTAAGGATCTCCGGTGGCTGTCGGCCCAATGCCGTTGTCTGTCATGTCCCAACCGCAGTCTATCTCTGATGAGCTTCACCTTCTCAGCTGCATCCACAACTATCTCCAGTCCCAATAAGGCTCTCTCACCAACATCATCCCAAGATAATGGAGTACGACATCTCCGTCCATACAACGTCTCAAATGGTGACATCTCGATACTGGCCTGGTAGCTATTGTTATAAGCAAACTCTATAAGGTGAAGGTGATCCTCCCAAGAGCCTCTGAAATCTAAAACATAGGTGTGTAACATATCCTAGAGGGTCTGGATAGTCCTCTTTGACTACCCATATGTCAGAGAGTGATATGCAGTACTAAACTTGAGCTGGTGCCCAAGCTAGCCTACAAACTCCTCCAGAAGTAGGATGTGAAACAACTATCCCAATCTTAGTCTATGCTCACAGGAACTCTATGCAATCTGACTATCTGTCGCACATATATCTCCTCGAGATTCTCCATAGATGTACCCACTTTAAATGGCAAGAAGTGGGCCGACTTGTCAACCTGTCTACGATGACCCAAATTGCGTCTTTCCCTCCTGGAGAACACGGAAGCCCTGATACAGAGTCCATTGTCACATATTCCCATTTTTATTTAAGAATGGGCAAAGGATGAAGTAATCTACCTGGCCTCTGTCTCTCCACCTTTACCAGCTGACATACCAAGAATATGGATACGAAGCTCGCCGCCTACCGCTTTATACCATACCACCAAACATGCTCTCTCATATCTCTATATATCTTGTTGGCACCTGGATGCATATATTCTGAGATTGATGCGCCTCCTGAAGAACCTCCTCACGTAATGCTCCACTCGGAACACACAATCTGGTACCGTGCTGCAATAATCCATTCTCTGAAATACTAAAGTCCTCTGCCAATCATACCCGGACCTGCGCTCTGATGCTCCTCAGAGATTCATCCTCCAATTGTTCGGCTCTGATCCGGTCTATCAACTCTGACTGTACCTGAAGTCCCTACATCTGTGCCGGAACTCCAAGAACTAACACCTCAATACCCAAGCTATCAAGATCGGCTAATAAGTGTTTGTCCTTCGTCAAGTACATAGCCACTGGATACCTTCTCAAGGCATCAACGACTACATTAGCCTTTCCTGGATGGTATTGCAAAGAAATATCGAAATCCTTTATCAACTCCAACCATCGTCACTACCTCATGTTGAGCTCTTTTTCTGAAAACACATACTTCAAGCTTTTGTGGTCTGTAAAGATCTTCACACGCTCTCCAAATAAGTAGTAATTCGACAGCTTTAGGGAAAAAATGGTTGCTGCCAATTCCAAGTCATGGGTAGGGTAATTCTTCTCACGAGGGCATAATTATCTAGAAGCATAGGCAATCATCTTTCCATTCTGCTGTAACACACATCCCAAACCCTTAACCGAAGCATCACTGTATATATAAAATCCTTCTATCCCCGATGGCAACGTCAACACTGGAGCTATAGTCATCCTCTTCTTCGGCTCCTCAAAAGTAGCCTAGCACTCTTCTGTCCAGATGAACACTACGTCCTTCCTGGTAAACATAGTCATCGGCTCTGCAATCCTAGAAAAATTCTGAACAAATCTCCGATAATAATCTGCCAACCCAAGAAAACTCCTGATCTCTTCCACTGAACTCGGGGTAGACTAAGACTTAACTGCTGAAATCTTTTTCCGGTCTACTGAGATTTTGTCTCCAGTAATCACATGTCCGAGGAATTAAACCTTATCAAGAAATAACTCACACTTCAAAAACTTGCCATACAGTTTCTCCTTCCTGAGAGTCTCCATAACTATCCTCAGGTGCTTCTCATGCTCCTTCGGGGTCTTCGAATTTATTATCAAATAAGACCACAACAAACTGATCCAAGTACTGATGAAACACCTTATTTATCAGGTTCATGAATATTGTTGGGGCATTGGTCAACCCAAACGACATCACCAAGAACTCAAACTACCCATATCGAGTCCTAAAAGTTGTCTTCAGAATGTCTTCCTTCTTTACTTTCACCTGGTGGTACCCCGACCTCAAGTCTATCTTCAAGAATACCTTTGCTCTGCTCAACTGATCAAATAAATTGTCAATCCGCGGCAATGGGTATTTATTCTTGATAGTGAGGTTGTTGAGAGCCCTGTAGTCGATATACATACGTATCGACCCATCCTTCTTTGTACAAATAATATCGGAGCACCCACGGTGATATACTGGAGCGGATAAAGCCATTGTCCAACAACTCATCCACATGCTTCTTCAACTCTGCCATTTCGCTATTGTTCACCCTATAGACATATTATGATAGTGGCTCTCTGCCTGGCTCCATGTCTATAGAGAACTCCACTTCTCGGTCCAGTAGCAACCCCGATAACTCCTCCGAAAAGATGTCTATATATTCTGTAATCAATAGATGTGGCAGCTCCTACTCTTCCACCATAGCTCCACAGAAGTCTCACTCGCTCTGCTCTACTGCTCCTCTGACGAACTCAAACTCTGGCTCTCTTAGTGTCTGAAACAAAACTCTATCTCCATGACAATAAATACTATCATGGTGCCTACTTAATCAATCCATCCCGAGTACTATATCGTAGCTCAAAAGTGGCATTATGAGTAGACACACGCTGAACTCTCGGCCTCCCAGAGAAACTCTCCGATCCTTGAAAACATCACTGACCAGGATAATGCCACCCCAGTCATGATCTTTCAAGTCCTCGCCAACGGCTCAATATCAAGATGATGCTTTAAAGTAAAAGATACAAATACGAAACTATGTGAATCACCAGAATCAAATAAAGCATGAGCTGCAAAAGAATCAAGATAGACTGAAACTGAAGTGACATCTCCAACTGGATCCTCCTCCTCCTCGATGGTCAGGGCAAAAGCTTGCCCCTGCTACGCACCTCTCTGCTATTGCTAGTACTGTACGAATCTCTATTATTGTGTCAGCAATGGAGGTCCTTTCTACTGTCCCGCTGGTGGTCTCGTGGGTGCTCTCTGTGCTTGGGCCCTGCCCTGTGCTGGACGACCTAGAGCTCTAGGACAAGCCCTCAACTGGTGGTCTCCTGATCCTCAGAACAAATACTAGCCCAATCTCATCCAACATGCATCCCATCCATGCCCCGGCTTCTTGCAGAATGGACAAGGAATAGCTGGCCTCTAGGTCTGGTGCACCGGCTGCACTGGGGCTCAAGCTTATACGGGGAACTGCTACCTTGGTTGCTGGAAGTGTATCTGAGGCTGCTGCTGAAAGCGATGCCGCTTTGCTGGCCCCGCACTACTGCTAGCTCCTGAAGGATCTCTCATCCTCTTGGAGCTATGCTCCAAATCATCCTCCACTTGTTGTGCGGATCGGGATAGTCATTTTACTTCTCATTTCTGAAGAAGTTTGCAGACGAGTTTGGGCACCCAGCTCAAGTTCAGTACTGTATATCATCCCCAGACAGATGGGCAGTCAGAAAGGACTATTCAGACTCTCAAGGATATGCTGCGTACTTGTATACTAAATTTTGGGGGATCTTGGGAGGACCATCTCTATTTGGTAGAGTTCGCTTATAACAACAGCTACCAGGCTAGTATAGAGATGTCACCATTTGAGGCTTTATACGGTCGGAGATGTCGTACTCCCTTGTCATGGAACGATATTGGAGAGAGAGTTTTGCTAGGGCCAAATATGGTTGTGGATGCAGCGGAGAAGGTTAAGTTGATCAAAGACAGACTTCGAGTGGCGTAGGACAGACAGCGGCATTGGGCCGATAGCCACCGGAGACCTTTCAAGTTTGAGGTATAGTTTTAGATTTTTGTTTTGTGCTTATTATTGGTTGTTTGTTATAGATTAAGTTCTTAAGGTTATATTTTTTTCTAGGTTGGTGGCTTGGTGTTTTTGAGGAATTCTCCGACACGAGGCACGATTCATTTCGGTGGAGGTAGAAAGCTTAGTCCGTGATTCATCGGACCTTTCAGTATTCTCGAGAGGGTCAGTGCAGTTGCTTACAGACTAAACTTTCTACCTGCATTGGGAGGGAGTGCATAACGTGATTCATGTATCACAGTTGAGACGGTACGTGACAGATCCTAGTCACGTGTTGGATCACTTAGAGATAGAGGTGGGCCCTACTCTTAGCTATCCAGAGCGGCCAGTTGAGATTCTGGATCGGAGAGAGAAGGTGCTGAGGAACTAGACTATTCCCTTGGTATGTGTCGTATGAAGGCCTCACTCTCCGGTGGAGTCTACTTGGGAGAAAGAGGATGAAATGCAAGAGCGTTACCCATATTTGTTTGTGCCTTAAGGTATGTTCTTTTTTGTTTTGTTTTGTTCTATTCTGTTCTATTTATTTTTTGGGGGTAGTTTCATCTTTGAATTTTGAGGACGAAATTATTTTAAGGGGGGTAGACTTGTCACTACCATATTTTTTAGGAAAGGATATTTTGGTCATTTCAAAATTAATTAAATATTATGCATGTTAAATATTTATTTATTATATTATTTAATTATTTTTAGATGTTAGTTTATTATTTTGGACTTGTGTTAGTGGACCTAACTAGTTTAGATTAGATACATAAACCAACATTTATTTCTAGTTAGAATTGAGCCCAATTATAAGTCCATTCATTAGAAGGATGATTAATTAAGTTAAACCTAATAGACTAGAACCTTCCATCCTTAATTATTTCTTCATGAGAGGCCCCAAGGGGTATTTTAGATATTGCATAGTAGCTTGGGGAGGGGGTTTAATGGTCGGCCCATATTTCAAGGGAGGGAAGTTTCTCTTTATTTTTATTTTAAATCTAGATCTAGAATTTTATCTTCCAAATTTCTTCATTCCCACATCAAACTCCACCCAATTTTTTTTTCAATTTCTTCCCTATCATCATTAGAGGCTATTGAAACAATGATCTACAAGGAGAAAGCAAGGATCTACAAGAAGGAAGCAAGTATCTACAAGTTGAAGGCTCTTTTCACCCAAATTAAAAGTTTTATTGAGAATCCATCTCCCAATAGTTACAATTAAGTTTTCCCTCTTTAATTAGACTCTAAATCTGGGATTTAATTATTAGAAACCACCCCATAAACTAAGGCTACCCATAGGAATTGAAATTAGGTCCATGGAAGGCCTATGGAGGAAGTTATGTGTAGTTTTATGTCAATTTTAGGAGAATTCCGAGATTGACACATCTTGTGTTTGTCAATCTGCCAATTAGACCAAATTGACATATATTTGATTGTGTGTAGCTAGTTTCGTATCCACAATTGGATACGTGTAGGCCGTATTCCGTCAATTTGGAGATACGTATTGATTTGGGGGTTTTCTTCCGATACGAGGGTTTGTGCATGTCATATTTTGACACGAACACACAGATGTATATTTAACTCTTTGTATTATTCATAATTGTTATTTTAGACTTGCTCGTGTCCTTCGGGGTATGTTTGGTTGTGTGGTGAACTTGTATAGCAAGCGTATCATAGATCGAGTATGATACAGGTGTGATGCACTCCATGTATTTATTTTATTGCATTTATAGATTCAATTTGCCTTATGTATAGCTATTAGAATATTAAATTATCAATGTATATGATATATATATATATATATATATATGTGTGTGTGTGTGTGTGTGTGTGTGTGTGTGTGTGTGTGTGAGAGTTGTGGAGATATATATACATAGTTATATATATGTATGTATGTGTGTTTATATGTATATGTTGATATGTATATGTGAGTTATAGAGATATATATACATAGTTATATATTTATATGTGTGTGTGTTGTTTCGGATAATAAACGAGAAAAGATTTGATGAATGCGGAAAACGAGGTCTTGTACGAAGACCCGTCCTTCTTTTATGTTTACAAACAAGATTGTACAAATTTGATCCTACACCAGGATGTCTAAGTATAATTTATTTAATCTGGGTGAATATTGCTATAGGTGTCTGATCTGCAGTCGATCACTTTAGCCCTTGGACCACACGATGTTGAAGAAGTGCCGTGGAAGACAGGTAGCAGCTTCGAGGGTTGCTAAAGAGGGTGGATGCCCGATGCCAAAGTCGTCGATCCCTTCTCTTTGCCTGAGCTCTGGATTCTCCTCTCTCTCTCTCTCTCTCTCTCGACCGTTGGATCTGGTACTGGATCTCTTGATCAGTTTTCAGAACTAACTTCTTCGACCCTCCAATTTGTCGACCATGTTCCTCATTGATAGAGGTCTCTATTTATAGAGTTTTAGTGACAGTGACCACTCAATCGGTATAAAAACTGAGTAGTGGAAAGTATAGTACCCCTTTTACACAACGGTTAAAATAACCAATGCCTGCGTATAGATGATCCTTTGAATGAGCGTGTGATGCGGGTCCAACTAAGGGACAAAATGCGTATAATCGCTACGAAGATCACGGCGTAGAATCCACGTAGGCAGGTATCCATCGTGTAGAAGAGGTTGGCATAGAAGCCAATGTCTGTCACAATGGCATATAAGCCAAATAGTTATCAAACCGGCATAGAAGCCGAATAGGCATAGAAGCCGAGTGGTCATAAAGGCTGAGTAGGCGTAAAAGCCGAGTAGGCACAGAAGGCCGAATGGGCGTAGAAGCCGAGCAGGCACCAAAGCTGAATAGGCGTAGAAGCCGCTGCGTAACGTGCCAGAGTGATGATGTGGACGTTTTAGCCGGAATTACAGCTCTTGGAGATAATCAGATCTCTTGCATTAAATGCAGAGATCTGCCCCCATCCTGTGCATTAAATGCAGATGCTTGTCTTTCAGATTTGTCATCATTCCGCGCATTAAATGCAGATACGCACCTTGAACCCTGTGCGAAGAGTAACCACTATCGTGGCAGTCTGTTCATCTTCTGCGGAGCATAAGGAGCTCATGTTTGCCTGTGTAAAACTAGGCAGCGTATTCCCTTATATGCGTAGGACCAGCTCTTGCAAAGGGGATGTCACTAAACGACGGTTCGGTGACATTTAATCAAATCTCCTGCATTAAATGTGGAGATCCGCCATCATCTTGTGCATTAAATGCAGACACATATTTTGAAGGCCTGCCACCCTTCTGTGCATCAAACGCAAAGACGTGCCTCAGGCATCTGTCAGTATTCGGCGCATTAATTGCAGAGACGTACCTTGAGGGCCGGTCACCGCCCTGTGCATTAAATGTAGAGACGTACCTCGAGTCCCGTACAGAGTTCAGCTTTTAATGTGGCAGGCAGTTTGCCTTCTGCGGAGCGTAAGAAGCTCTCATCTGCCTGTATAAAATAAGGCAGCGTATTCCTCTGTGTACGTAAAAGCGGTTTACGTAAGGGAAATAGCAGTAAATGACAGCTTGGGTTGCAGTGCCGCGCCATCATTATAGCCGTCGCCTGGGTAGTCGAGCAGTATCCCTTTGTCAGAAGTTGAGACGTCAGGTTCATTGCAGGATCTGACAGGTTCATTGCAGGGAATACGAAGCGTCCCTCGTACACTTCAATACTGTATTGAAAGAGGATGAGTTTTACGCCATAAAGGCGATGAAGCACCCTGTTTACGCCGAAGCAGCCTAGGCATACTGCCCTATGCGGATGGTCCTCGAGCCTATATTTCACGCTGTGCTTGACGGAGAAGCTCTGATTGCACGTTGAAGGCTCTGAAGTCCTTTGTTTACGCTGCTTTGCATCAATATGCTGCGTAGAGCTATCCAGCATATTTTTTATGCTTCAACAAGACCCCCTTCAAAGCTTTTAAATTTTTTGTAATTTGAAACGCTTTGAATGAAGCATGAACTTTGAATCGACCCATGAAGAAGAGTAATTTTTTCAATGTTGAACTCTGTATGCTTCGGTACTTGGGATATCTTGAGGTCAAGAAGGAGTATCTTCTGTGTGAACTCCTGTAATTGACCGCCTTGAGAACCGTTCAGATGTACGCGTACTCTGGCCTGCATATCTTTCAGATGTGTGAGAATTCATGGAGCACGAAATCATAAGTTGGCAGCCTCTGAGCATAAACTAAACACCATCGAGCGTGAAATCATAGACTTATAGTTCCTGAGCGTGAAGTCGTAGGTTTATAGCCTCTCGAGCATAAAAGCTACCGAGCACAAAGGCATCCGGACGTAAAACTCGACTTGTAGCTGTCGAACGTAAAGCCGTAGATTCGTAGCTGTCGAGCGTAGAAAGCTCCTTAGCGTAGAACTATAGATTTGTTGTTTCTGAAAAGAAAATTTTTCGAGCGTGAATTCGTGGATCCGTCACCTCTGAGCGTAAACTAAGCGCCACCGAGCGTGAGATCATCGATTTGGTATCTGTTGAGCGTGAAGTCGTAGGTTTGTAGCCTCTCGAGCATAAAAGCTACCGAGCACAAAGGCATCCGGGCGTAAAACCATAGACTTATAGCCTGCGAGCGTAAAACCGTAGATCTGTAGCTGTCGAGCGTAGAAAGCTCCTTAGCGTAGAAACCACGAACCTGCTTTGTGCAAAAACTTTTCGAATTCACTGACTGTCCGCCTTCTCTGAATAAATAGGCTGACGTAGGACCCAATCATAACCGAATATTAATTAGGAGATTTGGTTCGGGGTCTGAGGAGTCCATCCGAACTCTATATATACCCCTGGCGTCTTGAGTGAAAGTAATATTTGGGATTACCTCCATCACACTGTGGCATTGAGGACACGCCACGGGTTCTTCGTCAGACCTATTATTCGTTGCGCACTGGAGTTCAAATAATAGGTTCGGGATAAGCCCTGCCAGAGGTAATATGGACATGGCAGTTTTTGTGGACCTAACACCACTGGCGTACTTAGAGTTAAGTACGGGCGCTAAGTTGAGATGACAACCGATGTGATAGTCGATAGCCAAAAACTCGGAGAGTTTGTTCAGAGGTAATATGAACATGACAAACTTTGTGGCCCTAACACCACTGGCGTACTTAGAGTTAAGTACGAGCGCTAAGTTGAGATGACAACCGATGTGATAATCGATAGCCAAAACCAAGAAGGTTTGTTCAGAGGTAATATGAACATGACAAACTTTGTGGACCTAACACCACTGGCGTACTTAGAGATAAGTACGGGCGCTAAGTTGAGATGACAATCGATGCGATAATCGATAGCCAAAAACTCGGAGAGTTTGTTTAGAGGTAATATGAACATGACAAACTTCTGGGATGCAATTCCATCGGGGATGGAGGTGCATATCTGCTCAGAGGTAATATGGACATGGCAGTTTTTGTGGACCTAACACCACTGGCGTACTTAGAGTTAAGTACGGGTGCTAAGTTGAGATGACAACCGATGTGATAGTCGATAGCCAAAAACTCAGAGAGTTCGTTCAGAGGTAATATGAACATGACAAACTTTGTGGACCTAACACCACTGGCGTACTTAGAGTTAAGTACGGGCGCTAAGTTGAGATGACAACCGATGTGATAATCGATAGCCAAAACCAAGAAGGTTTGTTCAGAGGTAATATAAATATGACAAAATTTGTGGACCTAACACCACTGGCGTACTTAGAGTTAAGTACGGACGCTAAGTTGAGATGACAACCGATGTGATAATCGATAGCCAAAACCAAGAAGGTTTGTTCAGAGGTAATATGAACATGACAAACTTCTGGGATGCAATTCCGTTGGGGATGGAGGTGCATATCTGCTCTGGTTGGCATAAACCTGAGGATGTCCTCAGTCGGCCATCAGCATCTCGCGTAATCCGGAGGGTAGGCATAATGTTCCCTTGCTGGCGTAAAGGTCGTAAAGTTGAGTAGTCCGCCGCATGCTTTCCCTTGCGTAGATTGCAGGGATCATCTGCTTTTCCCCGGAAGACAGATGCATTTTTACGCGCGGAGCACGTTTGTGATTCCTGATTTGGCGCTGAGGCATCATCAGAAATTTTGTCTATTCCGCCAGGGACGAAAGACTGAAATTTACGCGCAAAGTGCGGTTTAGGCTCCTGGACTAGCGCTGAGGCATTGTCAAAAGTTTCGTCTGTTCCGCCAGGGACGGGTGACTGAAATTTATGCGCAAAGCACGGTTTAGGCTCCTGGACTAGCACTGAGGCATTGTCAGAAGTTTCGTCTGTTCCGCTAGGGACGGGAGACTAAAATTTACGTGCAGAACGCAGATTATACTTTTGGGTTAGCGCTGAGGCTTTGCCAGAAGTTTTGCCGGTCCTGCCAGAGACAGGCGACTGAATTTTACACGCAAGACGCAGAGGGAGCAAAGCTACAACCTCATTTGTCGGAGAGATCGGAGAGATCGGAGAGTCCACAGGAATGGCAGAGGATGTCTTGGGCATCCAGACCTTGCGCAGCTTCCTGTTCCTTTGGACGGAGAGGGAGTGAGAGCTACCCCCTGCTCGAAGCATGTCTTCGTAGGCCGACTGGTCGAACTGGACGACCAGTGTCTTCTTTACGGATCCCACGGATACCGTATCGTGTTGAGCAATAGCTTCCTCATCAGAAGAGAAAGACGTCCCCAGCAGAGTCGCCATCTTGTTTCGGATAATAAACGAGAAAAGATTTGATGAATACGGAAAACGAGGTCTTGTACGAAGACCCGCCCTTCTTTTATGTTTACAAACAAGATTGTACAAATTTGATCCTACACGAGGATGTCTAAGTACAATTTATTTAATCTGGGTGAATATTGCTATAGGTGTCTGATTTGTAGTCGATCACTTTAGCCCTTGGACCACACGATATTGAAGAAGTGCCATGGAAGACAGGTAGCAGCTTCGAGGGTTGCTAAAGAGGGTGGCTGCCCGATGCCAAAGTCGTCGATCCCTTCTCTTTGCCTGAGCTCTGGATTCTCCTCTCTCTCTCTCTCTCTCTCTCTCTCGACCGTTGGATCTGGTACTGTATCTCTTGATCAGTTTTCAGACCTAACTTCTTCGACCCTCCAATTTGTCCACCTTGTTCCTCATTGATAGAGGTCTCTATTTATAGAGTTTTAGTGACAGTGACCACTCAATCGGTGTAAAAACCGAGTAGTGGAAAGTACAGCACTCTTTTACACAACGGTTAAAATAACCAATGCCTGCGTATAGATGATCCTTTGAATGAGCATGTGACGCGGGTCCAACTAAGGGACAAAACATGTATAATTACTACGAAGATCACGGCGTAGAAGCCACGTAGGTAGGTATCCATCATGTAGAAGAGGTTGGCATAGAAGCCAATGTCTGTCACTATGGCATAGAAGCCAAATAGTTATCAAACCGGCATAGAAGCCGAATAGGCGTAGAAGTCGAGTGGTCATAAAGGCCGAGTAGGCGTAGAAGCCGAGTGGTCATAAAGGCCGAGTAGGCGTAGAAGCCGAGTGGTCATTAAGGCCGAGTAGGCGTAGAAGCCAAGTAGGCACAGAAGGCCGAATGGGCGTTGAAGCCGAGCAGGCACCGAAGCTGAATAGGCGTAGAAGCCGCTGCGTAACGTGCCAGAGTGATAATGTGGACGTTTTAGCCGGAATTACGGCTCTTGGAGATAATCAGATCTCTTGCATTAAATGCAGAGATCTGCCCCCATCCTGTGCATTAAATGCAGATGCTTGTCTTTAAGATTTGCCATCATTCTGCGCATTAAATACAGATACGCACCTTGAATCCTGTGCGAAGAGTAACCGCTGTCATGGCAGTCTGTTTATCTTCTGCGTAGCGTAAGGATCTCACGTTTACCTGTGTAAAACTAGGCAGCATATTCCCTTGTATGCGTAGGAGCAGCTCTCGCAAAGGGGATGTCACTAAACGACGGTTCGGTGATATTTAATCAAATCTCCTGCATTAAATGTGGAGATCCGCCATTATCCTGCGCATTAAATGTAGAGGCATGTTTTGAAGGTCTGCCACCCTTCTGTGCATCAAACGCAGAGACGTGCCTCAGGCATCTGTCAGTATTTGGTACATTAATTGCAGAGACGTGCCTTGAGGGCCTGTCACCGCCCAGTGCATTAAATGTAGAGACGCGCCTCGTGTCCCGTACGGAGTACAGCTTTCGATGTGGCAGGCAGTTTGTCTTCCGCGGGGCATAAGGAGCTCTCATATGCCTGTGTAAAATAAGGCACCGTATTCCTCTGTGTACGTATTAGCGGTTTACGCAAGGAAAATGGCAGTAAATGACAGCCTAGGTTGCAGTGCTGCGCCATCATTATAGCCGTCGCTTGGGTAGTCGAGCAGTATCCCTTTGTCAGAAGTCGAGACGTCATGTTCATTGCAGGATCTGACAGGTTCATTGCAGGGAATACGAAACGTCCCTCGTACACTTCAAGGCTGCATTGAAAGATGATGAGTTTTACGCCATAAAGGCGATGAAGCACCCTGTTTACGCTGAAGCAGCCTGGACATACTGCCCTACGCGGATGGTCCTCGAGCCTATATTTCATGCTGCGCTTGGCGGAGAAGCTCTGATTTGCACGTTGAGGGCTCTGAAGTCCTCTTTTTACGCTGCTTTGCATCGATGCTTCGTAGAGCTATCCAGCGTATTTTTTATGCTTTTACATGTGTGTTTATATGTATATGTTGATATGTATATAAATATAGATATAGATCTCTATTGCATACATGTATGTATATATGTATATACATGTATGTATATATATATATGTGTATGTATAGATATATATATCTACTTATATTTGTAAGTGTTATATGTGTGTTTATAGATTGGTATGTATATATGTTTATGTGTGTAAGTGTGAGTGATATATATATATATATATATATATATGTGTGTATGTGTATGTGTGTGTGTGTGTGTGTGTGTATTGATGTGTGTGTATGTGTGTGCAAGTTGTATGTGTGTGTGTGTGCTAGGAAGGGGTCATGGCAGAAGCATCTAGCCAGAAGCATGCAGCATCTAGCAGCAGCTTCAGTAGCTCAAGGAGGCAGTGTCGTGGCAGCAGGCAGCAGCTAGCAAAGCCTGCAGAGCCAACTACATTCAGCTAGCACAGCAATATGGCATAACAAGCAGGCAGCATGTGCAGCAGCAACTGCAAGCTACAGCAGCTCGAGCATGGGCAGTAACAGCAACAGCAATAGCATACTGCAGCTGCAGCAAGGCTAGCAGTGAGAAAATACCGCAGTAGGAATATGTAGGCAACCACAACAGCATCATCATTAGCACAACAAGTATGCAGTGGCAGAAACAGCAGTAGCTAGCAGCTTTTCAGCATCCAATTTCAGTGAGCAGCTAGTGCAGAGCAGGTAAGAAGGTAAGTTGATAGTTAGTTTAACTAGTTAGCTTGTTAGTTTATTTAATAGTTTAGTTAGTTATTTTGTTATTTAGTTATCTATATACATGTACATGTTGTTAGATTAGTGATTATATAAATACTTGATTACTTGTTAGTAGTTATACATATAAATATGCACATATGGTTATCTAGTAGTTAGATATATACATATATACTTGTTACTAGTTAGTGATATATAGTTGTATGTATATATATATATATATATATATATATATATATATATTAATATCTTAGTAGTTAGTTAGTAGTATGGTGTTAGTTAAATACATGTTAGTTTCTAGTTAGTATTTTGGGTAGTTAAGTATATGTAGGTTTCATATTACCTTGTGATACCAAGGTAATGTCAAGGTATTGATGGATACTCAAGGTATTGGGTTTGAGTATCAAGATGGGTGTGCAGTGGTGCGATACCGCATTGGTTCAAAGCCAAGGTATCCACTTAGCATTAGTTTAGTTAGGAATATAATATATTGTTGAGTGTATATAGATATTATGATATTTTCATATCTTTAACTTGAGTATCTTACGATACGGTATCCTATTGATTTCCTAGTATCCTATTATAACTAGTGTGGCCTAGTTGCATAGTGTATGGACCCAATATCTTAGAGATAGACTCATACAACCTAGAAATAGCTAGTTTGACCAAGTTTGACCTAGAGTTGACCTAGTTTGACTGTTTTGACTTAGAAATGGCTTTTTGACCTAGAAGTTGACTAATTTAACTTATTTTTATTTTGAAACCTTATATTGATATAATATTCCATATTTAGATCATCGAGGCACCGTACCGGACATCTGTGATACTGTTCACCAGATTTTAGGTGAGTATATTCTCTGATTATTTCTCATTTATGATATCCTCTATGTCTCTTGTATCTAGTGTAGATATCCTTGAATTCTTGATACGATGGTTACATGGATTAGTATATTTCGATCTCGTCATGAGATATTATTCCTTGGTATATATGGTGTATCTTGTGCAAGCCTTATTTTCTTGTTCTTCTTATACAAATAGATATATTGGTTCATGAGAAGAGTAGCGCCCTTCTTGTGGAAACCCGTATCATAACGTACCATGGTTGGATCCACTATACCAATCGGGGGCGAAGAGTATGTAGTGTAGATATATGATCATACCCTTCTTGTATCAAGTCTTATTCATTAAATAGTGTTAATCATACCCTCCTTGTACCCTAAACTTTGGTAAATCTTAGGAGAATCACCTTTACTTAGTAGAATTCTCATATAACAATAGTTATCAGGCCAGTATTCAGATGGCACATTTCGAGGCACTATACGACAGGAGATATAGATCATCGCAAACACTACAAGAAAAACAAACTTTCTTGACGGTCGATTTCTTGACGGATGGACAAAACCATCTAGGAAATCATTTATCTTAACGATTTTAGACATACGTCAAGAAAATATCCTTTTTGTGTTATTTTATAAAATTTGATCATAATACTTGACAGTTTTAGAGAAACCGTCAAGAAAAACTTCTTGATTTATTGACGGTTTTGTTATAACCGTCAAGTAAAGCATGTGCAAAAATATTCTTCCTTATATTGCAGCTACTATTTTAGTAATTTTTTGAAAGTTTCTTTAGGACTTATGTTGACGGTTGTGGTCCATGGAGCGCTGCTAGGAAACACCAATATAAACTTTAATTTTTGAAAAAAAATCATTACTCGCGACTCGGCATGTTATTTTTCGTTAACGAAAAATTTCCCCCTTTATCTCAAAGCCCCTCCTCTCCTACTTCTTTTCCAAAGAAAACTCCTTTCTCCACCTGCAGCTCCCCTTCTTCTTCTTTTCCTCCTCTCTCCATCTGCGACCTTGACCGTCATTACCTGTGTTGGACGATAGTTGAGCTCAAGCTCGTCGGAGCAACTCCTCCGTCGAGCGTGACTAAGCTCCACCGTCGTACTATAGCTTCCAACCACCACCCTCCGCCACGAAGCTCCGCAAGCGTTCGGTTGTTATCGCCAGTGATTAGTGGGGGAAGATCGACATTCCTCCGGTGATCACTTCATCATTGTTTTCGACGAATGACCTCCTTCTCCGTTAAGGTTTTTCCCTATGATGACGACTAGTTCAAGTCTATGGCGGTTGTTCTCGAGCTGTGATCTCCTTTAGCGACAGTGACAAACTCGATCGAGACAAGGACTCGGCCATCCGTCGAGCTTCAGACGACCTGAACGTCACTTAGCTCTAGATCGCCAGCGTCAAGATCTTCACCACAGAGTTTTCCCTCGTGCGGTTGGGTGCGGATCGCTTCTCCGACAATCCATATGAGGATCTAGCCTCTATGGTAGTTGATCTAACGAATTTGAGATCGAGTCGATGAGTCAGTAATATTCGATCTTGATTCTGGATTTCTTCTTTCAATTTTTTATCAGTGGTTGAAACTCGATTCTGAATTATTATAAATTCTTATTGCACATAAACTGTTCGACGTAATATTTCGGTGGATTCCGATCTCTTAATTCGCAACTAATTATTTTAAAACTATTGCTCAATGAAATGTCGCTGAGACATCGATGATCCTCGGGTGATCGAAAGCTCCTCTCCGACCATTTCATCCGATTGGGAATAGGTAGTAAGTTGAGCGCCACCTGATGTCGATCTTAACTTGACATTTGAAGTCTCTGGCTATGTTTTGTACAAATCAAATACTTTAAATCGGTTTGAGTTGATATTAAGGTAAGCTTCATTGAAGCCTTTAGATTATGTTTCAAGTATTTGGTTAATTGATTGTCTCTGTTTTAATTTTGATCATATTGATTTCATTACCTCTGTTATTTTATGTTCTGCTTCGATTGCTCAATATGTGTTCGATAAATGTTCATAACAGATAATTCAGTTCTGGTTTTCACTTGTATGGCAGATAAAGATCATCGCACCACCATCAAAAGTTTCAAGGGAGTTCTTCTCTCTATTTACAGCCATAATTTTTTCTTGGATGATCGGACATTGTGAGGTAAGAAATATTAACTATTTCTCTTCAAGCTTATCTAACTTAGGAGATTACACCTCCAAATATATTTTGATTATGGATTTAAATTTTTAAGTCACTGAGCAAGGTTAGAGAATCTGAATTTTAAGGGAAAATAAAGAAAAATATGGTGCATATTCCTAAGTGTAGGTATATTTTCCATCTTTATTAATGTGATTTGTTTACTTAGTTGGGCATTATGTTCAGAACTGTTATGCCAAATAGTCATGGAAACCTCTCTTAACTAAAATTTTAATTTTATTGGTTGCGACTTGATAACTTGAAGTATTCAATAAATGTCCACTTGAAGTGTGTAGTCTGTATGTTCTATATGTCTAAGACTTGTCCTCTACTTCTCTTCATAAGTATACTTGTATTCCTGTCATGTTGATGCAAATGCCTGTTGGGCTTTTGGGTTGGTTAAGTTCTATCATTTTTTTGTTGGAGTTTAACTTTTGTGAAATTTGTTATCATTTTGCTAAAAGTTTGAATCTTTATTTGTGCAAAATTTGCCAATTATTTTAGGAGGGAGCCGAAGAAATATTTGTAAATGATGTGGGGCAGAAAAGTAAGATTTTTGAAGACCTCTCTATTTCAAATATTATTAATAGTGTTAGCAAATGTTACTTTTTATTTAATTCATATTTTTATAACCTAGATTTGGTCCTTAATGTAGTATGATTAGTTCAAAAAAATTGAGACCATTAACAAGTTATCATAGTCCAGAGCAATAGTGGTTGACTTGTAAGTCCTTTATTTATGTCAGTGCTCGAGTCACATATATCAGTATTTTTTTTTCTTTTCTTTTCTTTCTGATGGGAACACAAGTTATTCTTTACACTATACAAGTTCTTCTGTATTTCACAAAGCCATCCATTAGTATTATATAAGTCTATTTTGTTTACAAAGCTTGATATCTTGCACAATTTTTGTATATAGGAGATAAGCTATGACAATCACCACTTATGTGTTATAGGTAATTACAACATGTAGTATCTAAATAATGTACATATTTTATTAGTATACATATTGGTTCCTAGTGAGGACCAAGAGCACAAAGTATTTGTGAACTAAGTTTTTGTGGAACAAATGGAAAATTATTCATTTAATAGGTTGTTGAGTGTTGACAATGCTTGCGCATGTTTAGACAAACCTGGAAAAAGGTTCTAATAAGTTGAAGATATAGCAGGAAGTCGTAAGTGGACACATTTTAATATAATTTCTATTCATGATCAGTGTAATAGCTATTATTCTAAGCCTTATCCAATATAATGTCTATATTGTAGATTGGCTTTGACTCCCTCTTTGTTGACCAATTCCACATTTTGACCTATACGCGTGCTCCAATTGGTCCTATATTCTATTCATGTCTTGAATTATTTTGTCGCATCATGATTAGAGAATCAATAGTTCATTTTGTAGGAAGACTTAAATTTGATTAAAACTACGCCAAATGTTAACTTACTAATTTTTTGATATTCTTCATCATCACACTTAATTATTCAACTAAGAATCATATAGAACGACTTTAGATTTTAAAATTAATACTAAAACAGACAGCTTAATTTCTGTGAGATGCTATATTAATTCTAGAATAGAGATGTCTGTAGAATTTTTTTGGACTATAAGATAGTTAGAGAAGAAGTAAGACTTGATGTAGAGTCAGTTGTTGTACGCGGATTGCTTCTTGGTCGACATAACTTTTCGGGTTTTAATAATAGACATTTGTATTCCTTTTGACTTTAGCTTATTCTTTCTTCTTTTCTTTGGTAGATTATGGTTGTTGTGTTACTTCAGAAAGTTAATTAAAGTTAATTAAAGTTAATATTTTAACATGTGCACTATTATTTGGCAGAAAGTAGTATCCTGAACACATTACTAGTTGTATCTGACATGTGCTGAAAGTAGTATCATACATGTGCACGTATAAATTTGAAATGCAGGTTTTATTTTTAGTCTAAAATATATGTTTTGGAGCATATTACTAGTTGTCTCTCATGTCTCAATCGTAATTGAACAGTATGAGAATGCAACGTATTTTCTTTATCACCATTTGTAGGTATATGTGGCCAAGAATCTACCCAACATCCAATACATGTCTTCATCTTCAACATGAAAAGTGTTTATTGAGAACTGAGGATGGGTTTAGCATTTTTGAAGCTCATCAAAAGTTGAAATCATTTTGATTTGGAGTTTCCACATATCTGAGTTTGGATTATTTGCACTATATATATTTTTTGTTAGGTACCTTTTACCATAGAACTTGGATATGCAAAGTATCATGAACACATTACTAGTTTGTATCTAATATGTGCTAAAATTAGTATTTGACATATGTGATACATAGTACTGATACTCGGAGGTTACAAATCCACCTCTGATGTCATGACTTGGGCCCTTTACTATCTGGCTAAATATCCAGATGTACTCAAAAAACTCAAGGTACATAATTAAGCATTAATTACTACATTCATGGTCAGTGTGGCGGTTGATTTGATTGAAATTGTGTATGTATGATAATTTGCAGGAAGAAACACGATCGATCCAGGTGCACAAGTTCAAAGATGAGCTTCCTGTGGCTGAAAATATCAAAAGTATGAAGTATACTACAAAGGTAATAGAGGAACTGATTCGCCTGTCGAATTTTTCTCCTTTTATCTTCAGAAAAGACGTAAAAGATGATGTTGTGATCAATGGTGAGAGCGATATCCTTCTTCTCAAAGATTTGAGTAAGTTTATCATGCATATTCTATCTGAAATCTTAATTTCTCCAGGTTACAAATTCCCTATGAACAGAAGGGTTTTAGTGTGGATATGTTCCATTCATGTTGACTCCCAATATTTTCCTGATCCATTGACTTTCAATCCAAACAGATGGGAAGTAAGTAGAATTCACTTATCAAAGTTATTATATATCTTATTAACTACAAGATCCTCTAAAAGTAAAGAAAATATTATATGTGCAAAATTTTAAGGCCAAACCTGCAACCTACTTTGTTTTTGGATGTGGGCAGAGATACCGTGTGGGCAACAACTTTACGAGAACTCAAGTCATGAGGTTCCTATGTCATTTACGCCTCAACTCTAGGTAAGTTGTTATTTCTTGATTCCATGTGTTTAGTTTAAAATTTTACTCACAAAAAGACCAAAAAATGTGTCTTCTTTATTCTTTCATGAAATTTTCTCCATCATCCTTCACTTACTTTTTTACATAACAAAAATGTCTTGTAAAGAATTTCTTTAAGATTAAAAATCTTTTACTAAAAAAATTCCAGGTACTTTGTTTGATAACTTTGTAGGAATTGGTAGATATTTTAGTATGCATATGATATCATATTTTGAGAGGGGGATTAATGTCATCATCTTCCTAATTTAAAGAAATAGTATTTAATAAGATTACTATTATGATGTGAAGTTGCGAATTATAGGAAAGCAGGGAACATTACATAATTTTTTTTTCAGAAGATTTTTTTTCTTATAAAATATGTGTATAGGTTAATGCTTTCTTATGAACATGTGTATAAGTTAAATTCAACCATATTTTTTCTATTTGGGTTTCAAATTGATATCCAATTGGTTCTCAGGGTACATATCAACTATCAACATTCTAATCAAGTTGCTATAGCCTATAGGAGACTATAAAACCATTGATAGGAACAAAACTCATTCTAGAATCATATGTAAGCTTTTTATCACACCCTATTACATAAATTTATATACCAATACACATAAGTACAGATGAAAAAAACCTCTGATAGAACAAAACCCATTCCAGAATCATGAAGAGGCACATATTTGCTAATGTACATCACCAAGGACCCATGCTAGGATTTATATGGACAAAGATAGCTCTAGCTTCAATTGGGAACTTAACTCACTAATACGTACCATTGTTTGTCGTTACTAACTGATGTTATACTCTGGAGAGACACACACACGTAGTACACTAGTAGGGGATGCTGCTATTCCTGAATTCCTAGACTACATGTTGTTGTACAGTATATTCCAGTTCAGAATACTACCCTGCAGGAACTGTAGTTCCTGACTACAACCACATTGCAGTTAAATCTTGTTACATACACCAAATCTCATATAGCACAGATACTCTGATACCCACACTACAGTTCATGGATGGCATATCTTTTTCGGTTTGGTTTTCAATTATCTGCTACCTTCATTTGAGTTTCAGTCATTTGGATATTTGGATATTGGGCAAAAATCATATATTTTTGTTAAATCTATTTCTCTTATTCTTTTAGGAAGTACATGGAAAATGAAGGTTATACTATGATGGAAGAGGTGTGATACGGGTTCAGATGTATTTTGGTTTACTTATGTATAAATAGGTTTTGGATGTTTAAGATGATGTACAAAAACCTTATACTTGATTTTTTTGGATGTTTGTGGTGTACGAACATTATTTGTTAATATAAAAATTATGTATTATAATTATTTGGTGTTTGTGATGTTCAGGATTATATTGATATTATGTGGGTACGATATATAATATATATAGAATTTTTGTTGTACGAAAATTAGCTTGTCTTGACGGTTGTAAAACGTCAACAAATATCTTAATTAGTTTCTCTTGACGGTTTTTAAAAATCAAAATAGTTTTTCTTGAGGGTTTTTCTCCGTCAAAAAATGGTTTTCTAGACGGTTATTAACCGTAATCTATGCCACATTCAAAAAAAATTGCATATCTTGACGATTTTTTGTTACATTTTCTTGACGGCAAAAATCGTCAAAAAATATTTATTACTTGACGGTTTAAAATCATTAAGATAAGAAAACCAGAAACTGTCAAGAAAATATGGAACATTTCTTGACTATGGCCTCGATGACAGATCAAAAACCGTCAAGAAAATCCTTTCTTGACGGAAAAAATCGTCAAGAAAAGCCATTTTTCTAGTAGTGGTTGGCATAGGACAACATTGGTGAGCGGAACATGTTAGGCCCCGAAATGATCATACAGGCAGTAGAAGTTGTCAGGCAGATCAGAGAGCGACTTCAGGTTGCGCAGGATCGGTATCGTCACTGGGAAGACCAACATCGTAGGCCTTTAAAGTTTGGTGTCGGCGACCACGTGTTCTTGCGGATTTTGTCCACCCGTGGAGTTATTAGATTTGGGGTCCGCGGAAAGCTTAGTCTGCGATAGGTTTGGTCGTTTGACATTCTCGATCGGGTAGGTGATATGGCTTATCGTCTTTCCCTTCCACCTTCACTGTGAGAGGTGCACGATGTATTTCATGTATCTCAGTTGCGTAGGTATGTCCCGAATTCGAGTCATATCCTCGATCACTCTAAATTAGTCGTTGGTACCGACTTATCTTACAAGGAGCAACCAGTATCCATTGGACCGAAGGGAGAAGATACTCAAGAACCGAACTGTTTTACCTATCTGAGTTGCTTGGTGCCATCACACTATTGGAGAATCAACGTCGGAGCACAAGGACGATATACGGTCTCATTCAGAATGTATATTCTACCTTATACCTTCGTATCTTAAATTTTGTGATCAGGCGATCACCTAATTCCGTGATCAGGCGATCACCTATGTGTTGTGATGTTATTGCTTGCATATATAGATTTGCTAGTAGATTGTATCGTGCTTGTCCCGCATTCTCTAGCCTTACTTAGATTCGAATTTTGAGGAAAAAAAAAATTCAAAGGTGGATAGAGATGTCACTCCCCATTCCCAATATACGTATTGGGGACGTATTATTCTCGCTGCAATTTTATTTATTTGGTTGCATAAGACTAGACACATTCCTTGCTTTGTCTTGATTTTTGGTTTGGGTTGGTTTGGTCATGAGTTGAACCCATGGTCTAAACCTTAAATCCTAGCTATATAACCCAACTTCTTTCTCTCTCTTCCTCCTCATTCTTTTTTTCTTTCTCTCTCTTAAGTTTTCTCCTCCCTCCATAGGCAAGTACACCTTGCATGAGAAATGGATAAACCTTCCATATTATTTGGTCTATTATATTTATTGTGTGATTTTAATCATGTTTAGAACTTGGTATTTTTATATTTGATAGATGGAATGGTGTAGATCTAAAATTTTATGGGTGTAGGTGTTCTTGAGTTATTTTCTTAGTTTTGATCTTAAAAAACTTATTATTTTCAAAACTTATGGTTCTAGGTGATGTAGCACTTTATTTCGAGTAGTTTGGCTTTTGAACCACTTGATTTTGAGTTGACATGAGGATTTTATGGCAGATCTAGTATTTTTTGGATTCTTAAAGTTTTTTCATGGCCGAACTTGCTCTTTTGGGACGATGGAGTACGATGAGGCCCAGCAACATGGTCCCCCTCTAGCATGTGCCCATCTTGTTGGATGCATATCTGCTTGTGCATGCTTTCAAAGCCAGACGTACAGTACCTTGAACGCTTGGAGATTCAATAAGGCCTGACACCATGCGTTAGAGCCCATGCGTCAAGGAGATTATGCAGCCATGAGCCATGCGTCCCTTCTTTTTGGGAGCATGCCACTACACAACTTTTTGTATTTTTATCTTTTCTCTCTGACACTTATGCCGTGTCACATCAATCACGTTTATGTTACTTCCCTGATACTTCATTTATTGCCCATCACTTCGGCACTTGTCCCAAGTAGTGGACTTTTGCCCAAGTATGCGGCCTGGAGGAGCATGCGGACGGTTGGTTCATGTGGCCTGACCTTCTTGTGCATGACATAGATACGTATTATCCTTAGTGATTTCTTGTGTACACGTAATACTTTCTTGTTGGGATCATTTATTTTATTTAGAATATTTCTTATCATCCTCTATGTGGTTGATCATGGTTATTGCTTGTGTTATTGATTTGAGGGGAGAATGGACTTAGCAACCCGACCAAGTGCTAGAACTCATGTTTATGATCTTGGTAATTGGACTCGAATATCGTATCCATGCTGATAAAATCATTACCTGATATTGTTCATGATCTGTGCACCGAGGTACGACATATCGTGTTACTTTTTGAGTGATTTATATTTGGTTTATGCATCGAGAATGCCTCCAAATTTTTGAATGTGTGATACTATAAATATATTTTTCCCCCGGCACAGGCACGATATGCGAGTCAAATACCAAAGAGTGGCTAGGATATTGATTTATTGAATGTTGCATACACGCTAGGGTGAATCTAGATTAAACTTCAATGGATTCGTATCTAGCGTGCCCGTACTTTGTACGACATCTTAAGAAAAATTCTCATATGGCCACGCCTTGAGATTTCAAAATAATATAGGGTTAATTAAGCAACTAAAAGTGGTAGTAACTTTAGGAGAAAACGATATCTTGAGATCATGCCAACGAACCTTCCTACAGAGATTCATTCTAAGTGCGTTGTGGCCTCGCTACCATAGATACTTTATATCATCCGCCTTAGTGGAGTACAGTATCTGTCCTATTATAAATAATACCGAGCTACTATTTCACTATAGGAATATTGGAACCGTTAATACCGTGATCTAGCACAGTGGCCCTATGGGGAACTGGTGTAATTCATGAAGTGCCTGTATAATCATTTTATTTGGCTCGGTTAGCTCATGTTCGGCAATGTCGTGATCTGAGGATACCTATTATGCATTATTTTGAGATAACCTCAGACTCCATAATTAGAATGTCGTACAAGTGATTGGCCGATCTTATTAATTGGACTTGATTGTATTTGTATTATTTTATTAGTAGTCTAGAAAAATGGACTATCATGGTGTGATGGATTCAACCCTTGTCCTTATTTAGTTGTAGGGTTGGGCCCATATGCTAGAATATGTCATGGACCTAAGTTACGACCCAGAACCTATATTATTATATATTTATTGCTTGGGTTTTTGTTTCTCTATTTCGTGCTATTTGGGGTCTAATCCCACTGGTTTTGCATGGCCAGGTTTTGAGCCAGTACCCGAGGATCCAGCATACTTTTTTTTAACTCAGGGCGCGTACCAGGAACATGGTCGTAGAGGATAATGAGTGGGTTTTCTTCTTTCCTGCTCGTCATTGTACACTTTACTTCTTTTGGGCGTTTAGCCACCGATAACTGTTAGCCGACACGTCTGGACATTAGTTCCTTTTTATTACTATATATAAACCAGACTGCAGCTTTAATACTGTCATGTACTTTTGTTATTCCACTAGCTTCTTATTTTGTACAACTGGTCTCCAGAATATTTTGATGAAAGCGTTTAGGACGTCCTATTGCTTTATCATATATGCTCTATGATTTCTGTTTCTTAATTGATTAATTGAGACATAGATGTTCGTGTGATCCAAAGTGACATGATTGTAGATGTACCCCCTTGTCTAGTTACAACCGTGATCATCGTAATATGTATAGTACCTTGTATGGGATAGCTAGCTGTGTCCATCTCCGTATTCTGGTACTGGCGTGACAAGGTTTAAGTGGTAGCCAATGTAGGTCTATTCTACAGACTTGTGGGGTGTCATGGTCATAGGAGTCTCAATTAAACATGAAACTTCTTGAAATTCTGAATTCGTCCTCTTTGATACTCAGCTTGAAATTTTCTAGATTGGTTGCTACCTTATTAGTTAGTTCATCAGTTTATTTTCGTGCCTCGATCAGCTCACTATAATATATTACTCCAGATTCTTTGATATCTTCATAATTCTATTATGCGCTCATTATTTATTTATTCTGTATCTACTCTAGAGCTTCGAATATTTTCTGATACAGATTTGGCAGGAGATTCGACGACCAGACGATCTACTACATGATTCTGTTTATTTTTTGGTGATTCGTTGATCTCATGGCGAAGCAAGAAATATAAAGTTGTGACATTTTCTTCTACTAAGGCAGAGTATAGATCTATGACTATTACCTCCAGGGACATCGTCCATGTACCTACACCTTTTTATTGTGATAATAAGAGTACTATACAGATTGCAAACAATCTGGTTTTTAAATAACGGACAAAGCATATTAAGATTAATTGTCACTTTATCTGTCAATATTTTTTGAAAGGCACTATTTCTCTACCAAATGTGACTTCAGTTAATCAGCTGGCAGCTTTCTTTACAAAGTTATACCCCACACCACGATTTTAGTTTCTATTGTGCAAACTCATGTTGTTTGATCCGCCGTGAGTTTAAAGGGGGGTGTTAATATTAATTATAGTTAGGATTATATATTAATTAGATTTAGGATTAGATTCTTCTCCTATAGGGATACATATTTCTTTTCCTACCTTCTCCTACTCCTATATGGATATGGATCTGTTCTTCCACTATATATACTCATAGTTGTAAGACTTTTTACATAATCCCTTAATAAAATTATTATTTTTTCTCCTAAATCCATAGGAGAAAGATGTGCTACTTCTTTCTTTTCCTTCCAATTTGGTTTCTATTATACAATAATAGCCCTCAATACTGCCAGCGGGAGCCCTATAAGTGGGGTGGGGAGCAATAGACTGACTGTAGATGTTGTATGCATGTAGATTTTGTTCAACAGGAAGGTGTTAGTATTGGATGGGATTTTTAACATATATGGAGAACATCCCAAAAATGCAATGAACGTCATCTGTAAGTCAGAGAAGTTGGAGAAACCAGAGGCGACAAATATAGGATATTTTGAACGCATGTCAGACGTATTAGAAAAGTCGTATCAGCGCAGACGGTGTACCGCATGTATACTACCGGTACACCGGTGAACTGTGGCGGAGCTAGCCTCCAAATTAAGAAGGGCTGAACTTTAGGTATAGCTTGAGCAACACGATGACACTAACAATATACCATCTAAAATATTAATTTTTTGATATTTTTTTATCACTTAATTGTTGCATACTCCAAATCTAAGCAAAAAATAAAGCATAACTAAGAAAACATAAAAAAAATAAAAAAAATTCAATAAATTAGGCTGGGCTATTGCCCGGCCGTGCCCATGTGGGGCTCTACCTCTGCTGGTGAAACATTTCATTCCAGTTAGGACTCAAAAAGACTACTTTTAGGTATATCAATGGTATATCATCACCTGTATACCGATGTCGGGACTGAATTTTAAAATTTAATATTTTATTAACACCATTGGATCGTGAGCACCCTGATTTTTATATAGGGTTATTTTGGTAATTAACAATTAATTTTTTATTATTTAATTTAAATATTTTTTGATAATTTATTGAACTTTAGACACTTTTTGCCAAGGTCTTGAGATTTTAGTACAACACTAGCCCTTACCTTCCGATCAACTTTGCAAACTAGACTTTGATAAGCCAAATTAGGTTCATGGATTGAACGTCACTCATAAATTCGCATCACTATGCTTCATTTTTGTAGCACAACTTTTACGACGTAAAATCTAGATATTGACTATTTAGCACTTTGTCGTTGCATACGATTTTAATGCGCAACATCAACCATTTTTTATCTAACCAACTTCACATCCATGAGCCTAACTAGACCTAACATGTTCATATAAGGGTGTCCCATTCATTTAAATTCCTACATGCTTCATAAATATCACATGGTTCAAATCCTAGTTTAAATATCCAGTTTTCTATTTTAGGAAACTGCATCTTGAATATCTTTTGTGCACTTTATTTAAATTAAAATAATTAATTATATAAAATTCCAAGAATTATTGAAGTCTAACAAACCCTCATGGACCCTTAAACATAAGTCACTTTTGGTCCCAATACAACCTTAAGCAACCAACACCCAAAAGTCTAACCAACAAGTATATATAAACATGCAACCCTCTCCTCTACCTAGCCCTAGCTGTCTTTCCTCTCCTATCAACGACCACAAGAGAAGACCCCTCCCTTTTTAACATATACTCTTCCACCTCTCCCTTCCCCACACCTTCACGCACTCCCACGAGCACCCCAAGGCCGACCCCAAGGCCAATCCTTCACCCGAATACCACCATATTAGGTCAGCTGCTTATTGTTGCTTTAAACAATGACAAAACCCCCCTCCAAAAACCTATTTTATTCATCTATCTCAACTACCCTAGCATCCCGTCAAGTGGAACAAAGTTTGTATTGCGTTTGGAACTTCGTTTGGTCGTAGTGGCAAAGAAGGTCCCCACCGTAATCGCGTACAAGTAAGTTTTCCAACTTCAAATCTCCTTCCTATTTTTTATGAAATAAAAATCATGTAGAACCATGTTAATTTTAGGAAGTGATAGAAAAACTTCAACACATGTGAAACCATATTTTTATATACAAAACTACCCCTAGATGTTTAACAATCTAGACACGAACATAGTGCATCAATACTAGTTGTAGTTCTTTGAAGGTTGCCATATTTTGACTATGTAAATAAATTCTAAAATTTAATATATTATAATTACCGAATATTTATTGTATTATTTTATTATTTATTGATTTTTGTGATGCAAATAGGGTAGTTGCATGCATAAACTACGTATCATAGTTGCTAGGAATCACTAGTTCTCGCTCGTAGAGACTTTTTTGCATGCAATGATATTGGATTGGTTATTTTCATATAACTATTAATAATTTCAGAATTAATAGTTTTTAATAATTAATGATTTTAAAATGTTTAATGACTAGTAATATTCTGGTGTGTAGCTATTTGCATGTGCAACTAATGTAGAGTCAATAACTAGATAATAACTTAATTTAACTAGAAGTTGGAGTCTAATTAGTGTGAATATTAATTAGTAGGTGTTCGAGACGTTCATATGGAAAGCTCCGGACCAGATTTGTTGTGCTCGCAGCTTGGCTTGGAAGGCAAGTACACCTTGCTTAATTGTATTATTCAGTTACATTATGCCTAGTTGTTATTTATTAGTTATGTGCACGCATCTTAGAGTAGTAGACTTAACTGGTATATTGTGAAGGTACGTGGTATCTTCTGACCAGACACTTGTTCAACATGTTCTCTGAGTGAGAGAGAGTGCATGGACTAGCGTATTGACTGGCCATTGATACATGAGTTCGCGTCTTTTGTTAGTAGTTGATGTTAGTTTAGTTTTTAGATTTTTGTTGATGTCGTTGTATTATGCTTGCACCGCTTATACGGTTCAGTTAGTACATTGGGAGAGAAGAATCTACTAGTGAGCATATGCAATTTCTATTTCTTACTGTGTAAATGGTATAAATTGTGTACCCCCGAGTTCAGTTGAATGCCTGGTGGGATGACTGGTTCTTCTATTCCCCCCCATGCGCCACTAGAGATATCTCAATGCATATTACATAGATATTTTAGTTACCCTATTTATTGTTTACTGCTTTACTTTTATGCATGTTAATTTCTTGTTTACTTGTTATGTCCCTCTGAGGACCTGGCATATTTTTCAAATCTAGACAAGCATTTTTACCCTACAGACTACGGAGTTAGAGATTTTGCTGACGAGGACCTTGAGGTGGAGCCACATGAGTTTCCTTGAGCGTTATGAATGCTAGTTGCTAAGTGTCTTGGGTGTCCTTATCTAATTAGCTGACACTTAGAATATTTTATTATTGTTCTGTTGTATTTTCTTTCAGTATTCTTTCATACTTATATTTTGTGGATTATTCTCCACTAGACTTTATTTGTAATAGGTTCTGAGACTTTATCTATTCATTTTGATTCCTATTTTGTGATATTTGTATATGTGATTACATTATTACATGCCTGAGATGTTGTGTCTTAGTTATATTCTACAACGTACTACGACTGGTTAGGTCCATTAAATTAGATTCCTATACTTGTTCGTACAGATGGCATGAGTACGTATACCTGGTCCTACGTATTTTGGGACTGGGGCATGACATATTTTTAGTGGTGGCCCATGCAGGTAGATAGCATATTATTTCTGTTATGTCACTGTACCGAGCAAGCCTGCAACTAGGATTAGATTATAGGATTCCATCTACTTATTTGACTAACTTTTCTGATTTTTTTTCCAAATTTTTTGAACTCGACTACCTTCCTTGGCCCTCGGAATTGCATTCTCTTAATTTTTTTGACGTCACTATAACCATTTCCTTACCTCTCCCTATTTTGGAGGAATACATGTACTCCTCTAATAGTCCTTGAGTATAGGCTTCTGCTAGAATATAGGAATCATTGTTGTTAGGTTTAGAAGATAATTTTGATAGCATACCTACTAAGAAAATAAACTAGAATATTGACAGCTCCTAAAAGTTTATTATACCTAAATAAGCCCTAACACCCAGCACCTGTAAGTTGATTGACCATTATCCCTTGTTATATTTAGGTATGACTTGAGCGTAGTATAAACTACAAATGTTAGTTAGAAATTTGACCATATTGTTTGACCCTAGTATTGAGGAACCAATAAAAATTTATTGTTGGATATTAGGACCAAAACTAGCTTCCATAGTGAGATAATATATGGGAATTATAAATTTAGATTTTTGTCCTGGTATTTAGTATAGAAGTATCTTAGGAAACCAAGAGGAATAAACTAATATCTTAGTCGGAGCAAGGGTACCCTATCTTTATCCTAGTAGACCCCCTAGAATCTATTATCATTTTTTGATTCATATTTGAGTATTCCTAATCACCGACAGTGCCATATCATCCAACCTTGGGTAACTATCTTTCCTTTATTATAATTTCCTTGCCTTTACTTTAAACATCTAACCATTACAAGGATTTGACTCTATTCTCATATCGTGCCAACCTAGAAGACTATCATATCCTCACGAATATCATATCCACTTAGGAAATATGTTATCATCCAACTATTTATATGCTTTCATATCTTGAGTTAACCATCCACCAATTATAGATCAATTATCATAGGTCTTTAAATAATTGAACATAGTATATGATTAGAACCTTTTTTTCTTGATCATACCCTGAATACGGAGACTAGCATATCACCTTCTCTTAGGACACCATAATATCCACTTACGTTACTTATCCCTTATATCAATCATAGATCCCTTATCATGCTCTCTAATTGTTTGCACCTAGAAAATAATTGAAATCCTTCCTTGATCATACCCCGACCTCGATAACTTGCATACCATCTCCTCTTAACAAACCACGTAATCATCAAGATCCTTATTTACTTTTACATCTTGTTTTCTCATAACCTTAACTTTGATGTTCGTTATTTTGTGCAATGACTAAAATTTTTGTTCATATTTCAAATCGTGCCAACTTACCCCTCTAATTTTAGGCCAATTAATTTCTCTTATGATAGGATTATTGTTTGATAGGATTATGGTTTGATTAATCTTAAATTCTGATTTTGTTGATAATTGTTAGAACTTAATAGGTTAAGTTTTTCTTTTAGGTTAGAATATAATTTTATAATTATCCTTTAGTTCTAAATCATGTATTCTTCATCAATATATCTCAATACAGATTATATTCTCCCTCACGTTGCGAGCCAGCAACTTCTCTATTTTCAATATTAACACCTTTTGTTCTATAAGCCCTGATTATAAGTAAGAGTTAAGGATGACCATCACCTTAGAAAGTTTTATAATGCACTAGGATACTCTAATAGTACCAAGATCTTTTCCTTATATACTTTAATAAGAGTTTCTAATTTGTTTACAAGAACAAGGCTATTTTGTAGAATCTCTATAAAGCAATTACAATACTAGTTAAATCTTTGTAAGTTAGGTAGCGTGTCCTAGAATTCTATAGTTATTAAGCTACACTAATAAGGTATAATTAAACGACACCAAAATATATATTAGCATAAGGAGATGGTGTTTGCCAAGACTGCAGAATGCTAGCGGTCTGAACCCTAATTGGTTAACCATAGACTTAGAACAGAAGTTAGTATGACAACTGTGGAGACACAAACACCGGACGAGTATTAGTTCTTGATGAATTTGAACTATTTGTACTTTTATTCATCATAATATCACATACTTATATTTTGGACTATCTTGACTTATGTCGCTATTATAGCCGAGTTTTGCAAGCTTATTCTTTTATCGAGCTTGTTCATGACATATGTATTATTGGGGATGATCACTAATACATTGTCTAATTAGAATCAATGTATTATGGTCTGATCAACTTTAGTGCACTTGGTTCGCTCTATGTATGACTATTTTGCATGGACTGAGATATAGTTGACTTAGCTTATTAGACAAATATACTTGCCGTCTAGATAGGTCAGAGCATATTGTATTAGTTACATAACTATATTGATACCAGCCCACGAATAGGAATATACCAAGATAGGAACTCAATCCAGAACTGATTTAACAATTTTCTCATTGAATTCGATTATCTCCCTAGGCCTTCGCAATTGTAATCGTTTATTTCTCTTGACATCATTATCATTGTTTCTCGTCTCCCCTTATTTCGGAGAGATGAACACTCATGCTTGGTATAAGTTAGAAAATGTTTAGAAATACATATTTTTTGGATATATTGCATTAATAGTTGCTTGTTATATTTTTAATATACTTTTGAAGATAAGGAGTATATGGATATGTTAAAATAAACTATAGGTACATAGTTGGATTGAAAGTTTTCGAGAATAACTAATGTTAGAGGAACTTATAAAAATTCTTTTGGACGATAAAAAAAAAATCTTGTGGAAACTTAAAGTTTTGATATAGTATTTTGTTCTAAGGTGGGTAGAAGTTGTAGAAATTATAAATATCAAATTCAAATTATAGTAAAAAAGTTTAATATTGTAGGTGAAACTCTTAGATGGTGGTTAAGAAGAGAATTAAGTATAATATGGTAGAGAGATTTGAGTGCTTTTGCCCTTAAGTTTTTTTTTTTAAGAAAATTTAGAATTTTTTTGAGATTATGTGAAAAAAACTTAAAGATATAGATTTGACTGTAAGGATAAGCGTATGGGGATTGAATTTAAATTTTTATATGATGGATTTAGAAGAAAAAAATTAAATAATTTGAGGATTCGAGTTAAAGTTTGAATTTTAAAAATAAATTATTAATTTTGATTTTGAGAATAAAAATTTAGTTTGAAGACTACAAAGTTCAAAAAAATTTAAATTTCGGAATAAGATTAGATGGAATGAGCTTTGGTTATTTAAAATTTTGAGGAGATATTGATAGATCAAATTTAGATTTAAATTTAGTTATTTGAATTTTAAGGTGATCATGATTTATTGAATTTAAATTTAAATTTGAAATATTTAATGAATTAAATTTTTTTTTTTGGAGTTTAGATTTCTAGGATAAACATGAATTTAAATAAAGAGTTGAGAATTTAAGATTATATGCTTGAAATTGTGTTTAAATTTTAAGGAGATTATGATGACGGATTTAAATATAGATTTGAAGTAGCTTAAAATATTTAAATTTTGTGATATTTAAAATTTGCAGATTTTGATAAGATTTGACATAAAATTTAAATTTATGGATTTTAATAAAATTTGAACAAGTAGAATAATAATAATTTTAAAAGTGAGAATAGATTCTAAGTTAAATTTGAGGACTTTAAGTCTTGAAGTAGGCAAATTTTGTAGATTTAATTTTAAATTTTTAAGTTTTGAGAATAAAAATTTAATTTTGAGGATCTTGTGAAGTCGTAACCAATGATTTGACCCCATGATTATATTATTTTTTTGAATTCAAAGTTGATACAAAATTTGCTATTGAAGATATTAAATTTCGAAAACAAAATTCTTTTAAGGTGGGTAGATTGTGACCACCCTAATTTTTATATAGGATTATTTTGATAATTAGCAATTAATTTTTTTATTTAATTTAAATATTTATTTGACAATTTATTGAACTATAGATACTTTTTTGCCATGGTCTTGAGATTTTAGTACAACACTAGCCCTTACCTTCCGACCAACTTTTGTCATGCCCCAGTCCTAAAATATGTAGCACTAGGAATACGTAAGCATGCCAGGCGTATGTATATGGAGACTCCAATATATGAAAACCATAACACATACGTATGTTGTATTATGAATAATAATTCACAAGTGGTATATAGTTGTCACAAGTCACAGGGCATAACTAAATCTCATCCACAAAAATAATCATAAAGAAATAAATGATCAAATATGTCAATGAACCAAATATGAATTAGTCGAGAAGAACTAAAAGTTGGATGGAGACAAATCCACTACCAAACTAGAATATGAAAGTAAACATAATAAGTACATCATCTAATGATTATAGAGGCTCGAAGGGAAGACCTCCTCGAAAGAGAACAAAGTAGCAAGTCCTGATCCGTGCTCCTGCGAATAGTCATGGTCGTCTGCACCTAGAAAGGGACCAGGTCCTCAAAGGGACGTAACAAAATACATAGAAGTATGCCAATAAAGTACTAAAAATAAACATCCAAGGGTCGTCTAACCGCCTATGTGAATGCACTTTGAGAACAACTTTCCAACACGTGGGCTATCTAGCTAAAATGGGATTGACATGATTCTCTCGGAGAATCAGGGGCCTAAAAAATATGACGTCTTTTGAATGTCAGAGGCCGCCTGTAGATAATATAGGGGTCATCATACCACGCATCTCCGGCGGAGCGTGCGGGTAAATAAGAAAAGTGCAAAGGAGCCAAAATGCCTTACTTGTTGTTCTCTCCACCCCATACTCTATTCAGGCCATATCCATGACCCGATGACATCTTTAATAACTGCCAAGACTTCTACTAATATAAAATCTATCAGCAGTTATCCCTATCCGTCACACGTCCCATACGTACCAGTGGCCAGCCGAATACGCAAGTTCGTGTCCTACATGAGATCCACACTCGTGTAACGATTATGTCACGGCCAATGAAACATAAGAATGCCTCATGATAATGGGGTAGTTCATAAAACTAGGTCAACATGCATAATATATAATAAAGACAAGGTACGACGCCACCGTCGTTGCACCCAAGTTATTCTTGGACCTGCAGTTTATATAGCAGTTAAAATATATGAACTAAATAACATAAATAAAATGCATGCACCATATGGAAAGTAAATCACAGTATTATGGCAAGGTATACTTGTCTACTATGAAAAAGGATGAAGTCACAACTCAAGGCGTCGTCCGATCTACCCGTCATATAAATTAAATAAGTTAGGTTACAAAAGTGGGTGAATAGGTTCCTCCATTTTAATCTATTTTAATTCTGAATAAAATAACCTAAAATAGTATTTTAATCTTATTATAATTTGATTTTATTGTTAAACCCTAATTTTGGTCCAAAGAAAGTCAACTTTATGGATTTGGGATCCATGGCACATAAATCGAGGCGATCCGTTGAAGAAAAAGTCAACCAATTCAAATCCTGGATTTGTGTGTGGATTCCTATAGATTTTACTGCTACATGAACGCCGGAATCGACGGTTTCATAAAATCATAGGTCGATAAAGAGTTATGGCCACAAGGGCGCACAGATGACAGTTTTAGGTGTTTTTCTATTTACATCTACATTGCACGAATTTTACAGTGGATTAAACTGCATCTTAAATTCTGGAAAAATAATTTTATACACTTTTAGGATTTTTGGAAAAATAGGTTTAAAAATTATTAAAATAATTTATATAGTCAGAAAACTAACCTTGATATGGTTCTAACAAAAAAATTTGGAGCGTGTTTGGATTCTGGAGCTAGGAGATATCGTCTTTTTAAGTCGTCATAACTACTAGAAAATGAGGCTAAATTTATGATGAATTTTGACTAGTTTTGGACGAAAAAGTGAAAAGTTTGGGGAAGAAAATTTTGAAATATGAGTTTATTCCATAAGTCTAATAAGTATTTATAATGGTGGGGGCTACTTAATTGAATACGACTAGGATCGGCTAATTTGGATATGATTAGGATTAGTTTAAATAAGGATAGGATATGCATGAAGTTGCTTTCCTAGTAGGCTCAGGATTTGAATTAGTTTAAAATATAGTTTAAATTTATCTCAATAATTTATAATCGTAAATAGAATTAAAGATAATACAAATAATCTATATATAATCTTATTAATATCTATTAACACAAAATTAGCATATACCTAATATTAATACTTTATACATCCAAATAAATCCTCAATAATTCCAAAAATCCAATAATTCCTTAAAATTTTAAATAAATTACAGAAAAATATATTTAAATATTTTAACTCTAAAATAAATGTTTGGTAGTAACAACATTCAAGTATGGTCACATAGTAAATCCTGAAAGTCCTAAAAATTTACGTTTTCTAGGTTTTAATTACCAAAAATTCTAAAAAAATCTCCAAATATCTAAAATAGCCTAAAAATGATTCTAAATAAATATTTATATAAGTAAATGTATCAAGAAATTTATTTTCTAATTAACTAAGATAATACTCTAAAGAAATTCAACATCTATAATAAATATAATAATATAAAATACACACAAAATACCTATTTTGGGTGAGAGAGTTTACAATCTACCCAATTTAAAAGAATTTTGTCCTCGAAATTAAAAATAAGAAATGATTTGTTAAATCTTTCATATTTGTATCTAACGCAAGTCAACCTCAATTTTCTCAAAAATTTAAATGACAAAATCTATTCAAATCCATCACAATTTCTAAATTAAAATAACCACTATTTAAATCAATATTCAACCTATCGTAATCTCTTCTCGATTTTTAAATAATTAACATCCAAATTTAATTCAATTCTATATAACATCATCAAGATTTAAATAACCCACCTTAAATTTTAAATTATGATTTTTAACTATCATAATCTTCTCTAGATTTTAAATAACCAAAAATCTATTGATCCAATCTTATTCCTAGTTTCAAATTTAAGGATTTCGTAGTCATCAAATCTTGAATTCGATCTCTATCCTAAAAATTCCATCTGGGTGATTCAACAATCAAAATTTAGTATTTAAATTTAAAACCTCAAATTGTAAAATTTAAATCTAATCCACCAATGTTTAAGGTTAAATTCTATATTTATCCTCAAAACTTAAATCGATGATTCAACCTTCAATATTCAAAATTTAAATCATGTGCTCAAATTATAAATATCTGGTCCAATATATCAAAATTTTTAAATTTATTCCATAAGGCATTCTTCTCTTTAAAGTTAAATCCTTATCATCATAATCATTCTTCTAAAAATTCTCAAAATTAAAATGACTTAATTCTCTTGATCATATCTTACTTGATAACCTTTATAACCACCGTCTAAGATTTTTTACCTTCATATAAAATTTTAGCTCAAGTTGACAGTGCAACTTCTACCCAACTTAGAATTTACCAATTTATCACATAAGGCTATACCTTTAAGAAAGACTTCCTCAAATTATTTAATCGTGTTATTCAATATATTCTCAAAAATTTTAACACCAAATATATCACATGTGATATGCCCTTAATTACAAAAGATAGTCACAAAATAATGTGATTAGCCTATGGGGCATATCTAGTACTCTCCGTGTATCAAACTTATACCAAGCACGAACGTTTATCTTTTCGAAATAGGGAATGACGAAAAACAACAATAAAGAATTCAAGGAGGAGGTGATAGAATACAAGTATGGGGTTCAAAGCGATTAAAGAATTCAAAAGGTAGTTATCAAGGCAGTTGTGGATTAAAATCTTATAAATTTTTTTTGGTAAATTCTTATTCACATGCTCATATCAGTACAATTATTTAACCGATACGATATGTCGGACATATCTAAAGGGCAAGTATATTCGTCTAAGAAGCTAAGTCAATTACATCTCAATCCATGTAAAGTAGTCATGCGAAGAGCGAACCAAGTGCACTAAGGTTGTCCAGACCATAATACACTGATTCTGATTTAAACAATGTATTAGTGTGGGCCCCTAATAATACATATGTCATAAACAAGGTCGATAAAATAATAAGCTTGCAAAACTAGGCTATAATAGCAGCATAAGTCGAGGTAGTCCAGAAAATATAAGTACGCTGGATTATGATGAGTAAAAGGTACAAAATAATTTAAGTTCACCAAGAAGATGAGACTCGTTCGGTGTTGTGCCTCTACAGTTGCCATACTAACTTCTTGTCTAAGTCTCTAGTCGACCAAATGGGGGTATGGGCCTCTAAGTTCTATAGTCTGGATAAACACTATCGTCTTATGCTAGCATATAGTTAATGTTATTCAATTTAATTTATTAATGGGTTAAAAGGACTATGTGATACTAGGTTGTGAGGCGCACTACCCAACTTACAAAAATCAAGTAATACTGTAACTGCCTTGTAGGGATAAAGTAGAAACTCTTGTTGGGGTATACGAGAAAAATATCTTGGTACCTATTAGGGTATCCTATTACATTATATAGGTAATGGCCATCTTAAGTCTTAATCATAGTGTATATAGAATAAAAATCCTTAATATTAAGAATAGAGAAGTTACTATCCCTCAAGTGAAAGAGGATATAACCTGTATTAAGATATGGATACAAATTACGTGATTTGAAACTAAAGTATAATCATAAAATAATAATCTAAATGAAAAACTCAAACTATCAAGTTCTAACTACCAAGCACAAAATTTTAAAATTAAATATTAACAACTATAATCCTAGCAAACTATATATCCTAACATAAAAGAAATCACTTGGCCTACAATCAGAAGGGTTAGGTGGCACGAATTGAAAGATGAAGGAACATTTTAGTCGTCGCATAAATAGCGAGCGTTAAGGTTTCAAAGAAATAAGATATAAAATTAAATAGAGAGACTCTTGATAATATCATGGTTTTCTAAGGAAAGGGGGTATGCTAATCTTTGTGTTCGAGGTATGATCAAGAAAAAGGTTCTAATTATTTAATAGGATTTAATTAGTAAAGATCTATGACAATTGATCTATGATGGAGGGAGGGATTAACTCAACATAGAAAAGTATATAGATAGTTGGATTAGATGGCACGGTCGGTGACTCGTGGAGACTCAAGTATGACTCAACGATGATAATCGATTCTAGGGGATCTACTAAGCTGAAGGTAGGGTACCATTGCTCTTACTAAGGTATTGGTTCATTCCTCTTGGTTTTCTAAGGTACGGCTATGCTAATATCAAGACAATAATCTAAATTTATAGTCCTCTTATATTATCTCACTATGAAAGTTTGGTTTAGTCCTAATATTCAACCTTGGATTTCTATTAGTTCCTCAATGCTAGGGTCAAACGATATGGTCAAAATTTTAACTAACCCTAGTAGTGTCTATACTACTCTCATGTTATTCCTAAAAATCAAGGGATAATAGTCAATCAATTTATAGGTATTGGATGCTAGGGTTCATTAGGTATGCTAAACTTTTAGAAACTGCCAATATTCTAATTTGTTTTTCTTAGTAGATATGTTATCATAATTATCTCCTAACCCTAACAATAAGGAATCATATATTCTGGCAGGAGGCTATACTCAAGGAACTATTAGGGAAGTAAATGAATTAAGCAGGATGCAATTATTTAAATAGAACAGATTGGAAGGAAGGTGAGTCATAGTCAAATGTGGATGAGATCTAAAACTCTAATCCTAGGTGCAGGCCCGCTCGGTACAGTTACGTAACTGAAACGACTAACTCGACCTGCATGGGCCACCACAAAAATATGTCACGCCCCAGTCCCAAAATACGTAGGACTAGAAATATGTAAGTATGCCAGCCGTATGTATATGGAGACTCCAATATATGGAAACCATAAAACATACGTACGCAGTATTATGAACAATAATTCACAAGTGGTATATAGTTGTCACAAGTCACAGGGCATAACTAAATCTCATCCACAAAAATAATCATAAAGAAATAAATGATCAAATATGTCAATAAACCAAATATGAACTAGTCGAGAAGAACTAATAGTTGGATGGAGACAAATCCACTACCAAACTAGAATATAAAAGTAAACATAATAAGTACATCATCTAATGATCAGAGAGGCTCGAAGGGAAGACCTCCTCAAAAGAGAACAAAGTAGCAAGTCCTGATTCGTGCTCCTGCGAATAGTCATGATCGTCTACACCTGGAAAGGAATTAGGTCCTCAGAGGGATGTAACAAGATACATAGAAGCATGCCAATAAAGTATTGAAAATAAACATCTAAGGGTCATCTAACCGCCTATGTGAATGCACTTTGAGAACAACTTTCCAACACGTGGACTATCTGGCTAAAATAGGATTGGCATAATTCTCTTGGAGAATCAGGGGCCTAAAAAATATGACATCTTTTGAACGTCAGAGGCCGCCTGTAGATAATATAGGGGTCATCATACCAAGCATCTCCGGCGGAGAGTGCGGGTTACATAAGGAAAGTGCAAAGGAGCCTAAACGCTTTACTTGTTGTTCTCTCCACCCCATGCTCTATTCATGCCATATCCATGACACGATAATATCTCTAATAACTGCCAAGGCTTCTAATTATGCAAATTCTATCAGCAGTTATCCCTATCCGTCGCACGTCCCATACGTACCGGTGGCCAACCGAATACGCAAGTTCGTATCCTATATGAGACTCACATTCATGTAACAACTGTGTCACGGCCAATGAAATATAAGAATGCCTCATGATAATGGGGTAGTCTCATAAAACTAGGTCAACATATATAATATATAATAAAGACAAGGTACGACGCCACCGTCGTTGTACCCAAGTTATTCTTGGACGTGCACTTTATATAGCAGTTAAAATATATGAACTAAATAACATAAATAAAATGCATGCACCATATGGAATGTAAATTATAGTATAATGGCAAGGTATACTTGGCTGCTCTGAAAAAGGATGAAGTCGCAACTCAAGGCGTCGTCCGATCTACCCGTCACATAAATTAAACAAATTATGTTACAAAAGTGGGTGAATAGGTTCCTCCATTTTAATCTATTTTAATTCTAAATAAAATAACCTAAAATAGTATTTTAATCTTATTATAATCTAATTTTATTGTTAAACCATAATTTTGGTCCAAAGAAAGTCAACTTTACAGATTTGGGATTCATGACACGTAAATCGAGGCAATCCGTTGACCAAAAAGTCAACCAACTCAAATCCTAGATTTGTGTCTGGAATCCTATAGATTTCAGCGCTATATGAACGTCGGAATCGACGGTTTCATAAAATTACAAGTCGGTAAAGAGTTATGGCCACAAGGGCGCACAGATGACAGTTTTAGGTGGTTTCCTATTTACGTCTATGTTGCACAAATTTTATAGTAGAATAAACTTGCATATTAAATTCTAGAAAAATAATTCTATGGAAGTTCATCATGTCAGATTTTTGAAACATCAAACGGCTCATAATTCTGAGTTTGGGATCTCCCGAAATCTCGAAAACACCGAAAACCGTCTGATTTCGGACAACTGGCACTTTTAGAATTTTTTGGAAAAATAGGTTCAAAAATTATTAAAATAATTTATATATTCAGAAAACTAACCTTGATATGGTTCTAAAAAAAATTGGAGCATGTTTGGAGTCCGGAGCTAGGAGATATCGTCTTTTTAATTCATCATAACTACTAGAAAATGAGGCTGAATTTAAGACGAATTTTGACTATTTTTGGACGAAAAAGTGTGGAGTTTGGGAAATAAAAATATGAATTATGAGTTTATTTCATAAGTCTAATAGGTATTTATAATGGTGGAGACTACTTAATTGAATACGACTAGGATCGGCTAATTTGGATATGATTATGATCAGTTTAAATAAGGATAGGATATGCATGAAGTTGCTTTCCTAGTAGGCTCAGGATTTGAATTAGTTTAAAATATAGTTTAAATTTATCTCAATAATTTATAATCTTAAATAAAATTAAAGATAATACAAATAATGTATATGTAATCTTATTAATATTTATTAATACTAAGTTAGCTCTATCTAATATTAAGACTTTATAAATCCAAATAAATCCTCAATAATTCCAAAAATCCAAAAATTCCTTAAAATTCTAAATAAATTACAGAAAAATATATTTAAATATTTTAACTCTAAAATAAATGTTTGGTAGTAACAATTTTCAAGTACGGTCCCATAGTAAATCATGGAAGTCCTAGAAATTTACCTTTTCAAGGTTTTAATTACCAAAAATTCTAGAAAAATCACCAAAAATCTAAAATAGCCTAAAAATGATTCTAAATAAATATTTATATAATTAAATATATCAAGAAATTTATTTTCTAATTAACTAAGAGAATACTCTAAAGAAATTCAGCATCTATAATAAATATAATAATATAAAATACACACAAAATATCTATTTTGGGTGACGGAGTTTACAACTTTGCATACTAGACTTAGACGAGCTAAATTAGGTTCATGGATTTAATGTCACTCATTAATTCTCTTCTCTATGCTTCATTTTTGTCACACAACTTTTGCGACGTAAAACCTAGATATTGACAATTTAGCACTTTGTCGTTGCGTACGATTTTAATGCGCAACATCAACCATTTTTATCTAACCAACTTCACATCCATGAGCCTAACTAGACCTAAATTGTTCATATTAATTGTTTCACATTCATTTAAATCCCTATATGCTTCATAAACATTACATAGTTCAAATCCTAGTTTAAATATCCAGTTTTTCATTTTAGGAAATCGCATCTTGCATATCTTCTGTGCACTTTATTTAAATTAAAATAATTAATTATATAATAGACTAAGGATCATTAGAATAGTAACAAACCATCATGGACCGATAAACACAAGTCTCTTTTGGGCCCAACACAACTCCAAGCAACTAACACCCAAAAGCCCAACCAACAAGTATATATAAACATGCAACCCTCTCCTTTACCTAGCCCTAGTTGCCTCACCTCTCTTATGAACGACCAAAACATCTTCCCCCTCCCTTTTTAACATCTCCACTTCCTTCTCTCCCTTCCCCGCACCTTCACGCACCCCCACGAGCACCCCAAGGCCGACCCCAAGGCCAATCCTTCACCCGAACACCCCCATATTAGGTCGGCTGCTACTGCTGCTTATTTCTGCTGTAAACAGTGACGAAACCCCCTCCAAAACCCTATTTTCTTCATCTATTTGAAATTTTATAGCACCCCATTAAGTGCCGCAAAGTTTGGAGTCCGTTTGGTACTCCGTTTGGCCGTAGTGGCGAAGAAGGTCCCCATCGTAATCGCGTACGCGTAAGTTTTCCAACTTCAAATCTCCTTCCTATTTGTCATAAAATAAAACTCATGTAGAACCATATTAATGTTAGTTAGTTATTAGTAATATTAAATTCATGTGAAACCATATTTTTATGTACAAAACTACTCCTAGTTGTTGAACAATGTAGACACAGACACAGTACATCAATACTAGTTGTAGTTCTTTGAAGGTTGCCATATTTTGACTATGTAAATAAATTCTAAAATTTAATATATTATAATTACAGAATATTTAGTAAATTATTTTATTATTTATTATTATTTTGATGCAAATAGGGTAGTTGCATGTATAAACTACGCAGCGTAATTGCTAGGAATCACTAGTTGTCGCCCGTAGAAATTTTTTGCAAGCAATAATATTTGGTTGGTTGTTTTCATATAATTATAAATAATTTTAGTATTAATATTTTTTAATAATTAATGATTTAAAAATTGTTTTGAAAATATTTAATGACTAGTTATATTCTGGTGTGTAGCTATTTGCATGTGCAACCAATATAGAGTTAATAACTAGATAATAACTTAATTTAACTAGAAGTTAGAGTCTAATTAGTGTAAATATTAATTGTTAGGTGTTCAATATTTTTCTATGGAAAGCTCTGGACCATATTTGTTGTGCTCGTAGCTTGGCTTGGAAGACAAGTACACCTTGCATGATTGTATTATTCAGTTATATTATGCCTAGTTATTATTTATTAGTTGTGTGCACGTGTCTTAGAGTAGTAGACTTACCTGGTATATTGTAAAGGTACATAGTATATTCTGACCTGACACTTGTTCAACACGTTCACTGAGTGAGATAGAGTGCATAGACTAGCGTGTTGAAGTGGCCATTGATACGTGAGTTCACGCCTTGTGTTAGTAGTTGATGTTAGTTTAGTTTCTAGATTTTTATTGACATCATTGTATTATGCCTGCACCGCGTATATGGTTTGAATAGTATAATCGGAGGGGAGAATCTAGTAGTGAGCGTATGAGATTTTTGTTTCTTACTGTGTAATGGTGTAATTGGTGTACCCTCGAGTTCTGTTGAACGCCTGGTGGGATGACTGTTTTTTTATTTCTTTCCCCTCATGCGCCACTAGATATGTCTTGCGTGCATATTATATAGATAGTTTAATTACCTTATTTATTATTTAGTACTTTACTTGATGGCTTTAGAGCAGGTAAATAGGAACTATCTCCGCTACTTGAGACTGATAGGAGACCCAGTTTGGAAAGAGGTAGATGGATTGCCGACTATGATGGAAAATTCGATATCGGCCCTTCACTTTGAAAGGTTCGGACATAGACATAATTGAATAAAGCGGAGTATCTTTTGGGACTTACCATATGTTTGTGGTGAAAAATGAAAGAATAAAAATGTATTCAAGATGGGGTTTACACTAAACCCGCCTTCTTTGGTTTACAAACAAACTTGTACAATTTGATCATATACGAGGATATGGGAGTACAATTAATTTAATCTGGATAAATATTGCTATAGGTGTCTAATCTGCAGTCGATCACTTTAGCCCTTGGACCACACGATGATGAAGAAGTGCCGTAGAAGACAGGAAGCAGCTTCGAAGGTTGCAGAAGAGGGTGGATGCACGATGCCAAAGTCGTCGATCCCTACTCTTTGCCTGAGCTCTGGATTCTTCTCTCTCTCTCTCTCTCTCTTGACCTCTGGTTCGATCTTTCTTGGAAGTTCGACCTTGTTCGATCCTTCTTTCAAAGTTTCGACCCGTGGTTCGATCTCTTTGGAGGTTTTTAGACCAATTCCTTCGACCCTCCAATTTGTCGACCTCGTTCCTCATTGATAGAGGTCTCTATTTATAGAGTTTTAGTGACAGTGACCACTCCGTCGGTGTAGAAACCGAGGAGTGGAAAGTACAACACCTTTTTACACAACGGTTAAAATAACCAATGCCTGCGTATAGATGATCCTTTGAATGAGCGTGTGACGCGGGTCCAACTAAGGGACAAAACGCGTATAATCGCTACGAAGATCACGGCGTAGAAGCCACGTAGGTAGGTATCCCTTGTGTAGAAGAGGTGGGAGTAGAAGCCAATGTCTGTCACCATGGCGTAGAAGCCAAGCAGGCATAGAAGCCGAATAGGCGTAGAAGCCGAGCGGTCATAGAGGCCGAGTGGGCGTAGAAGCCGAGTGGTCATAGAGGCCGAGCGATCATAGAGGCCGAGTGGGCGTAGAAGCCGAGTGGTCATAGAGACCGAGTGGTCATAGAGGCCGAGTGGGCGTTGAAGCCGAATGGACGTAGAAGCTGAGTGAGCACAGGAGCTGAATAGGCGTAGAAACCGCTTCGTACTGTGCCAGAGTGCTGATGTGGACGTCTTAGCCGGAATTACGGCTTTTGAAGATATAATCAAATCTCTTGCATTAAATGCAGAGATTTGCCACCATCATGTGCATTAAATACAGAGGCGTGTTTTTGAAGGTCTGCAGACCTTCTGTGCATCAGTCGCAGAGACGTGCCTCGAGAAACTGTCACCGCTCTGTGCATTAGACGTAGAGACGTGCCTCGAGCAACTGTCATCGCTCTGTACATTGGACGTAGAGACGTGCCTCGAGCCCCGTACGGAGTGCAGCTTTTGATGTGGCAGGCGGTTTGTCTACTGCAGAGCGTAAACAGCTCATGTTTGCCTGTGTAAAACAAGACAGGGTATCCCTTCGTGCACGTAAAAGCAGTTTACGCAAAGGAGATGGCGGTAAATGATAGCCTAGGTCGCAGTGCTGTGCCATCATTATAGCCGTCGTCTGGGTAGTCGAGCAGTATCCCTTTGTCAGAAGTCCAGACGTCAGGTTCATTGCAGGATCAGACAGGTTCATTGCAGGATCTGATAGGTTCACTTCGGAGAATACGAAGCGTCTTTCGTATATTTTAATGCAGCGTTGAAAGAGGATGGGTTTTACGCCTAAGAGTCGATGAAGCACCCTGTTTACGCTGAAGCGGCTTGGACGTACTGCCTCACGCGGATGGTCCTTTGAGCTTATATTTCACGCTGTGTTTAGCAGAAAAAGCTCTGTTGCACGCTTGATGGCTTTGAAGGCCTCTGTTTACACTGCTCTGCATCAATATGCTGCGTATAGCCATCCGGCGTATTTTTTATGCTTCTACAAGACCCCCTTCAAAGCTTTCAAATTCCTCAAAATTTGGAACGCTTTGAATGAAGCATGAACCGCTCATCGTAACTCAAAACGTTTTTGAATGGAGCATTGAAACAGTCGATGCTGACTTTATGGTAGATTTATTGGGGACCGGTGTGACCTCTTTCGCCTATAAAAAGGCTGAGGGTTTAACCTGTTCTCCCCACATTTCCATCACTACGCAGAGATGATCGCCGGAGTTCGTCGGGTCGACCTGAGGAAGAAGGAGATCATGTTATTCCAGCGTGTAAGGAGCCAAAAAAGACGGCATCTTCGAGCAAGTGTCCACTGCAACGATGGATCATGGAAGGATATCTTAGCCTCCCTTGCTCGGGATAATTAGCAACTTTATATGGCGGTTCTTCGGGAGAGAGGAAGAATCATTTTCCACCATGGCACTTGCAAGTGGCGCCTTCTCCCGTTACCTCCGGGGACGAGAGTCAGACAGACTAGCTCTGTCCCGGCTTGAGTGGCGGTGGTCTGTAGGACAGCAGATTTACCCTACTTTCCTTCTATTGGAGGATGGGTCTATGCCCAGTTTTGTATCCTCCCGCCACTGATCATCTTCTTGGAAGAAGAGGAAGACCATCACCAACTTGAGAACCTGTCAGAACAGTTTCTCAGTGCGATCTTCGGACGATGATGAGGAAGCCCTTTGTAGACGGGGTTTCCCTTAGATGTAATCATGAAAATGAAGAAAAAACCCTTATAGATTGGATTTTCCTCATATGTAATCATGACTTTAATCTTTAATAAAATTGTCTTTCTTCTTCATATGATCATCTTGCCATACGTTGCTGTGAAGTCTGAATATGTGTAGCTTCGACATGTCTGATTCTTTACGCTGATTCTGATAGAAAGAGTATTTAGGCCCTGTCCTGTCTTTTACGTATAACTAGTGATGTGCAGAAAACCGCTTTTGCATTCGAGTGTTCGAACTGTTCTGTTGTCAGGAATGAAGAACCGCATAAAATTTTGAACTATTTTTCACTTCTGTGTAAACAAAATTCTTGTTTCAGACTTCATCTTCAAGAATGACTTCTCGAAAATCCCTTGGAACAGGGTCGAGGAATGGCTGTCAAACTGAGTTGCCATCTTGATAGATGAAATATTCAAACTGGAGTCTGGATGAACCTCCAATTGACCCGAGAAGAGTAATTTCTCAATGTTTGAACTCTGTATGTTTCGGGTACTTGGGATATTTTGAGGTCAAGAAGGAGTATCTTCTGTATGAACTCCTGTAATCGACCGCCTTGAGAACTGTTCGAATATGCGAACAGTCAGAGATTTGTAGTGTAGATGAGCTAAAAATCCTGAGTTTGTTGCCTATTGAGCGTAGAAAGCCACCGAGCGTGAAATCGTAGATTTGTAGCTTCTGAGCGTGAAGTCGTAGGTTTGTAGCCTCTCGAGCATAAAAGCTACCGAGCACAAAGGCATCCGGGCGTAAAACCATAGACTGATAGCTTGCAAGCGTAAAACCGTAGATCTGTAGCTGTCGAGCGTAGAAAGCTTCTTAGCGTAGAACTGTAGATTTGTAGCCTGTGAAAAAGAAATCTTTCGAGCGTAAGGTTGTGGATATGTTGCCTCCGAGCGTAAACTAAACTCCACCGAGCGTGAGATCATCGATTTGGTATCTGCTGAGCGTAAAGTCATAGGTTTGTAGCCTCTCGAGCATAAAAGCTACCGAGCACAAAGGCATCCGGGCGTAAAACTATAGACTTATAGCTTGCGAGCGTAAAACCGTAGATCTGTTGCTGTCGAGCGTAGAAAGCTCCTTAGCGTGCGAACCGCTGACCTGCTTTTGCACGAAAAACTCTTCGAATTTGCTGACTGTCCGTCTTTCGAGAGTAGTGGGCTGACGTAGTACCCAATCATAACCAAATATTAATTGTGAGAATTGGTTGGGGTTTCGAGGAGTCCGTCCGAGGATTCGAGGAGTCGACCCGAACTCTATATATATCCCAAGCTTTTGAGAGAAAAACTTTTCATCCGTCTTTTGCGAAAGAGAGCCTTCGACTGTTTGAGTTTTTTCCCCTCGTTCTTTCTCCGAGCACTCCGAGTTTTCAGAAATGGCGCCGAAACAAATCCCCTCCACTAAGGAAAAGAGTATAGGTTCTTCTTCTTGTTCTTCTGCCCCAGCGAGAGAATCTTCGGTCGGGCAAGGTAAACTTTCTTCTGAGCGAAGTATCCCGCCGACGAGCAGCACACCCGGCCTTAGAGGTAGAGCCTTTGGGATGACAAAGAACGACAAAAAATCCTTCGCACACGTTGAACGTGACCGCGCTAGGTCATCTTCTGTGCTGATAGCCTCTTTGAGGAAGATGACGCACGGAGACGTTTTCATTTTTTTATGCCCACATTTCTAATGTGTCAGCGTAAAAACTCCATATTTTCGCAGTTTTGAGCATAAAAGCTCTGACTGCTGAAAACTTGGTGTATACTATAAAATTTTAGCTTTACGCTTATGGATGGGACCTCCGGCATAATAACTAGAATTTTGGTAGTCTGGCGTAAAGCACGGACTGTAGACCGTCAATTACGCTTCTGGATGTGACTTCCGGCGTAAAAATGACCAAATTTGTACAGTCTTGGCGTAAAGCACAGACTGTCGTTTCTTGGTTTTTATGTTTGCAAGATTTGTAATGACGTGTTTTCCTTGCACTTTTGTAGTTAACTTGCATGAGTCTCCACTGGCCGAGGTGATGGGTTTCGCTGCCGGGATGCTACACTCAAACTATCTGGAGGATCTGTCCCACGTGACATTTCCTATCTCCGGACCCCAGTATCCTGAAGGAAGGAAGATCTTGATATCAGCTCAGGGCGAGCGAACGTTGCTGAACCTGATTAACGGAGAGCCCCTGACGTACATAGACGGGGACTAGTACATCAAGCCGGTTTTTCTCTTTGGGGACATGATTGACAAACAGTCCCAGACGAAGCCCAAGAGAGAACCCTGGGTTTTTCCCGCCGAGAGTGTGGTCTTGTATTTGCCCACGATGCCGAGAGATTATCCCATCTCGGCTTTCTCCTATGCTACACATCCCAGGAGGATGTCGTGGACGCTGATTCCCGATCTTCACGGCAAGCCGGGGAAGATCTTTCATTTAAAAGGAGCTGGCCAGGGGTCGTTTGTCAGCCGTTCTTCCGGCGTTGTGACGGTGTTCAGGGGACTGTGCCCGGGCAGCGTCCCGAGTGAAGATAGTTCAGTGATCCAGCCGGTCCAATTGCCGACTTTCTGCAACGACTTCATGGGGCGAGGGGGGGTATACCCCAAGGAGAATCCTCGGTGCAATGGGTGGATCACCCCAACAAACCTCCGATGGGCTTGCCTAGTTGACTGGGCCTTGAAGCATTTTCGGAGAGAGCTGGAGGTCATTGGACTATATGCTGCTGTGAGTGCGACGAGTGTTGGGTTGCCTCCTAACCCTAACCTGTTTCTGGCACTGATAGAGCGATACATTTTGCTCACCGAGACCTTCGCCACTCCACTGGGGGAGTTGGGGTTGGCCCTTCATGAGATGGCAGTGATCTCGAGACTGCCGATGGGGGATACCCCATATGAAGAGTTTGTTCCCACCAACCGGGAGTTGGAGGACTCGGACCCTCGGTCGGTGGAAGTATATCAGGAGCTGATGTGCCACTACTTCGCGTGCACTACTTTTCATGATGAGCCTTCTGATTTGGCTCACACCACTAAGTGGACGTCCTACCTCTTCTTCCACCGGGCCAGGGCAGCCAAGTCGGAGAAAGTCTCGGGGGGGCAAGAATGAGCCTGTGAACTGTTTGGGCGTGCTCAGTGCCCAGGTCGTCGAGGATCTTATGGAGGATGCTAAGGCTCCAGATCAAATTCTCAATGACGGGGTAGGAAAGTATCATGAAGGCACTAAGGCCTACAGTTACTTGAGGCGCTGCCGCAGGCCTCTGTCTAAGGAAGCCCGGCTGGCTAGTTTCCTCTCCATATGGCTGCGTCGAGTAGTGGTGCCCGGTATCGCATCCGTGGACCGCATTCAACGGAACATCCTGTGGCATGTCATGCGTCTGGTGTTCGGGGAAAAACTGGGCTTGCTCTCTGCCATGGTGTGCCGTATACAGGCTGGCCTGAGAGCCATGATTGATGGACTGCTCGTCGATGAAGCTCGGTATGATAGCTTTCCCCGGGAAGAGTTACCATACCTGTACTTGATGGGATGGTTAATTCTCCATAACCCCCGGGTGATGTCTCCCGGCTCTGGTAGTAGCTCGGGGGGTAGTTTCTTACTGAACTACAAGGACTCTCCCTAGAACGTGAACACAGTTTTAGACTGTCGGTTGGTGCTGAGCCTCAGTCACGGCTGGAAGCTCCTCTGCACTGTCTTCTCTGTACATCGCAATCAGTCGGGGATTAGGCTTGAGGATTTAGGTGGAGAGAAGACCAATCTTTCTCCGAAATCTTTTAATTAGTTGGTCTGCATCAGACCCTCCCATTTGCTGTACAGAAGAGAAGATCATTGCTTCTTCGAGCCCTACTTGTCCAGTCGGTTCTCCAGGCAGTTTGGGTACGATCAGCTGCGCGTGGGCAATGTCGTCACTAGCTTCAGGTCTAGGGGCGGACTCATTAATGGAGCCAGAGGATGGCGATATTTTATCATGGGTTGTACATGAGCAATCTTTATAGTGCCGGTCGTCACACTCTCCACGGAGCTGCGCATCCTCCATTCGTATGCCCAGTTCTACGTGGCGATCAACACCTTCCATCGCAATTTTGACATGCGTGTAAGCTTTAGGGTGCCTTCTCCCAAGCCTGGGGGAAGAGTCGAAGTCCCCTCGGTTTCTTCTGACGAGGGTGAGGAGTCAGTCACTCCGGATGAGCCTCTGGTGTCGGTGCCGAGGTGTGAAGTGCCTCCGCCTGCGGAGGCTTTGGTAGTCTCTGGGAAGCGAAGGGCTCCTGCTTTGAAGCAGACTTCCCCTCGCAAGAGGAAGAAGAAGACGGTTAATCCTTCTCTCCGGATTCCTGGTATTGAGGCTCCTAGAGAGGAACCTGCTGTCTCTCCTGCCGGGGATGTTTCTTTGATTGGAGGTTCCTCGCCTTTCGGAGAGGGACCCTCAGTTTCGGCTGGCGGTGCCGGAGAACTCCTGCTTGAGGCTGTCGTTGCTGCCACTGCCTCCGGTAGTGGAACGAAGTCGCCTCCGGGGCTGAGTATAAGGTTCCATATACCTTTATCCGGATCAGCGTCGAAAGAGACCCCTTTCGTGCCTGCGAGAGTACCTGGCGAGATTCCAGCCGATGAGCCTCGGTTGGAATTTGAGGAGGACTTGGAAGACCACCTGCCAGTGTCAGCTATCAGACCCCTTTCTCCAGGTATGATAGCCTGCTTAGCATTATTAAGAAATGATTTAGCTGTACTGGCTGCAGATGCGACATATGTGCCGTCGGCCGTGGGTAAATGTCGTCTTTACGCCATTCTATTTAGAGGCATTAACATCGTGTCGATATTAACTTTCTAGTCTTCTTTTCAGGGGCAGATGTCTACGGGGAGAAGAGCGCTGAAGCGCTTTTTGGCTCTGCTTCGGCTTTCGGTGGCGACACGGAGGTGCCTGAGTTTGAAGAGAAAACATCTTCGGGTGCTGGCTCGCCCCGAGTAGTTTCGTCATCTCAAGAGGAGGATGTGCCTGTCATTGTGACATCGCCTCCTGCGAGTATGCCGATGACTTCGACCGTCATTGTGGCATCTTCCTTGGTCGCACCACCTGTTGAGGCGACAGTCGTGGCCACATTGTCTGCAACCACTCCTGGAGGGGGACTTGCCAATATCGCGGCCACTCCTGGCGTTCAATCAGATCTGGTTGCGCTGACCGAGCAGAATATCAGCCTCTTTTACACCAATTTAAAAACGCTGATATCAATGGTGTTGGCGAAGAATCTAGACTTTGAGCGTCTGAAGAAGGCTTCTTAGTTTTCGATCGGGGCGGTCAGGGATTTCGGCGATTCTGGGGTAGCTGACGCCCTGGAGGCGATGGTTAATGGTTTGGAGCAACCTATTAACGAATACTTGCAGCTGGCTCGGTGCAGCCTTGAAGCTGAGGTCCAGGACAGATACTACCTCATGACTGTGCGGCTTACTAAACAGCTGGAAAGCCTAGATAACTCCATCAAAACACATAAGCTGGAGATGGATGAAAGAAAAGCTGTCGTGGAGGAGGCTCTTGCTCTTCAGACGAAGTGCCAATCCGAGCATAAAGGGAACGTAGCGAAGGCCCGCAAGTTGAAGGAAAAACTCGCTCTGGCAGAGGAGTGGGCTTCTTAGTCGTTGGCAGGTCTAGATGTAGTGATTGGTCGACTGAGCACAGCACGACGAGATCTGGAGCGTGCAGAAGCTGCCCGTGTTGGCTCTCTTCGGGCAAGGGCCGAGCTATCCTTTATGAGCAATCACAAGGCACGGTTGGAACGGGCCCGTGCTGATGCCTTGGTTTCCAGGAATGAGAGGATAGCTGCACTGGTACAACTGATTCACGATCTGACCGCTCCCCTACAATGATGTACCCTTTCTTCTTTTTGCTTCCCAAATGTAATTCTGCTCTTTTTTGGGAATAAATAAAGCGAATCTTTTCTGACTCTGTGGACCCATCATTTCGGAATATAAATGACAGGTTTGGGCGGGAGTGATATCAGAGGTAGTATGGACATAATAGACTCTCGATAAACTTTAAGCAGGACATATCTATTCAGAGGTCATACGGACATGATAGAATATGCTTTGGTAGGATATATCTATTCATAGGTCATACGGACATGATAGAATATGCTTTGACTAAAGTTTGTAGACAAGACACTATCAGAGGTAATATGGACGTGATAGGTATCGTATTTTCCAAATTAGTCGAACATATCTATTCAGAGGTTATATGGACATGATAGAATATGACCCAACTAGTTTCGTTTTGGAAGTAGTTTTGTCAGAATTGAGATTCTCGCTATATTCCACTTGAGCAGAGGAGGTTAAGCATAGTACCTTTTCAGGAATTTACCGTTGATAGGAGCCATTAACAGGTCTCTATTAGGCTGGGCTAACCTGTTAGCGCCGTTTGAGAACGTTGTCTCGATCACATAAGGGCCTTCCCACTTGGGCTAAAATTTGCCTTTACTCCTGTGAGTAAGGATCATCAGCCTTCTTACGGCTAAAACTAGCTCGCCGACTTTGAACACTCTTTCCTTTACTTTATGATTGAAAGCTCTGGAAATGCGTGCTTGGTAGAGCGTGATGCGCTGTTGAGCTTGGAGGCGTTTCTCGTCTAATCCTTCTAGCTCTTGAAGCCTTAACAGGTCATTCTTTTCTTGAGTCAGCTCATTAGTCACGACTATCCTGAGTGACGGGATCTGGATTTCAATGGAGAGAACTGCTTCACTCCCGTAGACCAGTAAAAATAGGGTACAACCAGTCGGTGTTCGTACCGTTGTGCGGTATGCCCAGAGACATTCGCCCAGCTTCTCATTCCAATCTCTCTTGTTTGAAGAGACGAACTTCTTCAAGAGTTTGATAATGGTTTTGTTGAAAGCTTCCGCTAAACCATTAGCAGCTGGATATTATGCCGTAGAGGCAATATTATGTATCCGATTTTTATCGCAAAATCGGTGAAACACTTGGCTGATAAACTGAGGCCCATTGTCATGAATTATCCTCCGGGGTACCCCGAAGCGATAAATGACGTGATGCTTGATGAAGCTGATTACATTAGATGCCTTTACCTCAGCAAGAGGGATCGCCTCTGCCCATTTGGAGAAGTAATCCGTGATGGCCAGTATGAACCGGTGACCTCCGGAAGAAGACGGGTGAATAGGACCAATGATATCCATACCCCATGCTTCGAAAGGCCAGGATGCAACCGTAGGATGTAGATATTCAGACGGTTGATGTATGAAGTCTGCATGAACCTGACAGGCTCTGCATTGTCTTGCATAGTTGTTCGCGTCTGCGATCATAGTGGGCCAGTAATAGCCCGTTCTCCTGATACGATCCTGTAGCTTAGGACCGGGTTGATGCGCTCCGCACACGCCATTGTGAGCTTCCCAGATAATCTGCTCTGCTTCGTCGTTAGAGAGACATCTCAATAGCAGTCCGTCGTAGGTCCGGCGATATAGGCATTGTAAAGATGCATCGAAGTAGAAGCGTAATGATCGTCTTTTGACGGATACTGCTTCTTTGGGGTCCTCCGACAAGATTCTGTATGCCACGAAATCTATGAAGGGACTTCTCTAGTCTCTTCTAGAGGGATCTGTGTTCACAGCGTAGCTGCGTTCTATCTGAAAGTTGTTCTTCACACAGAATAAATCTCTGTTAAGAAAGATTACCGAATCCTGCCTTCTTATAGGAGTGGCTAAATCCGCAGCTAGACTGGCTAGGGCATCAGCTTCCAGATTCTGATATTGAGGTACATGCTCTAGGAAGAACCCTTTGAATGTCATGGCTATCTCGATCGTTGCTTGGTGATAGGAGATGAGGTCTGGATTCCGGACTTCATATATTCCCCTGACTTGATTGACGATGAGCAGAGAATCACCGAAAGCTTCCAGGGACTCGACCCCCAGCTCTTTAGTAACTTGGAGCCCGATTAGCAGAGCGTTGTACTCTGCCACATTGTTGGAGCATGGCTCGTTAAGAGAATATGATCGGTAGATGACGAGTTTATCAGGAGTGACCAGGACTATTCCTACTCCTGAAATCACGTTTCCCCTAGGACCAGTTCTGGAGGCTCCATCGAAGAATAGTTGCCATGTGTCACTTTCTATTGCGGAATTATATTCTGCAACTTTATCAGGGATGTCCTCGTATAGTTTGGAGGTCTCCGGGATTGGATGAGCAGCTAGGAAGTCGGCCAGCGCTTGGCCTTTGATGGACTTCTGCGGGACGTATACCATGTCATATGGTGTTAACAGCATCGCCCAAGTCACGAGTCGAGAATTAAGACCACTTGGCTTGCTCATCAGTACTCAAAGAGGTTTGATCCTGGAGATGACATGAATAGTCTGACCGGTGATATAGTGCCGCATCTTCTGGATAGCGAACATCAGAGCCAAGCATTCCTTCTCTACTGGGTTGTACCAGTGTTCGGCTCCGACCATCATCCTGCTAAGGTAGTAGATAGCCTGTTCATGCCCCATATCGTTCTTCTGTGCGAGAAGAGCTCATAGCGAATGATCCATTGCTCGAACGTACATCAAGAATGGTCTTCCCATGACGGGAGGCACTAGAACTGGCGGACTGGTGAGGTAGCGTTTGATATCTCCGAACGCTTGCTGACAGGTTTTGTCCCATATGAAGGATACACCTTTCTTCATGAGATAAGAAAAGGGCTGACATCTTCCCGAGAGGTTGGATATGAACCTCCGGATATAAGCCAGACGGCCTTGAAATCCCCGGAGTTCCCTCAGATTGCGGGGCGGTCGCATTTCTACGATGGCCTGGACTTTGTCAGGGTCCACTTGGATGCCTTTGGCGGTAATGACAAATCCCAGGAATTTGCCACTAGATACACCCAGAAAGGACTTCTTAGGGTTCATCTTGAGTTGATGTTGGCGCATTAACTCGAATACCGTCCTCAAGTCTTGAATGTGATCATCTTTGAGACGGCTCTTGACGGCTATGTCATCCACGTAACATTCTACTGTTTTACGTAAATACTCATGGAATATGTTACTCATAGCCCGTTGGTATGTAGCCCCGGCATTCTTCAATCCGAAGGGCAAGACCGTATAGCAATATACCCCCAACGGGGTCCGGAAGGCAGTGTGCTTCTCGTCTCCAGGATGCAGCTTGATCTGATTGTATCCTGAGAATCTGTCCATGAAAGACATGCGTTCAAAACCGCAGGTGTTGTCGATCATGATATCCATGATGGGATGAAGGAACTCGTCCTTGGGGCAGGCTGCATTCAAATCTCGGTAATCGATGCAGATACGTATTTTCCCATTTTTCTTCATGACTGGGACAACGTTGGCGACCCAGTCGGGATATTGTTCTTCCCGGATGAAACCGCAGGCTATCAACTTCTTGACTTCAGCTTCGATGGCGTCCATCATATCCGGCCGGAACCGGCGTTGGTGCCGCTTCACAGGCTTCGAGTCGATCAATATATTGAGTTTATGAGTAGCCACCTTCGGGTCAAGGCCTGGCATGTCCTCGTAATCCCATGCAAAGACGTCGATATATTCTTTTATCAGCTGGATAACTTCTTTCCTTTCAGCTGGGGAAAGATTGTTACTGATAAATATCGGCTTTGGCGAAAGTTTACCCCCAACATCAACCTGGATAACTTCATCTTTGGTGGGAGGTTACTTTTGCTCGAAGCAGAATTTCTACTGCGTATCCATTCGTTGGGCCCATGAGTCATTCTTAAACGGCTCAGAATCCTGTTTATCTACTTCAAAGGGATCTGCCACTACCATATTCACTGATAATGTTTGTTCGAGAGCATCAGGTGAGTCAGAGGGCGACGAGCCATTCTGAGAAGAGGAAAAGATATCCTCGTCCGACTTAGAGGAGGTGGCATACCCTAACCCGAAATGAGTTCGTTGATAGTAGGGGTCGCCGCACAGCGGCGTTCGTCTGCCTCTTCCGTAGTTGAGGCCTGGCTTCCGCTTCAAGTCGTAGCCCATATTTTGCATGATCCTCAATGCTTGCGGGCTGTATCGGTGAACTTGCATTTTTCCAGCATCGTCATTGAAAGAATCTTCCTGGACAGTCGGTTGATTGTGCATGCGGCCGAAGACTATTGAACGCTGACTGCTGCAGGTAGGCGGGACAATGAAGATAGAATCCTCATGTGGTCCATACGTCGTGACGACGTTGGATGATAACGCTACTTCCCAGACATACGGACGATAGGAGTTCATAACTTCCAAGATTTTTTGTGCTATGGGTTCTACCTCGTCACGAGGAGTGGATTCCTGATTTGGAATTTGAGCATCAATATACTGGAAAAGAGGATGTTTATTATCATCTGGAACTCCGTTCCTGGTTGCATTTACATCAGTCGGCTGCCTGTTGCGCCGAAGGTTGATGACCAAGGGTGGAGGCTTCTGGTTTAAAGTGATCACTAGAGGATCACTCCCTTTTCCTGACCTGGTCTTGTTCAGGTGAATAGCCATAGGCTCCATGGCTTTTGGACGAGTGGTTCGTCCTTTCACTCTGATTGACAGCGGTAGTGCGGCAGAGGGTTCTTCTGGCTCCCGATGGGATTCCTTCTCTGCCTCGCCTGACACTTCTTCCGTGTGGTCTTGAGAGTACAATACGGCATCGGAATAGTTGGATTCTACTCCTTTAAACGGGTTTAGGTCAGCAACCTTCGTTTGTACTGTTCCTTGGGGGTCTACATATTTAAGACATTGATGTAGAGTTGAAAGAACGATGTTTTGGTCGTGGATCCACGGTCTTCCCAGCAAAATATTGTAGGACACCTCTGAATCGATGATGTAACATGTGGCCACTGATCTGAGGTTGCCAATCTGGATCCTTAGGCAAAATTTTCCCAACGGCTTACTTTTTTCGGCGTTGAAACCCACGATTGTAGTGGAGGTGTAAGCCAATTCGCTGGTAGAAATCCTCAGCGGTCTGAGCAGACTGTGAGGGATGATGCTGATCGACGATCCCGGATCTATGTGAATCCGATCGACCTCCATGGAACCGACGTACCCGGTGTAATAGAGGGGCCTGTCATGCTTGTTATGTTTTAACAGCATATCGTCTTGAGTGAAAGTGATATTTGGGACGACCTCCATCACACTATGGCATTGAGGACACGCCACCAGTTCTTCGTCGGAGGCCGTGAGCTGGGTCAAGCATGCCTCCGCTTGCATCAGTGCTTCACTCAGAGCTAGACGAGTGTCTTGGGAGAGCCTGAGTAGCTCGAAGATGGACAGCCTGGCTGGTGTATTAGCCCGTTGGGCCAGGATGTCGAAGTTTTATGGCTTCTCTAAACCTTTGTTTTGAATGTTTTTCACAGGTTTATCAAAGCGTACTTCTCATTGCTTCTCCTTGTCCGCCGGAGTTAGTTTTGAAGGGCTGGCATCTGGTACGACGGGGCCTGGTCCTGAAGGTTTGGCAGTTGAAGCGTCCGCCGTTGCATATTCCTGACTTGCTCCGTAGTCGTTGAGGTAGGCTTTCCCTGAACGGGTTGCAGCAAATATCTCGTCTTCGTCTGATGCCAAAGAAGTTACGACCATATGGCATGGTTTGCATTTGGAGCCCTTTCTAGACGTAGCCTTAGTAGCTTTAGTCTCCTCCTCGAGCTTTGACACCAAATTCGGATGAACCCACATAATCTCGCCCTGCCGGGTGGTTAGGGGTACCAGGTCATGATTTTGACCCCTAGCTGGAGGGAGATTGACGATGTTCATCGTGGTCCGGGAAATGGGTGTGACACCGTCCGAGACTTCTTGGGAAGGCAGATTGCCAAACCGCAGAGAGATCATGTTGGCCGTGACCGTCTTCTCGGTGTTGTGCAGAGTGATGGCCTTAGCATCGATTAACCCCTAGATCTTCCTTTTTAGTATGTAACACGCCTTTGTCGGGTGGTGTACGTATCTGTGGAAGATGCAGTATTTTGGGTCGTTAGTACTGCCGACTTCTTGGGGCCGCCTTAGCTCCGGAAGGGTGATCTTGCCACTTTTGACGAGACACTCGAATATACTTGGGATATCATCATCGTCGAAAGAGTAGACTTCGACGGGCCTGGAGGTCCCGGGTCTCGCTTGTGCGGTTGCCGCAGTCTTTTGCCTGGCCGTATTGATCGCCAGAGCTTCTTTTTCTTTGGAGTTGCGAGGATGGTCGCTGCTGGGAGATGACCTCTTGCCTCTGTTAGAGGCGGAGATCATGATGCCATTGTCGTGCGCCTTGCGACTGTTGTCTTCGGCGGCCACGGCCGAGATGATGAACGAGGGCCAATCATGGAACTGATATGGTCCTGTAAAAACCGAGACTACGGGAATGAGATTTTTCCTGCAAATGTCTACCAATGCAGAGTCTGGAACTCTTGGAGGCATCTGTAGCGTGGCCTAACAAAAATGTTCGATGAAGGTACGAACGTCCTCTTTTTCCCTCTGCTTGACTTCGATGAGAGAGGACATAGACATGTCCATTTCTCCCTCGTAGAATTGCGTGAAGAATAAAGCTTTGAAGTCCTCGAAGGAAGTAATGCAGTTGTCCGCCAAGCTACGGTACCACTGATAGGCTACTCCTGAGAGACAGCCTTTGAACACCCGAGTGAGGAGGGCATCGTTCCCTTGTAGCAACACCGTCATCATACTAAAATAGTTCATGTACTGACTTGGTGATATTTTTCCCTCGAACAGAGCCATAGTCTGAGGTTTATACCTCGGAGGGAAAGGGACCTCTTCCCAGATAGCTGGGTAAGGCTGGTTGATTCCCAGTTTCTTGAGCTGATCTTTGTGCTTCAAGGTGTCAAACTGGGCTTTCAACTCCCGTACTGCCTGCATCGGATTTTCAGTTGGAAGCGGGACTACGGTGTAGTGCGGAGTTGGTTGTATCGTGACTCCAACGGGAGGTAATATATTCTCCGAGTGAGGAAACGGAGGAACTGCTGACTCTTGATCTCGAGCAGGCTCTTGGCTCGGGTTGGATGGTAGTAAGTCCACCCCCACACGTATCTGAGTTGGCTGGACCGATGCTTGAGCCATGGCCGTTGCGTGCTGAGTTAGCATCATCTGGTGCATATTCTCCATTATGGATTGCATTTGTTTCAGAGATGTCTCTAGTATAGTGATGCGTTGTTCAGCATTTCCTGACGGCGAAGCTTCCTCACGTTCATCTTCAATGGCATAAACTCCCATTTTCCTGGGTGTCATTGAAGGATTAGTATAGGTCGCTGTAGAAGTTGACTCTATACTCTCAGCATCTAATCCGGGGGACTGGCGACCCCCAGTGTCGGAATCAGACAAGTACGAAGCTGGTTGTTGTGACCTTGCACGGGTGTTTTGGAACACCCCAGCTTCAGCGTTCCTGAGGAGCTCAATGAATCTCCTTCGGCTCGGGGGCCCAGAGGGATGACGTCTTGAGCTCGACCCTCCTCTAGGTAGGTGTGAAGCCATGTTCACGGATGCATGCGCGGGCTCTTCTTCCTGGAAAGACAGAGAGTAGCTCAACTGGTCAAAAACTGACCGTTTTGCTTTAGAACAGCAGCAATCAATCACAATCTTATGACTATTACAACAGTGCTCGCCAGAAGGCGTAATAGACATGTTGGAAGGTCCCCTCTCCTTACGCTTCTGGATTAGATATTTGCGCAGGTCAGGAGGAGTTGCAGAAGAAGAAGACGACGGCTTGTACCTTCTGTTCCCATCAGTGGGCATACGGAGGTTGGGCACCATGGTTTTCCCTGTGCCACCTGTGTACAACAGGTTGGCCATCTGGATGGCGGATAATCCCTGGGGAGGGTGTCTATCCGCAACCTGAGCTTGTTTTACGTCGAGGTGCTTCGCCTGGCGTAATTTGGAGATTTGCTCAGACTGGCATAAAGCTGAAGAGGTCCTCAGTCGGCCATCGGCTTCTCGCATAATCCGGAGGGTAGGCAGATTATTCTCTCGCTGGCATAAAGGCCGAGAAGTTGAGTACTCTGCCGCTTGCTTTCCCTTGCGGAGATCACAACACTCATCTGGTTCCCCGTAGAGGTCAGATGTTGTCTTACGCGTGGAGCATGATTTATACTTCCGATTTGGCGCTAAGACCTTATCAAAAATATTGTCTATTCCGCTAGTGACGGGAGACTGCATTTTACGCGTAGGGCGCGGAGTGGACTTCTGGACTAGCGTTAAGCCATTTCCAGAAGTTTCGTCTGTACCGCGCGTAGCGGGAGACTGGTTTCTACGCGTAGAGCACAGTGGGCACTTCTGGGTTAGCGCTGAGGCTTTGCCCGAAGTTTCGTCTGTACCGCTCGTAGCGGGAGACTGAATTTTACGTGCGGGGCACGGAGGGAGCAATGCTACAACCTCATTGGTCAGAGAGATCGGAGAGTCCACAGGAATGGTAGAGGATGTCTTGGGCATACAGACCTTGCGCAGCTTCCTGTTGTCTTGGACGGAGAGAGGGTGAGAGCTACCCCCAGTTCGAAGCATGTCTTCGTAGGCAGACTGGTCGAATTGGACGACCAGTGTCTTCTTTACGGTTCCTACAGATACCGCATCGTGTTGAGCAATTACTTCCTCATCAGAAGAGAAAGATGTCCCCAGCAGAGTCACCATCTTGTTTGTGGTGGAAAATGAAAGAATGAAAATGTATTCAAGATGGGGTTTACACGAAACCCGCCTTCTTTGGTTTACAAACAAACTTGTACAATTTGATCCTATACGAGGATGTGGGAGTACAATTTATTTAATCTGGGTAAATATTGCTATAGGTGTCTGATCTGCAGTCGATCACTTTGGCCCTTGGACCACACGATGATGAAGAAGTGCCGTAGGAGACAGGAAGCAGCTTCGAAGGTTGCAGAAGAGGGTGGATGCACGATGCCAAAGTCGTCGATCCCTACTCTTTGCCTGAGCTCCGAATTCTTCTCTCTCTCTCTCTCTTGACCTCTGGTTCAATCTTTCTTGGAAGTTTGACCTTGTTCGATCCTTCTTTCAAAGTTTCGACCCGTGGTTCGATCTCTTTGGAGGTTTTTAGACCAATTCCTTCGACCCTCCAATTTGTCGACCTCGTTCCTCATTGATAGAGGTCTCTATTTATAGAGTTTTAGTGACAGTGACCACTCCGTCGGTGTAGAAACTGAGGAGTGGAAAGTACAGCACCCTTTTACACAACGGTTAAAATATCCAATGCCTGCGTATAGATGATCCTTTGAATGAGCGTGTGACGCGGGTCCAACTAAGGGACAAAACGCGTATAATCGCTACAAAGATCACGGCGCAGAAGCCACGTAGGTAGGTAACCCTTGTGTAGAAGAGGTGGGCATAGAAGCCAATGTCTGTCACCATGGCGTAGAAGCCAAGCAGGCATAAAAGCCGAATAGGAGTAGAAGCTGAGCGGTCATAGAGGCCGAGTGGGCGTAGAAGTCGAGTGGTCGTAGAGGCCGAGTGGTCATAGAGGCCGAGTGGGCGTTGAAGCCGAATGGGCGTTGAAGCCGAATGGGCGTAGAAGCCGAGTGAGCACAGGAGCTGAATGGGCGTAGAAGCCGCTGCGTACCGTGCCAGCGTGCTGATGTGGACGTCTTAGCCGAAATTACGGCTTTTGAAGATATAATCAAATCTCTTGCATTAAATGCATTGATTTGCCACCATCCTGTGCATTAAATACAGAGGCGTGTTTTTGAAGGTCTACAGCCCTTCTATGCATCAGTCGCAGAGACGTGCCTCGAGAAACTGTTACCGTTCTGTGCATTAGACGTAGAGACGTGCCTCGAGCAACTGCCATTGCTCTGTGCATTGGACGTAGAGACGTGCCTCGAGCCCCGTATGGAGTGCAGCTTTTGATGTGGCAGGCGGTTTGTCTACTGCAGAGCATAAACAGCTCATGTATGCCTATGTAAAATAAGACAGCGTATCACTTCGTGCACGTAAAAGCAGTTTACGCAAAGGAGATGGCGGTAAATGACAGCTTGGGTCGCAGTGCTGTGCCATCATTATAGTTGTCGTCTGGGTAGTCGAGCAGTATCCCTTTGTCAGAAGTCCAGACGTCAGGTTCATTGCAGGATCTGACAGGTTCACTTCGGAGAATACGAAGCGTCTCTCGTACACTTCAATGCTGCGTTGAAAAAGGATGGGTTTTACGCCCAGGAGTCGATGAAGCACCCTGTTTACGCTGAAGCGGCTTGGACGTACTGCCTTACGCGGATGGTCCTTTGAGCTTATATTTCACGCTGTGTTTAGCGAAAAAAGCTCTGTTGCACGCTTGATGGCTCTGAAGGCCTCTGTTTACGCTGCTCTGCATGAATATGCTGCGTATAGCCATTCGGCGTATTTTTTATGCTTCTACACCATATTAGAAGGACAATCTCATAAGACACAATCTTGATGTTATGTATATCGAAAAAAATATTCGACAACATCTTCAATACAGTGATGGATATGCAAGAAAAAATGAAAGACAATTTCAAAGCAAGAAAGGACTTGGAAATTATTTGTAGGCGTTCAGATTTGTACTTAAAACAAAGTGCAAACGGTAATTGGGTCAAGCCTCCAGTGCCATTTACATTTAGTAGGGAGAAAAAATTGATTATATGCAACTGGATTTCAAAGTTAAGATTGTCTGACGGCTACATGTCAAATCTAGCAAGATGTGTCGATCTCAATGAACGCAAGCTGACAGCGATGAAAAGTCATAATTTTCTGTGTTTATGGAAAGGTTACTACATATTCCTTTAAGAGAGATGTTGCCTATATTCTTTAGAAATTTATGTTCAAGCAAGTTGACGGTACAACATTTAATAGAAGTTGAGGAGAAGAATGTATTGACATTGTGCAATTTAGAAAGGGTGCTACATCTCAGTTTTTTGATAGTATGGAGCATTTGTCGATTCATCTTGTATACGAATCACGTGTTTGTGCTCCCGTCCATTATCGATGGATGTATCCATTTGAGAGGTATAAATTGATTAGTTTGTACTAGTAATTTCTTTACTCAAATAATTCTAATATTTAATATATTATCTATATGTATCTATATCACCTAAAGAAGAAAGTGGGCAATAAGGCTCATATAGAAGCTTCGATATGCAAAGAATATATCATTAAGGAGTTTTCAAACTTTTGCTCCATCTACTTTGGTGCTCATGTCAGAATAATTCGCAATAGAGCCCCAAGGAATGATGACGGTAGGGTTAATAAACTGAATAGTATAATCCGTACTATCTTTAATGTGGGAGGCAAGCCTACAAGTACTACTTAAGTACGATGGTTAGAAGATGATGAGTTTGAAGTTGCCCATCGGTATATATTATTAAATAGTGGTCTTGAGGAGATGCTAGATATTGAAAAGCGACACATCTTTGCTACATATTTCAATTATGTATATGCTTGGAAAAAAGTGCTCCAAATATTCTCCTTACTATCATAGTACTTTTGGAGCTGAGGTAAAAATAGAGAGACCTACTATTAATGATGATGATCTTACTAGAGAGGTTGATACAAATTTTTTGTCCTGGTTCCATAATTATGTACGGATTCTAAACATTAAGCATTCTAAATTTAGCATTCCGACCAATCTTTGTCTAATGTCTATATGATACGTGATGTTTCAGGTTTTTTGTCCTGGTACAGAGTTATAGAATGAACGACTTCGAGCATTAACTATCGGACCAAAGTAATAGAGCAAAGTGTTGGGATGGATACACCATCAATGGCTTCAAATTTAGAACCACTAATAAGCCTGTTAATCAATTATTTGTCTATGAGGAGGCTAATAATATAAAGAATTCCTGAGTATGTGTAAGGGGTTCAGTCTACAATGAGGATCCATAATTCGACTATTACGGTGTACGAAGAGATGTCGTGGAGCTGGAATACTCTTATGAGATAAAAATTATGTAATTTAAATATGATTGGTTCGACACAACACCCAAGCAAGGATAGAAAATTGACAACCAGTTTGGATTTTTTGATATAAATTATGGAAAAGATATGTAGATTTTGAACCATTTGTGTTGGCTAGTCAAACGGTTCAAGTGTATTATACGAATTATCCTAGTCGACGACGTAATAATAAGGATTGTTGGGTTGTATATAAAACTAAAGCTAGAAAGACATATAATATTGGGGATCTAACATACCTGGAGGATGAGGTGGTCATGCCTCAACCTACATATATGAGTTTGGCCGGTGTTGATGGTATGGACATTGTTGTTACTATAGAGGATGATAGAGTTAATGAATAGATTGACATAGAAGAATTACCTCATATAAAGGAGGACTCTGATATGGATGTATCGAACAAGAAACAAGAATTGGAAGATGAAGGTGATAGTGAAAGTGAAAATAAAAATAAAAAAGATGAAGATGAAGATGAAGATGAAGACGATTCGAAAGATGATCCGGAAGACAATTTGAAAGATGAAGAATATTAGTACGTACACACATATGCATTAGCTTAGATTATTTATTTATTTAATGACACAATTATTATTTATTTCATCATCACACTAGTATTTATTTATTTTAACACACCATCTATTACTTTTTGATGTCATGATGTCACTATTTTTATTTTTTTCATAACACTATCTATTATTTACTGTCAGATTTACCTATGGTAGGACGAGGACGATCACGATGACAGGTTCATAGAGAATATTTTTACCATCATCCTCCAGCTACTCCGGATGCAGGTTGCACACGACCATCAGAGGACGAGTTCAAAGATGTCGATGATGGTTTATCCCCACCATGTACCCGTTTATCTGTAGGGGGAGCTACTCCATCTCCTGGGCTTCTCTCAGCTTCTACCCCTACTACTACTCCTGCGAATACTACAACTACTAGTACACCGGCTACTCCACTAGTTGCTCCTACTGGAGAAAATTCATATCCAGTCCTCCTGGTGGAGCACAGAGTATATGTCCGTCGTCCAGAATTTACAGATCCCCCTACTCTACCAGAGTGGCCAACTAATATTGATCGTCCCGAGATGTGGGCCGATGGACCGACGTAAGTACTTATTGTCAATTCACACATTTATTTATTTATTTATTTATTTATTTATTTATTTATTCTTTTTTATTCTAATTTTATATTGTTTACTTATTTCAGGTTCTTTCCGATCAAGGCTGGCAATGATCTGGGGGACCTCATGCGGAAGAATTTTTATGGCCCTTATATCTACTTTAGTGATATCCCATTGGATCGACGCTTCATTTGGCCGGATATGATATGTATAAAACTTTTATTTAGAATAATATATAATTTTATGATTAAAATGCTAAAAAATATTTTTTGAATTTGCAAAAAAAGTACTTGTGGTCGGATCATAGAGAGTTTGCGATCCGAAAGTGCTACAAGACCGTCGCCAGCAAAAGGTTCAGGAATATGATCAATGATCAGAATGCACTAGCATTACATTCATGGGATCTTCGTAAGGAGTGGATCTAGGAGAAGTTCTGGGAGAAGATGAAGGAGAAGATGGAGGCCCCGGCCTATATTGCCAAGTGCGAGAAGGCAAGAGCATCCCATGCTAAGGGTGGTCTCCATACGGGTGGATCCATTCCGACCGTAGAGAATTTAGACGGATGGTTAGTATTATAATTTTTTACTAGATCAAATTTTAATAATTTTCATTTTCTTTATTAATTAATTACTTAATTTTTACAGTATGAGGAGGCCATCAGAGCCGGGGAAGACCCGAAGACCATCGACTTCCACGCAATCTTCCAGCAGATGCACAAAAGAAAGAATGATGGGAAGCTCGTAGATAAGCGGCCAGCAAACACATACGTAAGTTGTGTTTATAAAGTTTTGTCAACAAAATTTAATTACATTTTTTATAATTTAACTATATTTGTTTACCCTAAAATCTAACCTTAACTATAATATTGTTACCTATGATATCCAAAAACCTTAACTCTAAACCTAACCTACGATATCTAAACTTAACTCAAAACCTAAACTTAGTTGCAGTCAATAAAAGATTAATCCTAACCTACAATATCTAAACCTATTAACATAAATAAATATAGGAGACGTATGAGACGTTGGAGGGTGGGACTGAGAGCAGTACGCCGACTGACAGAAACGATCGGTGGATACAAGTTGTCGGGAGAGGGAAATGCGACAGCGTGTTCGGGACTGGATCGTTGGCATCCCAATCGTCGGTTCTTTCCAAAGCTACTCCAACGGCTCCTCCAGCTCCATCAGAGCCCGTTCCTCCTAGTGCTATGAGTTTGGAGCAGATCACGACGACTCTGATAGAGGTACAGAGGCAGGTTAGACAACTGACAGAGTCTCATGATCCTGCAGCTCCTGCTTCTCCTGCAGCTCCTGCTCCTCCTACTACTCTAGCTCCTCCGATGGCTCATTCGGCTCCTGCTGCTGCTCCTCCTGTCATTCCTGAGTGTGATGACCCATTCCGTTCAAGCGGACAACTGATTCAAATGGCGCAAGTGTAACGACCCAACCCGCTCTACTCAGCGAAAATACTCGTTTGAGGCAAAGAATTTCCCGACTTGGCCCTTCAGGAGTTCAGACTTAGACTTTCAGAGGCTCGCACGGAGTATTGCTCGACTGAGGTGAATCATCGCTAAGGTGGGTGGCTACGATGAACTTGTCTTTGCTTAGCCAACACACTTAAAATATGGACGATACATGCTAGTCAATAGGTGAATCACCCCCTGCATGCTAATAAAGAATACAATGCACCTAGCTAAGAGAATAATCCTAACTTGTATTGCTTGTGTTAGAACATGAAAATAAAATTTTGCTTATAAATGGACCCTCGTATGCTACATTTGCCTTGTGCAACTAGACCCCTCTATGCCTCGAGTAGAACAATATATATATATTCTTCATAGTGCACTGTTCATTTGTTTACACTGCACGTCCCTAGATCATATCGCTCGGTATATCCCTTTACAGTTTTACTCCTCGCTTTACCCCTAGACCCGTGCCAAAGTAAATGCTCATATTCTATATGAATGAAATGCTTGCCTGCTTAGATTTTAACTTGTACTCGTTGCCTCGATTTAATGCTTGTCACTTATATGCATGCCATAATTCATCGCACCTCACTATCCGTGATTCACTCACTTGAGGCAGAAAGACTATCAAAATAGTTGCTCCGAGCCAAGTATAGAATATTGAAAGTATTCGGGACCGTTAGGTCGCCAAGACATTTCCCGAACTAGGGGACTGCATCAATGGACAGTTAGCAAGACAACATCGCAACATCTCTAAAAAATTAATACTCGCCCTGTGCTGAATCTGATGGCTCGGAGAGTCGATATTGTACTGTACTGATTGAACCTGAATTGTAATTGTATCTGTACCGGCGAGAATATGGAAAACTTGAGGATACGTATGGTCACAGACAACTTGTGCACAAGTTAGATTTTTAGATCTAGTTTCGCGGACAGTCGTTGGGGGCACTAGGGCCGATCCGATCTAGACGGAGTCGATTGGTAGTCATTTGTATGGGCGGGATGGGTGCAATGCTATTTGTATCTTTCTTGCACGCCATCTTTAGCTTCGAGACTACACTGTCCTTTATGGCATCATGCTAGTGACCCTTTTTGTCATATAGATTGAGTTGGCTCGATTGTGGCAACCCGCGTGTGAGTCATTGCATTGTAGGCGACTGCTCTGTCTAACACACATGTACCTATAACTGCATCTGAAACACCTGAACGATATGAAAATGAGACACTTGTTTATAATTGAACACATTGAACATCCAATACAAAATGCCTTATAATTTGTGTAATCATGCACCCAAAACAGGACCTCGCTCACGATACTTAATTGCTTATGCTATCGCCCCTGGATTTTATTACATATGCTCGTGCTTGATTTAATTTGGTTTGCCTTGGACAGGGAAGGATGGATGGTAAGTTGGTAAGGCTCATCGTGTTCCTTTATATCACACGGCGTACTGCCACACGAGTTAGGCTTTTCATAAATGTCATGAAACTAATCCTAAGGCAAGACTAGAAAGATAACTTAATAGACGGTGAACGTAACCTATATAATGTATTTGGATTTGTCGAGCGGGCGAAAAGCCTCCTCATTAGTGCATTCATGTACTTATAACCCACCAGATTGCTTGCAGGGTGCGGAAGAACCTCGTTCGGTGCGGATGCCTTATTCGTGCGTGCTAAGGCATGGAGTTCACTCTGGAGCCTTGGAGCATTGTGATCCAGAACAGAAGCACATATACAAGACATAATGTTGGAACATCGCCTATATATCATTCCATAATTATAGCCAATTGGCACGCTTTTATCATTTCAGAGAGAGAGGCTTGAGCGACTTGTAATCTCGGCCTAGCGCTACCTGTAATACTTGTTCAATATCAATAAAGAGCTTATTTTATTTCTATACTTGTGTTATTCAATGCTTTCGCTATTGACGACTCTGTGAACTTGTTACCAATCGCCTGTGTGTTTCTGATTCCGCTGCACTTCGACTATCTGTGCGACTCTGTGGCTTAGTGATCTTACCTCATGTTCGGATCATGGCTTTGCACGGGTGCGGCTTACGCTCGTGCGGCATCACGTCCAGATGGGAAAAGATCGTCCCGCGGGAGCTGGTGTAGTGATTCGCGCCTAGCGGGGACGGCCAATTACCTGCGGGAGATCGGGGCGTGACACTAAGGATCTACAGCAGATCATCGCTGCGGTTATGGCGCAGTACATGTCTACTCGACAGTCGCCGCCGCCTACGCCTCTACCTTCGACTTGATGTGTATCTTTATTTTCTTGATAATTTTATAGTTTATTGGATGTATTTGTGTATAACTATATATGTTTGGATTATGGTAGTGTATGATAACTTATGACTATGCACTTATATTTAAGTTCTATTGTATTTGATGTGTTTCAATGAATTTGATGTATTTGGATGTATTTGTGTATAAGTGATTTGATTTTGAATAATGTTACAGGAGCAGAAAGTAAGTGATTCTATTCTGTAAAAAAAATATTTATGTTTAGCGACGGAATAGCGATGAAAAACTGAAAAATTCTAGGTTAGCGATGCTTTAGCGACGGATTAGTGACGAAAAATCCGTCGTTAAATGTCTGGTACCAAAAAATGTAAAATTTTTGGTATCAGACATAGTCGTTATATCTGTCGCTATGTCCATCATCTTTAGCGACGGATTAGCGACGAAAATTTCGTCGGTGAGCTTCTAAAAAATTTGGTAAAAATGGGCTAACACTTTTCGTCGCCAATCCGTCACCAAATAAAGCAACGTAAATATTCCATCACTAATCCGTCGCTGTAATTCCGTTGCTAAGTTCGTCGCGAATCTGTCGCCATGTCGACGGATTAGCGATGGAAATATGGCAGCGACACTTTAATTAGTGACGTCACATTTTCGTCGCTATATTAAAATAACGATATACATTTTAGCGACGAAAAATTTTGTCGCTAAAATTCTGTATTTTTGTAGTGATGTTGCACGGACACGAATACAACATGATACTTTTTAGATATGGATTCGACAGATATTTTTGTGTCCTAATATATTTTATAGTGTCTTTGGTGTGTATGATTTGTTTGTCCGACACGACACGAGACAAATACATGCATGAATTTTTGTTGTCCGTGTTACGTAGGTTTTTGAGAATGATTCAGGCTTAAATAGATAAACTTCCTGCTGACACCCATATTAGATTCTAACATTCATAGATATTTATTATCGTAGGATATTGAGAAAGCACTGGCTTACCAAAATTTACTATCCTCTATTCACCAATTGAACATAACATTGGTGTTGTGATATTGAGAAAGCACTGGCTTAGCCAAAGATGCATGATCCTATAGACGATCGTAAGAAGCAAAAGTCAAGGTGTTCAGTATGTTCGAAATAATGACTCATATTTCGAGATACAAACCCATGACCAAATACTTCTGGGCTTTATGTCTTTTACTAGTTTTTAAACAACCAGTTGGCCATGTCCATTTATGTTTTGGCGTGTCTTCATGTTGGGTGTGTGTGTTTGACTCAGCCATGACAACGATGTGGACATTTCATGAGTCGATGCATTCTGCATGGCGCACGTGAAGACTTGAAGGTAATTCTTAAATTACGATTATTTTTTTTTTCTACTCTTTGGAAGTTTGAAAACAAGGTTCCTACTCTATGGAACCCCTCGCTTGCTTGAAAATCAACAAGAGGGTGTCACTAGTGTTGGCTTTGCTTTAGCAAAAGTTCAAGCTCTTTTTTTTCTTTAGTCCCATATCAGATGGGTCAACCCCTTCTTGTCTACATATATTAGTTCCTCTTCTTTACTCTCTTAAAGTTGTTGTGTGGGGAATCCCTTGGGCCACACGCGCACGCCGTCGCCGCCGCCCGGCCCGGCTCGGTTCGGTGCGCGTAACGGGTGCGGGTATGCACCCACATCTGCGGGCGCCAAATGCAGATTCGAATTTTGTCCGTTACTAATTGTTTTTGAACCGTTAATATATTTTGTGTCCAGGTTCATTCTCTCTTTCTCCTGTGTAACGGCTGAATTAATAGGAAAATTAATTCAGACCGTTACATATTGGATGAGTATTATATATTTGACTGGTTTTCTTTGTAAACACAATCAGAAATTTTTATCTCTAAACTGTTGCTGCCAACATTCTATTCTGTCCAATCTTCGTCGTTTCGCTCGTCTCCAAGCTCTGGGCATAGGTAAGTCCTGGTTGTTCTCTCCGAGTCGTGTGCGGCGACGAGATACCGGTAGTGCGGGGGTTTTACCACTAAGAGCTTCGGGAACGTCTGCACATAGATCCCGAATCAACTCTTAGGGCAGTGCTTCGTGTACGACTTCTCCAGAGGCGGGTAACATCAGTCTAATTTTATTTTATTTTTATTCACAAATTTTCAATAAGAAAACGACAAATTTTCTAACAATCTAAGAGTTGATTTTTATGTTAGAATTGTTCATCTAAATCTTGTTATAAAACTTCTGGAATATTGTTAATATACCATTATTTATTCGCTGCTAAAGAAAAAAAATTCTGATTAATATTTCAATTGCTAAAGAAATATTGTTAATATACAATTGCTAGAAAATTTCTAGAAATTTCAATTTGCTTAATATTTACCATAACAAATTTCTGATTATTTGTTTACTTATCAAGTTGCTTACTATACTGTCAAATTACAAATTTGCTTAAAGTGTTTTAAAAATTATTGGCACATTTGATAATTTTGTCAATTGCAATTTTTTGATCACAAAATTCCTTTCAATTGTAACATACAATTTGCTTCATTTTTAATCAATTAGTATTTTGAAAGCAATCTAGGACCAAAAAAAAAATAGTTTAGTAAAAAGGAAATTGCAAATAAAATCTTTAAATCTAAAGTTTCAAAGTAGTGACAAACTCAGGCACAAGCCGAAAGGGTCCTTCTGTAAACCGGGTGTAAATAGCCCTAAGCGACACGGTACTTGAGAGTCTTCGGACCGCCGCTAACTGGGAACCGGCCCCTACAGCTAACCTGAGTTGATCAACACTTAAAAAACAAACAACACTTGAAAGCTGGCTCATACTTTAAAAGATGGCAGAGCTAAATGAAATTTTGGCTCACGACCTTAGGACTTATTTCAGCCATTGATGGGTCCACACCCATCTCAAATGATTCTGATGATACTGAGTCTGACATAGGAGTGTCCACCTCCTCGAAACCAAAAACCCCTAAAGAGATAGACTTCCACTGCTTTCATAGAATTCTAAGCGCATTATCTGAATCCTTGTATGATATATTTTTTGAATACAAGAGCGCCAAAGAACTTTGGAAAGCCTTGGAAGATGAATACGGCTGTGATGATGCCGGAATAGAAAGGTTTAATTCTTCAACCTATAATAGGTATTTTATGGTAGATAACAAGCCTATGACTGACCAGCTCCATGAATTCCAAGAATACCTTAGGCATATTCAAGCCAAAGGCACATCATTTTCCAATGAGCATAAAATAGCATGCCTAATAGACAAGTTACCTCCCTCTTGGTCTGATATGACTAAGGAACTTATCCATACACAAAGAGATCATACCTACAATCAAGTCCTAAAAAAAATTAGAATCGAAGAACAAATTAGATTGAGGTCTAAGCCTAAGACTGAATCTAAAGCTAAGGTAAACCTTGTAGAAGGCCAAGGAAAATCCAAATCTAATATTTCTTATAAATCCAAAAAGAATTTCTTCAAGAAGAAGAACAACTTTCAGCCTAACCACCAAAACCATAACCACCAAAACCATCATCACCAAAACCAAAAAGCTAGAAACTTCAGTCAGACTCAGGATCAAAAGAGATTTTATTTTGTGTGTGGTAAAACAAACCATATGGCCACCAACTGCTACCATAGGAAGAAGGAAGCTGTCCAGACCTCCTACAAAGGAAAGGGCTCAGTTAGACCAGAAGCGAACATGCTTCACAAAGATTCTTCGAGTTCCTTCAGGTTTGTAAGCTTTTAACCCCTTATTAACCTCTCTTACCATTCTGATGATTGGTGGTTGGATTCTGGAGCTAATATTCACGTTTCGTTTGATCGCCCCTGTTTTTCAAACTATCAGGAATCAAGAAGAGGAGGTGTGACCCTAGGAGATGGCTCAACGGCACAAATTATTGGAAGAGAAAAAGTTGACCTGAAGATGACATCAGGAAAAATCTTCACTCTTCATGATGTTCTTCATGTGCCGTCTGTCAGGAGAAACCTAGTTAGTGGATCCCTTCTTGTAGCCTCAGGATACAAAATTGTAATGGAAGCAAATAAAGTAGTATTTTCTAAGCATGACTCCTTTATAGGAAAAGGCTTTGTAAAAGTCGGTCTTTTCTTTTTAAGCATAATGAATAAAAATTTTGATTCTTCTCTCATTGTCTCTAATATAGAATATTCAAATGTTTGGCATGACAGACTAGGTCATGTGAACCTAGGTTCTATTAAAAGAATGATGACTTTAGATCTTATTCCCAAGACTCCAATAGATGACAAACACAAATGTGAGATTTGTGTTCAAGCCAAACACACTAAATTACCATTCAAATCTATAAGAAAGAAATTCTGACCTTCTAGAACTTATCCATAGTGATGTATGTGACTCAAATAGGATTTTGACCAGAGGCGGTAGAAAATACTTTGTTACGTTTATAGATGATTACTCAAAGTATCGTTATATCTACTTTCTCAAAACCAAAGATGAAGTTCTAGATAAATTTAAGGTTTACAAATCTGAAGCTGAGAATCAATTAGAAAGAAAGATTAAGATCCTTAGATCTCATCGTGGTGGAGAATATACCTCAAACAAAATGATTAACTTCTGTGAAGAACATGGAATAATTCATGAGGTAATTGCTCCATATTCACCTCAGTCTAACGGAGTTGCTGAACTCAAGAACCGCAGTCTGTTAGATATGGTGAATGCCAGGCTTCTCAGCTCTGGTGCTCCTGATAACTTGTAGGGAGAAGGCCTTTTAACTGCCTGTTACATTCTTAATAGGATTTCTAGTAAGACAAAAGATAAGACTCCCTATGAGCTATGGAAAGGTAGAGCTCCTAAGATTAATTACCTTAGAGTTTGGTGATGCCTTGCTAAAGTCAGAATTCCCTAACCTAAAAAGAGAAAGATTTGTCCCAAGACTGTAGACGCTGTTTTCATAGGATATGCCTTAGACAGCTATGCGAATAGATTTCTTGTGACTCACTCAGAAGTAAATGAAATCTCTAACAATACCATTATAGAAGCAAAAGATGCAGTTTACTTTGAAAACATATTTTCTTTTAAGGATAGAAGTCCAATCTCTTCCTCCATACCCTCTACTAGTTCTCATGTCCTAATACCGAGCTCACAATCTGAACAAGACTTAGAACCTAGACGGAGTAAAAGGAATAGGATTGAAAAAAATTTAGGAGAAGGATTCTTCACCTTTTTGATAGAGGGTGATCCCTCAACTTATGAAGAAGCAATATCATCTCCTGATGCTCCCTTCTAGAAAGAAGCCATTAATAGTGAATACAACTCCATCATGGAGAATAACACTTGGTTTCTAACAGATCTACCTTTAGGCAAAAAACCAATAGGTTGTAAGTGGATTTTCAAGGAGAAACTCAAAGCCGATGGTACTATAGAGAAATACAAAGCTAGATTAGTTGCTAAGGGTTTTACCCAGAAGAAAGGATTAGATTATTTTGATACCTACTCTCTTGTAGCTAGAATCACATCCATTAGAACTCTCTTGGCCTTAGCATCCATTCATGATATGCTAATCCATCAAATTGATGTAAAGACAGCATTTTTGAATGGAGATCTAGAGGAAGAACTTTATATGGACCAACCTGAAGGTTTTATTGCTAAAGGTCAAGAAAAGAAAGTCTGCAGACTAGTAAAATCTCTCTATGGCTTGAAACAAGCTCCCAAACAATGGAACAATAAATTTGACAAAGTAATTTATGAATATGGTTTCTTGTCATATGAGTATGACAAATGTATATACTCTAAAGGTACATGTAAAAGTTGTGTCATTTTATGCTTGTATGTAGATGACATCCTTATCCTAGGTTCATCACTGGAATTGATAAATATTACAAAGAACTATTTATCTATCTAGTTTGATATGAAAGACCTAGAAGAAGCCAACTTAATTTTAGGAATGCAAGTGACCAAAGGCAAAGAGGGTTATACTCTATCTTTAGCACATTCAATTAAAAAAATGCTAAAAATGTTTGAGTTATTTGATAAGAAACCTGTCCTTACTCCTTATAATAGCAGTATTGTACTAAAAAAGAATGAAGGATCACCATTGGAACAACATAAATATTCACAGATGATAGGCTCCCTTATGTATATAATAAACAGGACAAGACCTGATATTGCATTTGCTATTAGGAGACTAAGTAGATATACTAGTAACCCAAATCAGTCACATTGGACTGCCTTGGATAGGGTATTTAGATATCTCAAGGGCACCCTAGATTACAAACTTTATTTTACTAGGCACTCTGATATCATAGAAGGTTATTCAGATTCAAACTGGGTAACTGACTCACATGATATAAAATCTACTACTGGATATATATTTACTCTAGGAGGAGCTGCAATCTCCTGGGGCTCTTGTAAGCAAACTATCATAGCTAGGAGTACAATGTACTCCAAAATGATAGCTTTAAATACAACTTGCACAGAAGCTGAATGGCTTAAAAATCTTATTATGCATATACCTGTTTCTCTTGGTCCTGTTCCTGCAATTTCTATAAACTGTGATAATAAATCTATTATTGAACTACTAAAGCATAATTTTGTGAATGCTAAGATGAACAATATCATGCCCCAGTCCCAAAATACATGGAACTAGGCCACGTGGCAATAGCCAGCTGATACGTCTCCGAGGATATCCTAATTTAATGGATCCTAATGAAGAGTGCTACGCTGTCCTAAGTAACTAACATGTCCCATAACAATGAATCAATAGGTAACTAATCTCATCCACAATGAAAACTACAAGAATACTAATAAACTGTTGGAAGATAAATGCCAGTCTCAAGATATCATAGTATAACCCATAATGTCTGGTGGGAACAAAACCCACTACTATGACGAAGAAAATACTGAAATAACTGATAAAAGATAATGACTAGGGCATCGACTGACTAGGTAATGATGCTCCCAATCCTAGGCAGAAGGCCTACAAGAGATAATGGAAACTCTAACGGTAGTACCTCTAGCTCCTCTGCAGTAGCGAACCTCGTCTCCTGTCCTGGGCCGTACAGTATGGGGTAGTAAGCCTCGTCCAAATCTGGAAAGGTACCAGGTCCTCAGAGGGACGTAACAAGATACATAGAAGCATGTCATATATAAATACTGAATAAAATAAATACAATAAAGGGTGTGCTAACCATCTAAGTGAATGCAATATGAGGACAACTTTGGTACGTATGGGTAGGCGTAGGCATAACGTCCAACACCCCGAAGAGCATGGCAGCAGTGCAGTATATCGTCCATATCGCTACGAAGAACGTGGCAGCAGTACAGTATATCATCCATATCGCTTCGAAGACGTGGCAGCAGTGTAAAGGGAGTCATTGGATCTGTGGCTCCTCTGGATACTACAAAATTCAATGGGTGTATCCCATACGCCTACTAATATCCTCCCCGCCCAATATAGATACGCAAGTCGACTACTCGACGTGCATACCACGTATCTATATGTCAGTCTCTAACACTAAAATATAACCTGAACTACGTACTAACCGTGATGTAGGTTACACGTAACGATAGCTAGTCGAGTAGGCAAACCCGTATCCCAATATGAATATGTCTCAGTGAACGTGTAAGGTGCCAGGTCTCAGACGATAGCATGGTATCATCCAATGGGTAAGTCTGCTAATGACTAGGCCAGGTATACAAATCATCGACGTATCCGTTGAATGCACCCGAAATAATCTCGGACGCGCACAATTGTATAAAGTAAAAACAACAAGAATATAATACAACATATGCAATATTTAAATTAGACAGTAAATATGGCAAGGTATCTTGCCTGGATCCTGAAGCTGGGAATGCCAGAAGCCGGTTCCTGCAGTCTCTCTTGGCTGATCCAAAGGTCCTAATGTCACGACCCGCACCCGGAAAATCGGGCATGAGTCGTGGGTACGTCCAGCCTACGCCACAGCATCGGCGGTAGAACGATGTCTAGGTCAGCTATCTAGATAATAATCTCACACAAAAATCGGCCATGACCTCTCCAAAAGGAGGGCAACCACACAAACAATATAAACCTGTCAAGATCTCAACTCCAAACGGAGGAGCAAATATCACAATGATAATCACAATATACTCAATCACGAATCTAAGCACGATAAGATAACACAGAAGGCTAACAACTCTAAAGTCTAACCAACAACAACTACTACAACAACCACAACATCAATAAATATACAACAATACAACATCATCCAAAATAATATACAAACAAGGTCTCAATCCAAAACCGGAGACAAATCCGGTGCTAAAAGCTAATAAAAACAACAACAAGGTCCTAGTGATCCCGGCTACCAACCCGGAACTCACCCCTAAACTAGAGGGTCCCTGTCTGCACCATCGACAAGCTCAGGTCCATAAAACGTCGGACACTACTCCTCCGGATACTCTGAAAAATATGTCCAGTCAGGACTGGAGCAAGTACATCTCTAACAGCAGTTCCATTTAAATGATAAAAACTATAAAACAGTTATAGCAAGTAGCAAGAAGAATGAAGCAAGTATGAAACAAGAAATATATATAAATCACTGGTGCATAAAGGTAAAGATGCATGGATATCAGAGCAAGATAGTAATAACTGCAAGATACAGGAAATCTAAGCTAAGATCAAGTCCGTGCACAAGAACGTGTAGTGAGTCCAGCATAAAAAATATGTAGTGAGTCAAGTCCAGAAACATGTAAGTGAGACCAACAAGAATGCAAGTGAGTCCAGACTATAAAGAATGAACTCGGTGTCTTTGAAATACTTGTTTCGATATGTAAACGGCTAGGGGTAAGTACGGCTCACCGCGCACTGGGTGCGCGGCAGCTATCATTCCAGATTAGACCAGAGGGAGTGATTCCTGATGATGTCAGATAGGAATGTTTACATGTCTACTCGAGTATTTCCCTGCCCCGACTAATACAAGTGAATCCAAGACCTGACACGCAAATCAAGATGAGTCCAGCCTGAACATGAATGATGCCTATAGGTGATGCCAGTAGAGATTCCAGAATAGAGGCCAGAAACATGAAATGTACGTGTCGTAAGTAAATAAATCCAGAAATATCAGTCAGTGTCCCGTGTTGTGCCAGAATAATCAGATGATACTATACTAGAAGCTGAATTATAATAATCATCAGATAATGAAAACTATCAGAGAATGTACTCGCCTGACGTCCTGAGCAACTAGCGATCCGAACCGGTATCGCAAGGACCTAATGCGAAAAGCAAGATTAAACAGGGTTCTAATGAGTTAAACAGATATAAAATAACTAAAAATAGGCTTCTAGGGTCGTTCTAGGTCAAACGGGTCAAACCGGTGAAATCTGGGTCAAAAAGTCAACTCTAGGTCCAAAATGTCAACTCTGGGTCAAAACTAGGTCAAAAGTTGACTTTGGCGGTCAACCGAGTCAACTACGGTCAAGTATAGGTCAAACTAGGGTGCTCCTGAAATTTTAGGTCAAACCGAGCTCATTAAGCTAGAAAACTCACAAACTCGCCTCCTTGAGATACCGGGATACCCTCGGTATCCGATACCTCAACCTAGGCTATATACCCCGCCTATACCCTCAAAAACAATGCTAGCACGCGTAAATATATACACATATACATATAAAAATCACTCCAATACTATTCCTAGGCTATTGCTCAAAAACTCCGTTCGAAACCCAATACCTTGGTTATCTTAAGGTATTGAAATACATTGGTATCTCAAGGTATTGAGATACCTCTCTAAACTCAACCCGACTACCCCTCTAGCTAACTAACTATGCATAAACATATATATTGTCACGCCCTGATCTCCCGCAGGCAATCGGCCGTTCCCGCTAGGCGGGAATCACCCTCGCCAGCGCTCCCGCGGAACGATCGCTTAACCCATCCGGGCGTGATGCTGCACGAGCGTGATCCACGCCCGTGCAAGGCCATGGTTCATTGTCTGGCGGTTAGAGTTCTAAGCCACAGAGTCGCACAAGTTGTCCGAGTGCAGCGGAGTCATGAACGCATAGGCGATCGGTAACAGGTTCACTGAGTCGGCAAATATAGCGGAAGCATAGAAACACAAGTTGAAGTAAAGCAAGCTCTTTTATTGATATAACTTTTGTTACAGGCGGCGTATAGCCGAGATTACAAGTCGCTCAAGCCTCTCTCTCTGAAACAGTAAAAGCGTGCCAAGTGGCTACACTTGTGGAATGATTATACAGGCGATGGTCAGGCGATGTTCACAACTTATGTCTTGTATATGCGCTTCAGTCCCGGACGCACCGTTGCAAGGCTTCAGAGGGAAACTCCTGGCCTTAGCACGCATGTTGGAGGCGTCCGCACCGAACGAGGTTCTCCCGCACCCTGCATATCAAACTGGTGGATTATCAGTACATTGAATGCACTGGTGGGGAAGCTACTCGCCCGCTCGACAAATCCAAACACGTAATACAGGTTCCGTGCACAACTATTAAGTTGTCTTTCTAGTTGCCTTAGGATCAGTTTCATGCAGATATTGAATAGCCTAATGTGTCGGGCAGTGCGCCGTGCGATGTTAGAGGAAACACGGCGAGACTTACCAACTTACCATTTCCTTCCCTGTCCAAGGCAAACATTATGGCAAACATCGTTAATTCAAGCACGACAAGTATAACATTCAGGAGGCATAGCATATGCAAACAGGAGGGTCATTTAACATGATCGTTCAGGTGTTTAGTTGTTCATTTATATGATGCAGTGACTCGTATGCAGATAGCCGCTAAGCGAGGATGACTTATCTATATGAACACGGTCGCTGGCAAAGCCATTATGGACACTAGTCTTAAACGAGAGTAGTTTGCAACAAAAGTACAGTGGTGCTACAAGCCATCTCGTTTAGTACAGTAGACTATACAGTAAGTTCAGCCATGGAGTGGATGGTATGCAGCGAAAGAACGGTGGGTGCTGCACACTATCTCGTCCAGTACAGTTGGCTGAAACAGTGGAGTTCCATCCGGATCGGAGCGGCCCCAGTGCCCCGGAGACCGTCCGTGGAACTATGCCTCATTTCCGAGTTGTCCCCGACATGCAGGTCAGGGTCAGGGTCAATTTCCCCTTCACTAGATACTCGAGTACTGTAGAACAGGAGTACAGTGGTACAGTAGTACAGTAGAACAGTAGTACAATGGTACAGTATTACAAGAGATGTTTGAATCATGATTCTGTACAGTGATTACTTGTCTTGATGCATTCCCCTGGTTCGGGGATGCCTTAGGTGACCTAGCGGTCCCGGATACTTGCAGGAACATTCAGGCACGGAACGACTACGTAGTAGTCTTCCGGGGTTTGGATGAAAACACGGTAACATTCTAGCAGACAAGCATGCGTTTCTAAGGGACATAAGCAGGCACGTTGCTCGGACCCGAAGGTAAGCCGAGAATTGAAACCGTTAAGGGACTTAGCATGCGAGGGTCTGAATATAAGCAGTATTTCAATTTCCATGTTCTAGCAAGCAATACAAGTTGGGATTATTCCCTTAGCTAGGTGCGTTGGATTTATTAGCATGCAGGGGGGTTATTCACCTAGCGACTAGCATGAATATTCCAGATTTTATATGTGCTGGATAAGCAAAGACAAGTTCACCGTAGCCACCCACCTTAGCGATGATTCACCTCGGTAGAGCGATACGTCTGAGCGAGCCTCTGAAAGTCCAAGCCGGATTCCTGTAGGGATAAGTCTGGATATCCTTTGCTTCTTGATCGAGGCAAAGCGGGTCGGGACAGTTGCACGATTGCCGATTGAGACGGCAGTCCGCTTGAGCGGAACGGGGTGTTACATCCTACCCAACTTAGAAAAAGTCTTGTCCTCGAGACTTACTAAGGACAAGCAGTAATCTAGGGTTGAGGCAATCCTAGACAAGTCGTTGTACTTGTTCACTTGGATATTCACTTGCACAAGCGTTGAAATCAGCATATCGCTTAGACTGGATCGTGCGCACCTTCGACATGCATTTCTAGTATGAGCACGTCAACCAGCTTAGTGAAGCGAAGTCTCAACACTCGAGTTTCACCTTTTCTTAAGTCTTGGATGGTGCACTAGTTCAAGGCATCCCTCGAATAGATGCATCAACCAAACTTAGGGTTAGTGAAAATCGGACAAGCTACTAGCGATACTCTCAAGGGTTCACACAGGTTGGCACAAAGGCCACTCACAGTATACAACTAGACAAGCAAGCATATCATTACATTCAAAACGCATTTTGAAAGTATTTAGACTTATTGTTGGAACATCCCATCGAGGCATTGAGAGAGAGCGTACACATAACCCACGAACGAGCTTTCAAAACAGAGATATCGAATTGAAGTCCAAAGGCGTAGAAGCCAAGCTCTGATACCAACCTGTCACGCCCCGATCTCCCGCAGGAAATCGGCCGTTCCCGCTAGGCGGGAATCACCCTCGCCAGCGCTCCCGCGGAACGATCGCTTAACCCATCCGGGCGTGATGCCACACGAGCGTGATCCACGCCCGTACAAGGCCATGGTTCATTGGCTGGCGGTTAGAGTTCTAAGCCACAGAGTCGCACAGGTTGTCCGAGTGCAGCGGAGTCATGAACACATAGGCGATCGGTAACAGGTTCACTAAGTCGGCAAATATAGCGGAAGCATAGAAACACAAGTTGAAGTAAAGCAAGCTCTTTTATTGATATAACTTGTGTTACAGGCGGCGTATAGCCGAGATTACAAGTCGCTCAAGCCTCTCTCTCTGAAACAGTAAAAGCGTGCCAAGTGGCTACACTTGTGGAATGATTATAGAGGTGATGGTCAGGCGATGTTCACAACTTATGTCTTGTATATGCGCTTCAGTCCCGGACGCACCGTTGCAAGGCTTCAGAGGGAAACTCCTGGCCTTAGCACGCACGTTGGAGGCGTCCGCATCGAACGAGGTTCTCCCTCACCCTGCAATCAAACTGGTGGATTATCAGTACATTGAATGCACTGGTGGGGAAGCTACTCGCCCGCTCGACAAATCTAAACACGTAATACAGGTTCCGTGCACAACTATTAAGTTGTCTTTCTAGTTGCCTTAGGATCAGTTTCATGCTGATATTGAATAGCCTAACGTGTCGGGTAGTGCACCGTGCGATATTAGAGGAAACACGGCGAGACTTACCAACTTACCATTTCCTTCCCTGTCCAAGGCCAACATTATGGCAAACATCGTTAATTCAAGCACGGCAAGTATAACATTCAGGAGGCATAGCATATGCAAACAGGAGGGTCATTTAACATGATCGTTCAGGTATTTAGTTGTTCATTTATACGATGCAGTGACTCGCACGCGGATAGCCGCTAAGCGAGGATGACTTATCTATATGAACACGGTCGCTGGCAAAGCCATTATGGACACTAGTCTTAAACGAGAGTAGTTTGCAACGAAAGTACAGTGGTGCTACAAGCCATCTCGTTTAGTACAGTAGACTATACAGTAAGTTCAGCCATGGAGCGGATGGTATGCAGCGAAAGAACGGTGGGTGCTGCACACTATCTCGTCCAGTACAGTTGGCTGAAACAGTAGAGTTCCATCCGGATCGGAGCGGCCCCAGTGCCCCAGAGACCGTCCGTGGAACTATGTCTCGTTTCCGAGTTGTCCGCGACATGCAGGTCAGGGTCAGGGTCAATTTCCCCTTCACTAGATACTCGAGTACTGTAGAACAGGAGTACAGTGGTACAGTGGTACAGTAGAATAGTAGTACAGTGGTACAGTATTACAAGAGATGTTTGAATCATGATTCTGTACAGTGATTACTTGTCTTGATGCATTCCCCTGGTTCGGGGATGCCTTAGGTGACCTAGCGGTCCCGGATACTTGCAGGAACATTCAGGCACGGAACGACTACGTAGTAGTCTTCCGGGGTTTGGATGAAAATACGGTAACATTCAAGCAGACAAGCATGCGTTTCTAAGGGACATAAGCAGGCACGTTGCTCGGACCCGAAGGTAAGCCGAGAATTGAAACCGTTAAGGGACTTAGCATGCGAGGGTCTGAATATAAGCAGTATTTCAATTTCCATGTTCTAGCAAGCAATACAAGTTGGGATTATTCCCTTAGCTAGGTGCGTTGGATTTATTAGCATGCAGGGGGCGTTATTCACCTAGCGACTAGCATGAACATTCCAGATTTTATATGTGCTGGATAAGCAAAGACAAGTTCACCGTAGCCACGCACCTTAGCGATGATTCGCCTCGGTAGAGCGATACGTCTGAGCGAGCCTCTGAAAGTCCAAGCCGGATTCCTGTAGGGATAAGTCTGGATATCCTTTTCTTCTTGATCGAGGCAAAGCGGGTCGGGACAGTTGCACGATTGCCGATTGAGACGGCAGTCCGCTTGAGCGGAACGGGGTGTTACATCCTACCCAACTTAGAAAAAGTCTCGTCCTCGAGACTTACTAAGGACAAGCAGTAATCTAGGGTTGAGGCAATCCTAGACAAGTCGTTGTACTTGTTCACTTGGATATTCACTTGCACAAGCGTCAAAATCAGCATATCGCTTAGACTGGATCGTGCGCACCTTCGATATGCATTTCTAGTGTGAGCACGTCAACCAGCTTAGTGATAGCGAAGTCTCAGCACTCGAGTTTCACCTTTTCTTAAGTCTTGGATGGAGTACTAGTTCAAGGCGTCCTTCGAATAGATGCATTCAACCAAACTTAGGGTTAGTGAAAATCGGACAAGCTACTAGCGATACTCTCAAGGGTTCACACAGGTTGGCACAAAGGCCACTCACAGTATACAACCAGACAAGCAAGCATATCATTACATTCAAAACGCATTTTGAAAGTATTTAGACTTATTGTTGGAACATCCCATCGAGGCATTGAGAGAGAGCGTACACATAACCCACGAACGAGCTTTCGAAACAGAGATATCGAATTGAAGTCCAAAGGCGTAGAAGCCAGGCTCTGATACCAACCTGTCACGCCCCGATCTCCCGCAGGCAATCGGCCGTTCCCGCTAGGCGGGAATCACCCTCGCCAGCGCTCCCGCGGAACGATCGCTTAACCCATCCGGGCGTGATGCCGCACGAGCGTGATCCACGCCCGTGCAAGGCCATGGTTCATTGGCTGGCGGTTAGAGTTCTAAGCCACAGAGTCGCACAGGTTGTCCGAGTGCAGCGGAGTCATGAACGCATAGGCGATCGGTAACAGGTTCACTGAGTCGGCAAATATAGCGGAAGCATAGAAACACAAGTTGAAGTAAAGCAAGCTCTTTTATTGATATAACTTGTGTTACAGGCGGCGTATAGCCGAGATTACAAGTCGCTCAAGCCTCTCTCTCTGAAACAGTAAAAACGTGCCAAGTGGCTACACTTGTGGAATGATTATACAGGCGATGGTCAGGCGATGTTCACAACTTATGTCTTGTATATGCGCTTCAGTCCCGGACGCACCGTTGCAAGGCTTCAGAGGGAAACTCCTGGCCTTAGCACGCACGTTGGAGGCGTCCGCACTGAACGAGGTTCTCCCGCACCCTGCATATCAAACTGGTGGATTATCAGTACATTGAATGCACTGGTGGAGAAGCTACTCGCCCGCTCGACAAATCCAAACACGTAATACAGGTTCCGTGCACAACTATTAAGTTGTCTTTCTAGTTGCCTTAGGATCAGTTTCATGCAGATATTGAATAGCCTAACATGTCGGGCAGTGCGCCGTGCGATGTTAGAGGAAACACGGCGAGACTTACCAACTTACCATTTCCTTCCCTGTCCAAGGCAAACATTATGGCAAACATCGTTAATTCAAGCACGGCAAGTATAACATTCAGGAGGCATAGCATATGCAAACAGGAGGGTCGTTTAACATGATCGTTCAGGTGTTTAGTTGTTCATTTATACGATGCAGTGACTCGTACGCGGATAGCCGCTAAGCGAGGATGACTTATCTATATGAACATGGTCGCTGGCAAAGCCATTATGGACACTAGTCTTAAACGAGAGTAGTTTGCAACGAAAGTACAGTGGTGCTACAAGCTATCTCGTTTAGTACAGTAGACTATACAATAAGTTCAGCCATGGAGCGGATGGTATGCAGCGAAAGAATGGTGGGTGCTGCACACTATCTCGTCCAGTACAGTTGGCTGAAACAGTGGAGTTCCATCCGGATCGGAGCGGCCCTAGTGCCCCGGAGACCGTCCGTGGAACTATGCCTCGTTTCCGAGTTGTCCGTGACATGCAGGTCAGGGTCAGGGTTAATTTCCCCTTTCCTAGATACTCGAGTACTGTAAAACAGGAGTACAGTGGTACAGTGGTACAGTAGAATAGTAGTACAGTGGTACAGTATTACAAGAGATGTTTGAATCATGATTCTGTACAGTGATTACTTGTCTTAATGCATTACCCTGGTTCGGGGATGCCTTAGGTGACCTAGCGGTCCCGGATACTTGCAGGAACATTCAGGCACGGAACGACTACGTAGTAGTCTTCCGGGGTTTGGATGAAAATACGGTAACATTCAAGCAGACAAGCATGCGTTTCTAAGGGACATAAGCAGGCACGTTAATCGGACCCGAAGGTAAGCCGAGAATTGAAACCGTTAAGGGACTTAGCATGCGAGGGTCTGAATATAAGCAGTATTTTAATTTCTATGTTCTAGCAAGCAATACAAGTTGGGATTATTCCCTTAGCTAGGTGCGTTGGATTTATTAGCATGCAGGGGGGGTTATTCACCTAGCGACTAGCATGAACATTCCAGATTTTATATGTGCTGGATAAGCAAAGACAAGTTCACCGTAGCCACCCACCTTAGCGATGATTCACCTTGGTAGAGCGATACGTCTGAGCGAGCCTCTGAAAGTCCAAGCCGGATTCCTGTAGGGACAAGTCTGGATATCCTTTGCTTCTTGATCGAGGCAAAGCGGGTCGGGACAGTTGCACGATTGCCGATTGAGACGGCAGTCCGCTTGAGCGGAACGGGGTGTTACATATATCTAGCTATAATCTAGGCTAAAATATATATATCTAATACATATAGGCATATACCTACATATATATCCAATACCTTACCTTACCTTGCTTAACATATATATATATATATATATACCCCTAGATATCTAACTATCTATCTAGCTATGTATATATCTATATATATATATATATCTATATATCTAGCTATCCCTCTACCTATCCATCTACCTATCTAGATATATGCTATATATCTATCTAATATCTAGCCATCTATCCATGGGTTTATATAGATATCTAGATATCTATCTATCTATTTATCTCTAACTACCTAGGTATCTAGTTACCTATGTATCTATCTAACAATCTATGTATTAATCTATCTATTTGTATATCTATCTATCAACCTAGCTATTCACCTATCTATCTATCTATCTATTAGTCTATCTATCTATTTATCTTAGTTAACTATCTAACTATCTATCAACTTGTCTATCTATCTATCCATATATCTATCTATTTATCAATACATCTAACTACCTAGTTATCTATTCATCTCTAATCTATCTATCTTATGCATCTATCTAGGTATCTAACTATCTATCTAATACCTATTATCCATCTATCTATCATTCTATCTAACTAGTTATCCATTTACCTATCTAACTAACTATAGATGTCTATCTATTTACCTAACTATCTATATATCTATCCAACCATCTATCTAATTATCTACTAATCTATCTATCTATATATATATATATATCTACATATATCAATCTCTCTTTCCTCACTAGCTACTACTGCTCCCTGCTATTCTTGCTGCTGCTGGGGCTTCTTATTCCTGCTGCTGCTGCTCCATGCTACTGCTGATGCGGCTGCTTTATGCTGCTGCTACTGCAGCTTTGCTGCTGCTGCTGCAGCTTCCTGCTGCTGTGCAGGCAGCAGCAGCTGCTGCCCACTCTGCTGCAGTGGCTGCCTGCCTGCTGGCTGAACCCCCCCTCTCTCAAACACACATACACACACACCTATACATATATATATATATATATATATATGTATATATATATATATATATATATATATATATATATATATATATATATATATATATATATATATATATATCACTCTCTAAATATATATATACATACATATATATATCTATATATATATATAACTAGATACATATATATATGCACCTACATATCTATATACAAACACACACTCACACAAACACTAAAACACACACACACACATACAAATATATACATAGCTATATATATATATATAAACACACATATTAATATATATATATATATATATGCACAAATACAAATATATATATATATATACATACCAATACACACACACACACTCTAAGATATATATATACACATACACACATATATATATATATATATATATATATATATATATATATATATATATATATATATATATATATATATATATATATATACATATACACACACAAGCACACTTACACATACATATATATATATATATACACATAGACATATACACACACAAGCACATAGATATAAATACACACATATATATATAAATATATATACATAAACACACATACATATAAATATATATACATAAACACACATACATATAAATATATACATATATATATATAGACACATATAAACTAACACAACACAACACACAACAACACACAAACCACACGCCCCACTCACGCCCAACGACCCCGACACTCACCAATACCCTAAAATATATAAAATATAACTCAAAAACTCTAGCACACACTTCTCGATACTAACCCAACGCGCGCACAAGCCCGAAACGAGGAAACCAAGTCGAAATGGCCGTTCGGTCATTTCGACGAACACGCGGTGCGCGGCTCGAAAAACATCCTGAAACGCACACCAAACGAACTCGAAATTGGCCCAAAATTTATTCACGCGCTCTAAACGATGTCTAGATCCTAGAAAATGTGCTCCCGCATCGATTCTAGGTCCGTGGTGGAAACGCGCACGCACTTAGAATCGGCGACGACGAAAAGCCCTAATTTTGCCCGAAACGCCCGTTTCTCCGCGACACGACTTCCCGTGTCCGAACGGAGACACGCACTCACCCTCAAGACACCCGACAACGTCTACCTAGGTCTGTCTAATCTAGGGCATCACCCAAAATTGGGCCAAATTCGGATTCCATCCGAAATTGACACAAAACCTAGTGTTAAAGTCTCTAAACTCACCCAAACTAGTTCCAACTTTCTCCTACGGGTAGGCTTAGGGTCTAGGAGGGTTCTAAAATATTAATTACACTATACAAAAATAATTAGCAATGGAAAAGTTAGGGTTTTACCTCTTGGGAGTTGAAATCCCAAGGCCAAAGTCTCACAACCCCTAGAAATCACCTCCCTCAAGCTCCAAGCCACCAAATCTAGCTTCCACACTAGATCTAAGCTCCTCACACCTAGGTTAGGGAAAATGCAAGGTTAGGGCTAGCATAAAGAAGAAGGAATAGAAGAAAGAAGGAAGAAATAGGAAGAAAAGCTTACTTGGAGAAGGAAGGAAGAAGAAAGAAGAAGTAGAATGTGAAGAAGAAGAAGAAGAAGAAGTAGTGGAATGAACAAAGGGGAAGAGAGGGGCTGCTCCTTGCTGGTTTGCACGGGTGGGAATGGATGGGGGGCCGGCCAAGCAAATAAAAATGGGTTACATAAGTCACCAAATTTCTAAAACGCCCCTACTCACTTGGTTTTGGGTTTCGGGTTCCAAAAGCACTCAAACTAGCTCCAAATCTCTCCAACTAACCTCCTAAAAATAAAATAAATATTCTAAACCCAAAAATAAGTTTCACAGGGGTGTGGGCTGGGTCGGACATGGGTCCACTAGGGTCTGACATGGGTCCAGGCTAGCCAAAATCCTTAAACAATCAATAAAAAATATAATACAATCAATAATTAATTATAAATATAATTAATTAAAAATAATGCACAATTAACTAAATTAAAATAAAAAAATACCCGGCTCTGGAAATGGGGTGGTGACAAGCCTATCCTTCTTAGAAAATTTTGTCCTCGAAATTTAAAGTCAATCACACTCTCTCTAGGTCAAACCCCCAACAATCACAGTCAATAAATTCTACCTAAACAACATGCAAGATCAGGGTTCTACTGGTCGTGTTATCACAGTCTCAATCAGGATCACTACACTATCTACCATAGCACAAAGAAAAGTCTAACAGGTACTAATGAAGCACACCACAAGGAATGGAAAAGGACAGGAAGAAGAACAAGGAGACAGACCTGCTAACCCGACACCCGTAGCATCGGCCTCCTCGACCGTCAACGCATAAGCCCTGCCCTGCTGGGGTGTATCCCTCTGCTGGTGCGGGGCATGATGCTATGCCACAAGTGGCCTAGCTCCAACTCTCTGATCCTGTGCTCCACCCAATGGAGGTACAGTGGGGCAATCTCGCATCTGGTGAGCAGCGGATCCACAGAACAAACACACCTTCAGCCTCCTCCTACAAACATCCCAAGTGTGTCCTGCCTTCCTACAGTAGGCACAAGTGGGGACCCTCTGATCCTGACCCTGCTTCGTTGCCTTCTGCACATAGGGACGCTTAGCAGGTCCCGCACTACCACTGGCACTGCCTGAATCATCCCTGTCTCTCTTGGACTTGAGCTCCAAGTCATCCTCTGCTCTCTGAGCATCTCCTACTATCTGCTCAAAAGTCGCCTCGCGGTCGCTCCTGGTCAAAAACTTGACCGCCATAACCAAGCCCTTGCGAAACTTCCTCGCCTTAGCTGCCTCACTCAAGCCATCCACAAATCTGCCCAGACGGCAGAACTCCGCTGCGTACTCGTCCACCGTCATGCTCCCCTGGACGAGTGCCTCAAACTGGCTCTCCAAAGCACTGAGAGCCACATCTGGGAAAAACTTCTCCTTAAAAAGCCTCTTGAAAGCCTCCCAAGTAAGCCCTGGCGTCACGATCCTCGTATCTGTACGATACCACGTCAAAGCGAGGTCGAACATCTGACTGCCCGCTGCCTCTATCTGCATGCTGTCTGGAATCTGCGCCAGCCTGAAGATTCCTTCGATCTTCTCTATCCAGTCATCCGCGTACAGGATCCCTTCTGTACTACGGAACTCCTTGGGCCGCATCCTCTGGAAGTCGATAATACTGCCCGGCCTCGGATGCTGAATCTGATCTGCCTGTGGCTGAATCTGTGCCACCCTATCCACTGCCGCCATGGCCACCTGGTGGGCGTTCTCAATGCCCAGCCTCATCACATCCACCTGACGGTGCTGCACTTCCATCATCTCCCTGAAGAACGCAAATAACTGCACGGCATCTACTGGAGCAGGAAGTGGTGGAGGAACCACCGGAACGACTGGGTAGTCCTCGGATCGACAGGTGAAGGAGGATCCCCGAGAGAAGCAGATGCTCCCTCAACCGCAGGAGTGGTGAGTGGAGCGGTAGCAGCTGCCTGAATACGAGCTGGACGAGAGGTAGCAGACCTCTCAGTGGCAACTGCTGGGGCGGTACGATGAGATCGTGTCTTCGGAGGCATCCTGAACACAGATCAAAAGAAGTCAATACGACGCAAGATACGATATCATCAAAGAAGGACAGTAATATTTCAAAAGAAAACAATTTCAGAATAATTAGATTGGAATTCTTCCTAGTCGTGATTGAGTACACTCTCATCCTAGATCCTAGATCCTATAGCAGGCTCGCAGCAGTATAACTAAGTTGTTGTACCACCACGATATCGCACCAATTGCGAATCGAGACCTGCATGGGGCCGCCACCAAAAACGTGTCACGACCCGCACCCGAAAAATTGGGCATGAGTCGTGGATACGTCCAGCCTACGCCGCAGCATCGGCGGTAGAACGCTGTCTAGGTCAGCTATCTAGATAATAATCTCACACAAAAATCGGCCATGACCTCTCCAAAAGGAGGGCAACCACACAAACAATATAAACCTGTCAAGATCTCAACTCCAAACGGAGGAGCAAATATCACAATGATAATCATAATATACTCAATCACGAATCTAAGCACGATAAGATAACACAGAAGGCTAACAACTCCAAAGTCTAACCAACAACAACTACTACAACAACCACAACATCAATAAATATACAATAATACAACATCATCCAAAATAATATACAAACAAGGTCTCAATCCAAAACCGGAGACAAATCCGGTGCTAAAAGCTAATAAAAACAACAACAAGGTCCTAGTGATCCCGGCTACCAACCCGAAACTCACCCCTAAACTAGAGGGTCCCTGTCTGCACCATCGACAGGCTCAGGTCCATAAAACGTCGGACACCACTCCTCCGGATACTCTGAAAAATATGTCCAGTCAGGACTGGAGCAAGTACATCTCTAACAGCAGTTCCATTTAAATGATAAAAACTATAAAACAGTTATAGCAAGTAGCAAGAAGAATGAAGCAAGTATGAAACAAGAAATATATATAAATCACTGGTGCATAAAGGTAAAGATGTATGGATATCAGAGCAAGATAGTAATAACTGCAAGATACAGGAAATCTAAGCTAAGATCAAGTCCGTGCACAAGAACATGTAGTGAGTCCAGCATGAAAAATATATAGTGAGTCAAGTCCAAAAACATGTAAGTGAGACCAACAAGAATGCAAGTGAGTCCAGACTATAAAGAATGAACTCGGTGTCTTTGAAATACTTGTTTCGACATATAAACGGCTAGGGGTAAGTACGGCTCACCGCGCACTGGGTGCGCGGCTACTATCATTCCAGATTAGACCAGAGGGAGTGATTCCTGATGATGCCAGATAGGAATGTTTATATGTCTACTCGAGTATTTCTCTGTCCCGACTAATACAAGTGAATCCAAGACCCGACACGCAAATCAAGATGAGTCCAGCCTGAACATGAATGATGCCTGTAGTGATGCCTGTAGGTGATGCCAGTAGTGATTCTAGAATAGAGGCCAGAAACATGAAATGTACGTGTTACAAGTAAATGAATCCAGAAATATCAGTCAGTGTCCCGTGTTGTGCCAGAATAATCAGATGATACTATACTAGAAGCTGAATCATAATAATCATCAGATAATGAAAACTATCAGAGAATGTACTCGCCTGACGTCCTGAGCAACTGGCGATCCGAACCGGTGTTGCAAGGATCTAATACGAAAAGCAAGATTAAACAGGGTTCTAATGAGTTAAACAGATATAAAATAACTAAAAATAGGCTTCTAGGGTCGTTCTAGGTCAAACGGGTCAAACCGGTAAAATCTGGGTCAAAAAGTCAACTCTAGGATCCAAAAAGTCAACTCTGGGTCAAAACTAGGTTAAAAGTTGACTTTGGCGGTCAACCGAGTCAACTACGGTCAAGTCTAGGTCAAACTAGGGTGCTCCTAAAATTCTAGGTCAAACCGAGCTCATTAAGCTAGAAAACTCACAAACTCGCCTCCCTGAGATACTGGGATACCCTCGGTATCCGATACCTCAACCTAGGCTATATACCCCGCCTATACCCTCTAAAACCTATGCTAGCACGCGTAAATATATACACATATACATATAAAAATTACTCCAATACTATTCCTAGGCTATTGCTCAAAAACCCCGTTCGAAACCCAATACCTTGGTTATCTTAAGGTATTGAAATACCTTGGTATCTCAAGGTATTGAGATACCGCTCTAAACTCAACCCGACTACCCCTCTAGCTAATTAACTATGCATAAACATATATATCTAGCTATAATCTAGGCTAAAATATATATATCTAATACATATAGGCATATACCTACATATATATATCCAATACCTTACCTTACCTTACTTTACATATATATATATATATATATATATATATATATATATATATATATATATACCCCTAGATATCTAACTATCTATCTAGCTATGTATATATCTATATATCTAGCTATCCCTCTACCTATCCATCTACCTATCTAGATATATACTATATATATCTATCTAATATCTAGCCATCTATCCATGGGTTTATATAGATATCTAGATATCTATCTACTAGGTATCTATCTATCTATTTATCTCTAACTACCTTGGTATCTAGTTACATATATATCTATCTAACCATCTATGTATTAATCTATCTATTTGTATATCTATCTATCAACCTAGCTATTCACCTATCTATCTATCTATCTATCTATTAGTCTATCTATCTATTTATCTTAGTTAACTATCTAACTATCTATCAACTTGTCTATCTATCTATCCATATATCTATCTATTTATCAATACATCTAACTACCTAGTTATCTATTCATCTCTAATCTATCTATCTTATGCATCTATCTAGGTATCTAACTATCCATCTATCTATCATTCTATCTAACTAGTTATCCCTTTACCTATCTAACTAACTATAGATGTCTATCTATTTACCTAACTATCTATATATCTATCCAACCATCTATCTAATTATCTACTAATCTATCTATCTATATATATATATATCTACATATATCAATCTCTCTTCCCTCACTAGCTACTACTGCTCCCTGCTATTCTTGCTGCTGCTGGGGCTTCTTATTCCTGCTGCTGCTGCTCCATGCTACTGCTGATGCTGCTGTTTTATGCTGCTGCTACTGCAGCTTTGCTGCTGCTTCCTGCTGCTGTGCAGGCAGCAGCAGCTGCTGCCCACTCTGCTGCAGTGGCTGCCTGCCTGCTGGCTGAACCCCCCTCTCTCAAACACACATACACACACACACCTATATATATATATATATATATCACTCTCTAAATATATATATATATACATACATATATATATCTATATATATATAACTAGATACATATATATATACACCTATATATCTATATAGTAACACACTCTAACACACTCACATACACACTAAAACACACACACACATACAAATATATACATAGCTATATATATATATATAAACACACATATTAATATATATATGCACAAATACAAATATATATATATATATATATATATATATATATATATATATATATATATATATATATATATATATATACATACCAATACACACACACTCTAAGATATATATATATACACATACACACATATATATATATATATATATATATTTACATATACACACACAAGCACACTTACACATACATATATATATATACACATAGACATATACACACACAAGCACATAGATATAAATACACACATATATATATATAAATATATATACATAAACACACATACATATAAATATATACATATATATATATATAGACACATATACACTAACACAACACAACACACAAACCACACGCCCCACTCACGCCCAACGACCCCGACACTCACCAATACCCTAAAATATATAAAATATAACTCGAAAACTCTAGCACACACTCCCCGATACTAACCCAACGCACGCACAAGCCCAAAACGAGGAAACCAAGTCAAAATGGTCGTTCGGTCATTTCGACGAACAAGCGGTGCGCGGCTCGGAAAACCTCCTGAAACGCACACCAAACGAACTCGAAATCGGCCCAAAATTTACCCACGTGCTCTAAACGATGTCTAGATCCTAGAAAATGCGCTCCCACGTCGATTCTAGGTCCGTGGTGGAAACGCACACGCACTTAGAATCAGCGACGACGAAAAACCCCAATTTTGCCCGAAACGCCCGTTTCTCCGCGACACGACTTCCCGTGTCCGAACGGAGACACGCACTCACCCTCAAGACACCCGACTACGTCTACCTAGGTCCGTCTAACCTAGAGCATCATCCAAAATTGGGCCAAATTCGAATTCCATCCGAAATTGACACAAAACCTAGTGTTAAAGTCTCTAAACTCACCCAAACTAGTTTCAACTTTCTCCTACGGGTAGGCTTAGGGTCTAGGAGGGTTCTAAAATATTAATTACACTATAAAAAAATAATTAGCAAGGGGAAAGTTAGGGTTTTACCTCTTGGGAGTTGAAATCCCAAGGCCAAAGTCTCACAACCCATAGAAATCACCTCCCTCAAGCTCCAAGCCACCAAATCTAGCTTCCACACTAGATCTAATCTCCTCATACCTAGGTTGGGAAAAATGCAATGTTAGGGCTAGCATAAAGAAGAAGGAATAGAAGAAAGAAGGAAGAAAAAGGAAGAAAAGCTTACTTGGAGAAGGAAGGAAGAAGAAAGAAGAAGTAGAATGTGAAGAAGAAGAAGAAGAAGAAGAAGAAGAAGAAGAAGTAGTGGAATGAACAAAGGGGAAGAGAGGGGCTGCTCCTTGCTGGTTTGCACGGGTGGGAATGGATGGGGGGCCGGCCAAGCAAATAAAAATGGGTTACATAAGTCACCAAATTCCCAAAACGCCCCTACTCACTTGGTTTCGGGTTTCGGGTTCCAAAAGCACTCAAACTAGCTCCAAATCTCTCCAACTAACCTCCTAAAAATAAAATAAATATTCTAAACCCAAAAATAAGTCTCACAGGGGTGTGGGCTGGGTCGAACATGGGTCCACTAGGGTCTGACATGGGTCCAGGCTAGCCAAAATCCTTAAACAATCAATAAAAAATATAATACAATCAATAATTAATTATAAATACAATTAATTAAAAATAATGCACAATTAACTAAATTAAAATAATAAAAATACCCAGCTCTGGAAAAGGGGTGGTGACACCTAAACACAAATATAATATAACAATTTAATATCAGACGCTAAACATTAAATGTACATGACTACAACGCGATGTTTAAATATTATCGCAAGTTCACGTCTGTTCGAACACAGCATCACATGTGCACGTAGCTAAGGTGCACACGTGTTCTGTGCTCGATCATCCTGGCCCTTGAGACAATAATTTCAAGTTACAGTTTGACCACGATCTCTGTTCTGTGCGAACACATGTTCCTTGGTTTCTATGTTCATTGTACGCGGGTTATGTACAGGTTTTATGGTGACACGCTAGTCTCTGGTGTTATGTATCATGATTAAGGGTTTGCTAGTAATTACACCAATTCTAAATCTTATTGCACATAATTAGGGTTGTGTCCGATATCAACATTTCTCGACACGTCGATACGACACTACGATATTAACATGGAGAAGCGGGGTTTTTTTGTGGTTACCTCTACGTGGCTTGCTCGGACAGGGCCTGCTCTCGTCGAGGCGTGCTCCGACGAGGTAGAAGCGGCTTCGGCGAGGTGGCAGCAGCGGCGGCGAGGTGACAGCAGCGGCGGTGGCACTACAGTAGGCTCGGCAGCGGCAGTAATGGCAGCAGTGCCACGGGGGGGGGGGTCGGGTTAGCTCCGCGGTGGCTCATCGCTCGACGGGGGCGGCTGTGTCGGTCGATCGAGGGGCTGGGTGATGGAGCAGTTGGTCTCGGGAATGAGTAGTCGGGTCGGTCGAGGGGCGGGTGATGGAGCAGTCGGGTCGGTCGAAGGGGCGGCTGAAAGGCGGGTGAAGGGGCGGTGTCGGTGCTGTCACTCGACGGTGGTGGTAGTGATGGTTGGGTGCATGGGAGAGGGGGAGTATTCGGCTAGGGTTAGGGTTTGGTGAGGCTTTGTTGGTTTAGGGTTTTGTATGGAGGGAATTATGTATTTATATAGGGGTGGGTTTCGGGGTTGGTCTCGGGGTTTGGGCCGACCAGGGTCCAATGATATGGTTCGGTCAGGTCCAGTTGAGGTGAAATTAGCCATAAATTAATTAACTAAATTAATAATTAACTGCGCAAGGCAAAGTTAATTCACATTGTATAGCTAAGGTTGTACTATGGTCAGAGGGTACCTAAAATCGTCTCACGTAATTTCAATTATCTCGGGTTGTCCCTAGTCTCAGTTTTTAAAATATAAATAAAATCCCTAAATGGGTTGAGGGGGTTTACAATCTACCCTCCTTAGAGCTTTTCGCCCTCGAAATTAGAACGTACGCATGACAAGAATTTCTAACTGAATAAATAAAGTTCTAATACGTACCTACTCCTTCGAAGAGGTGGGAATAGCGTTGTCTAATATCCTCCTCGCGTTTCCAAGTTGACTCGCCTGGTGCATGATGTCTCCATTCGACGCGGACTAAAGGAATAGTCTGACCTCGCAGTACCTTCTCACTTATGTCCAGAATCTCAACAGGCTCCTCTTGGTACGATAAGCTCGGGCCGACTGTGATCTCTGAATGGTCAAGTACATGGCTCGGATTCGGTATGTATCTCCTCAGCTGAGATACATGGAAGACGTCATGGACTCCTTCCAAAGTCTGTGGCAAGGCTAATCTGTAAGCAACCTCTCCGACATGTTTTAATACGTCGAAGGGTCCGATGTACCTCGGGCTGAGCTTTCCTCTGCCTCCGAATCTGATAGTCCTTCGAGTTGGCGAGATCTTCAGAAATACGTGATCTCCAACCTAAAATTATAAGGGTCGTCGTTGAGCATTCGCCCAATGCTTCTGCCTGTCCTGTGCTTCTCGCAGGTGTCCTTGGATCTTCTTCACCTTCTCTACTGTACGAACAACCAACTCTGGTCCGAGAATCTGTCGCTCGCATATATTGCTCCAGCATACTGGGGAACGACATTTCCTTCCGTACAACGCTTCATAAGGAGCCATCTGGATGCTCGCTTGATAGCTGTTGTTATAGGAAAACTCGACCAGATGCAAATGGTCCTCCCACGATCCTCCGAAATCTAGCATGTACGCTCTCAACATGTCTTCTAACGTCTGAATGGTGCACTCCGACTGGCCATCTGTCTGTGGGTGATACGCTGTGCTAAACTTCAAGCGAGTACCAAGACTCTCCTGCATACTCCGCCAAAAGTAAGACGTAAACCGCGTATCCCTGTCAGACACGATGCTAAATGGCACTCCATATAGGCGCACAATCTCCCTCATGTGCATATCTTCTAAGGCCTCCGTCGATTGCCCAACTATAAAGGGTAAATAGTGTGCGGACTTGGTGAGTCTATCCACAATTACCCATACTGTATTGCGACCACTAGGACTCCTCGGAAAGCCCGTAACAAAGTCCATGGTGATATGCTCCCATTTCCACTCTGGTATAGGGAGTGGTTAAAGCAATCCTGCAGATCTCTGATGCTCAGCCTTGACTTGCTGACATACCAGGCACTTGGCCACAAAGCGTGCTATCTCTCTCTTCATTCCGTGCCACCAATAGTACTGTCTCAAGTCCCTTTACATCTTCGTGCCTCCTGGATGAATAGAATAGGTTGAACTGTGTGCTTCTGCCATCAACTCCTGACGAAGTTCTCCATTTGGAACATAGAGACGATCTTCGCATCTCAAAGTCCCATCTTCATGTATTCTCAGTCCTGTCTGTATTCTCGCCTCTGTCCTCTGTCTAAGCCTCTGAAATCTGGCGTCTGTCGGCAAGGCAGCCTTGATTCTCTCCACTAATGTCGATTTTAACTTAAAACTCGACAACTATCCATCTATTCTGGGCATGACAATCTTTATACCCATCTGCTCTAGCTCTCTCAATAGATATTTATTGGGTAGTCATGAAGAATGACATGGGTCTTCTGCTCAATGCGTCAGCTACTACGTTGGCCTTTCCCGGATGGTACTGTAGCTCAATCTCTAAGTCTGTCATTACCTCGAGCCAACGTCTCTGTCTCTGGTTCAGCTCCTTCTGCGTGTAGACGTATTTTAGGCTCTTATGATCGGTAAATATCTCCACTCTTTCTCCATATAAATAGTGCCTCCAAAGCTTCAAAGCAAAAATTACTGCTGCAAGCTCCAAGTCGTGGGTGGGATAGTTCTTCTCATGTTTCCTTAACTGTCTAGAAGCATAAGCTACAACCTTTCTGTGCTGCATCAAGACACATCCTAAACCTTTCCCGGATGCATCGCTATAGATCACGAATCCTCCGAGTCCAGATGGTATGGTCAAGATAGGTGTTGTAGTCAAGCGCTTCTTCAGCTCATCGAATGCCTTCTGACACTCCTCTGTCCAAGTAAACTCCTGCTCCTTTCGAGTCAAGCGGGTCATCGGCTCTGCAATCTTCGCGAAGTTCTCTACGAACCTTCGGTAATATCCGGCAAGTCCTAGAAAGCTCCTCACTTCTGAGACATTGGTAGGGGTTGGCCACGTCTCTACAGATAAAATATTCGCTAGATCTACTGAAATACCATCTCCTGAGATGACGTGCCCAAGGAAAGCGACACGATCTAGAAGAAACTCACACTTGCTCAACTTGGCATAAAGCCTCTCTCTCCTCAAGGTTTCTAACACTAGTCTCAAGTGCTCTTCGTGTTCCTCGTAGCTCTTTGAATACACCAAAATGTTGTCGATGAAGTCTACCATGAACTGGTCCAAGTATTGGTAGAATACTCTGTTCATCAAGTTCATAAATACAGCTGGCGCATTCGTCAGTTGAAAAGGCATCACTAAGAACTCGTAGTGACCATAACGAGTCATGAATGCTGTCTTTTGAATGTCTTCTCTCCGCACCTTTACTTGATGATAACCCTATCTCAACTCGATCTTTGTGAATATTACTGCTCCTGTCAACTGGTCGAATAAATCGTCAATCCGCGGCAAGGGGTACTTGTTTTTTATAGTCAAAGCATTAAGGGCTCTGTAATCAATACACATACATACTGTTCCATCCTTCTTAGGCACAAATAATACTGGTGCTCCCCATGGTGATGCACTAAGACGGATAAATCCCTTGCTCTGTAACTCCTCTAATTATAGTTTTAACTCATCTAACTCCTTCTTCGCCAATCGGTATACATTAGAAGATACCGGTGCTGCTCCGGGTATTAGCTCGATGGTGAACTCTACGTCTCTATCTGGTGGTAAGCCTGGCAGTTCTTCGGGAAAAACATCCTCGAATTCTGTAACAATTGGCGGTGGTGCAATCTCCATAGCCATGCAAGCGCCCGCTATCTGTCCTACTCCTTGTTCGACGGTCCCTCGCATGTACTCGAACTTCGGTTGATCTGGTAGTCTAAAAGTGACGCTACCCTTTCGGCAGTTTAGTACAGCGTTATACTGGCTTAACCAGTCCATGCCTAACACAACATCAAAGTACGGCATAGGCAATACCAAGAATCGTGCTCTCATCTCTCTACCACATACAATTACTGAGCACGTTCTGATAGTGCGAGTAACCGGCACGATACCTCCTCCGGTAAGAATCTTCCAACTCTTAGGTAAGGGGGAAGTTGATACTCTATGCATTGCTACAAATCTACTAGATATAAATAATAATGTAGCTCCAGAATCAAACAATGCAGTTGCAGGTAATGATGCAACTAAGATGGTACCTGTGATAGCTTCCCCTTCTGTCTCCTCCTCTGTAGCTGCTAGTGCAAAGGCATGTCCGTGCCTCTGCCCTCCGGTCTGCTGTCGAGCTCGATCAAACTGCACCTCCTGTGGGGCCAAGGGTGGTCCCCTCTGAAATCCTTCGGGTCTGGCGGACGTTGACCTCCTGGTGGTGGTAGTATCCTCGGAATTGGTGTTGTTGGCCTCTGTCCGGCCGGCGGTGCTGTCTCTCTACGCTGTGGGCAATCTCGAACTTGGTGCTGGTCTGACCCTCAAATCAGATATGTCCTTAGTCTCTTTCTGCAGTCCTTCTAGTAATATCCTCTCTTACCACACTGGTAACAAGTCGGAAGCTCCTTCTGCCGGTATGGCGTTGTCCTCTGCTGTGTCGGTGCTCCTGGACGACGGATCGGTCCTCTTGCTCCGGGCTGTGCTCTGGCTGGTATAGTCGTATTGGAACGTCTAGATCCTCTGACGATGGCCTCCTGGATTCTCACCTCCGCAAGAACCTCTTCATAAGAAATCCTCGCCTGTGTAGTGGTATACCACCGTAGCTCGAAATTGAGGCCGTGATGAAATCTTTGAGATTTCTCGAGATCATTGGGTATCAGGACGACACCAAATCTGCTAAGGCGGCTGAACTTTGTGTCATAGGCGTCGACAGTCATATTTCCCTGCTCTAGATATAGGAACTGGGAGTACAGGGCATTTCTGACTGTAGCTGGGAAATACTTTGCATGGAAGTATTCTAGGAACTGTTCCCAAGTCTGGTTCTTGCCTACACTGCGCTTAATAGAAGCCCACCAGTGATGGATGTTGCCTTTTATTTGGGCCCGCACTACGGTCATCCAAAGGTCTAGATACAGTTGTGAAGCCTCTAGTAACATCTCCGTGTTGGTGACCCAATCGAAGATCTGTTCTGCAGTCTCATTTCCTGAGAAAGTATCTGGTCCCATCTGTCGGAACCATCTAACAGTGCCACCTGTCTGGGCTGGTGGAGGTGCTTGTACAGGTGCTGGGACAGGTGTCCTCTCTAGTACTGCCATCAGACTCTGTCTCAACGTCTCTGTCTGCTGCCACTGTCCTTGCATTATTGCCTAGAAGAACTGGAGCATCTGTGGCTGGCCATCTAGCTGTGGCATCTGGGGTGGATAAGGTGGAGATGGTGGTAGTGGAATCTCTGGCTGTGCAGTAGGCGTCTCCTCAGATGTCGGTCTCTCAGTCTGCGGCATCGGTGTAGCTCCTGAAGTCTGGCCCTCACAATATTACGTGGGGATTGTCTGGGAAGTCTGTCCCTCAGGCTGCGGGGTAGGATTGCCCTACGACGTCTCATGCCAATGTATCAGCGGGGTCTGTAGCGAGGGATGCCCTTGGGGTACCTCCTCTCCTTAAGTGGTGTTATCTGGCACCGCGACACGGGGTGCTCCTCGTCCACTGCGCAAATTCATCTTGCTGCAAGAGATAGGACTTCATTAAAAGAGTACGATTACAACAAACAGGATACGGATTATTTAGAAGCAGTATGATGGGAGTTCAAAGGCGAATCAAAAGTAGATGAGACCTAGTAACTTCTATCCTATTGCAGGCTCGCTGGGCATGTTACCATACCTCAACGATAAAGGATCGACCTGCATGGGCCACCACTAAAATCATGTCACGCCCCAGTCCCAAAATACATGGAACAAGGCCACGTGGCAATAGCCAGCCGATACGTCTCCGAGGATATCCCAATTTAATGGATCCTAAAAAAGAGTGCTACGCTGTCCTAAGTAACTAACATGTCCCATAACAATGAATCAACAGGTAACTAATCTCATCCACAATGTAAACTGCAAGAATACTAATAAACTGCTGGAAGATAAATGCCAGTCTCAAGATATCATAGTACAACCCATAATGTCTGGTAGGAACAAACCCACTACTATGACAAAGAAAATACTGAAATGACTGATAAAAGATAATGACTAGGGCATCGACTGACTAGATAATGATGCTCCCAATCCTAGACAGAAGGCCTACAAGAGATCACAAAAACTCTGACGGTAGTACCTCTAGCTCCTCTGCAGTAGTGAACCTCGTCTCCTGTCCTGGGCCGTACATTGTGGGGTAGTAAGCCTCATCCAAATCTGGAAAGGTACCAAGTCCTCAGAGGGACGTAACAAGATACATAGAAGCATGCCATATATAAATACTGAATAAAATAAATGCAATAAAGGGTGTGCTAACCATCTAAGTGAATGCAATGTGAGGACAACTTTGGTACGTATGGGTAGGCGTAGGCATAATGTCCAACACCCTGAAGAGCGTGGCAGCAGTGTAGTATATCGCCCATATCGCTCCGAAGAATGTGGCAGCAGTACAGTATATCTTCCATATCGCTCCGAAGAACGTGGCAGCAGTGTAAAGGGAGTCATTGGATTCGTGGCTCCTCTGGATACTACGGAATCCAATGGGTGTATCCCATACGCCTACTAATGTCCTCCCTGCCCAATGTAGATACGCAAGTCGACTACTCGACGTGCATACCACGTATCTATATGTCAGTCCCTAACACTAAAATATAACCTGAACTACGTACTAACCGTGATGTAGGTTACACGTAATGATAGCTAGTCGAGTACGCAAACCCGCATCCCAATATGAATATATCTCAGTGAACGTGTAAGGTGTCAGGTCTCAGACGATAGCATGGTATCATCCAATGGGTGAGTCTTCTAATGACTAGGCCAGGTATACAAATCATCGACGTATACGTCGAATGCACCCGAAATAATCTCTGACGCGCACAGTTGTATAAAGTAAAAACAACAAGAATATAATACAACATATGCAATATTTAAATTAGACAGTAAATATGGCAAGGTATCTTGCCTGGGTCCTAAAGCTGGGAATACCAAAAGCCGGTTCCTGCAGTGTCTCCTGGCTGATCCAAATATCCTAAACACAAATATAATATAACAATCTAATATCAGATGCTAAACATTAAATGTACACGACTACAATGCGACGCTTGAATATTATCGCAAGTTCACGTCTGTTCGAACACAGCATCACATGTGCGCGTAGCTAAGGTGAACACGTGTTCTGTGCTCGATTATCTTGGCCCTTGAGACAATAATTTCAAGTTACGGTTTGACCACGATCTCTGTTCTGTGCGAACACATGTTCCTTGGTTTTTATGTTTATTGTACGCGGGTTACGTACAGGTTTTAGGGTGAAACGCTAGTCTCTGGTGTTATGTCTCATGATTAAGGGTTTGCTAGTAATTACACCAATTCTAAATCTTATTGCACATAATTAGGGTTGTGTCAGATATCAACATTTCTCGACACGTCTATACGACGCTACGATATTAACATAGAGAAGCGGGGGTTTTATGTGGTTACCTCTACGTGGTTTGCTCGGACAGGGCCTGCTCTCGTCAAGGCATGCTCCGGCGAGGTGGCAGCGGCTCCGGCGAGGTGGCAGCGGCGGCGGCGTGGTGGCAGCAGTGGCGGCGGCACTGCAGCAGGCACGTCAGCGACAGCAATGGCAGCAGTGCCATGGGGGGTCGGGTTGGCTCCGCGGCGGCTTATCGCTCGGCAGGTGCGACTGTGTCGCTCGGTCGAGGGGCTGGGTGATGGACCAATCGGTCTCGGAAATGAGCAGTCGGGTCGGTCGAGGGGTGGGTGATGGAGTAGTCGGGTCGGTCGAAGGGGCGGCTGAAGGGGCGGTGTCGACGCTGTCACGCGACGATGGTGGTGGTGATGGTTGAGTGCAAGGGAGAGGGGGAGTATTCGGCTAGGGTTATGGTTTGGTGAGGTTTTGTTGGTTTAGGGTTTTGTATGGAGGGAATTATGTATTTATATAGGGGTGGGTTTCGGGGTTGGTGTCGGGGTTTGGGCCGGCCAGGGTCCAATGATATGGTTCGGTCAGGTTTAGTTGAGGTAAAATTAGCCATAAATTAATTAACTAAATTAATAATTAACTGCGCAAGGCGAAGTTAATTCACGTTGTATAGCTAAGGTTGTACTATGGTCAGAGGGTACCTAAAATCGTCTCATATAATTTTAATTATCTCGGGTTGTCCCTAGTCTCAGTTTTTAAAATACAAATAAAATCCCTAAATGGGTTGAGGGGATTTACAAACAGGCACCTGCAGCTGCGCTTCAAGTCAATAAAAAGCCTACTAGGATAATATGTGGTTCTTGACTATATAAAGTCAGAAAATAACCTTGCAGATCACTTGACGAAGGGTCTGTCTAGGAATTTGATCCTAGAATCATCGAGGAGGATGGGGTTAAGCCCATAAGTTAGTCACCAGCAGTGGCAACCTAACCAAGTCTGACTGGAGATCCCAAGAAGCCGGTTCAATGGGTAGAAATAAGCTGAACTTAGGTGACTTTATGGAACACTGACTCGAGATTAAAGTCTCATTAAAATAAAGCCCAAGCGGCTACACATGTGTACAATGACTCCCCATCCCTATGGTGACAGTGTTCCTGTGTGATATGGTTAGGATGAGTTTAAACTCTTAATAGGTCCAAGCTGTAATGCTGGGTTGATTCATATCACCAACCATTAAGGACTTACCTATATGAGAGGTCGTGAAGACCGCGACTATGGGACAGGGCGATCCCAGACAACTCTCATGAATGTGGAAAAGTGCGCATGGCCATTTAGAAGTGCCACCCGATAGACCAAGGACCTCTAGCGTACTATGTGTGCTATTTTTTTAAATCTGGTTCAAGAAGTCTGATTCAAGGCATAGTCCATCAAGCACTTCTTCAGATTAAGGCAATAGTCACTACGTGAGATTCAAGGCTGTAGTCCATCTCATCTATGTATAGTATTTTACTTCCCCGATGCTCTCTTTCTCTCTCTCTCTATTTACTTCACTCTTATCTCTGTTTCGGAACTTGACCTTTTGGGGGAGATTGTTGGCTTTGCTTTAGCAAAAGCTCAAGCTCTTTCTTTTCTTTAGTCCCACATCGGATGGGCCAACCCCTTCTTGTGTACATATATTAGTACCTCTTCTTTGCTCTCTTAAAGTTGTTGTGTGGGGAACCCCTTGGGCCACACGCGTGCGCCACCGTCGCCGCCCGGCCCAGCTTGGCTCGGTTCGGTTCGGCGCATATAACGGGTGCGTGTACGCGCCCATATCTGGGGGCGCCGAATGCCGATTCGATTTTCTCTTCGGGTTCGGGCTGGGACCCTAAAATTCTTTTTGCTCCTTTTCATTTTTTTATTTAATTTTTTGAACGTTGAAAAATTAATTTTGTCCGTTACTAATTGTTTTTGAACCGTTAATATATTTTTTGTCCAGGTTCATTCTCTCCTTCTCCTGTATAACGGCTGAATTAATAGGAAAGTTAATTCAGACCGTTACATATTGGATTAGTATTATATATTTGACTGGTTTTCTTTGTAAACACAATCAAAAATTTTTATCTCTAAACTGTTGCCGCCAGCATTCTATTCTGTCCAATCTTCGTCGTTTCGCTCGTCTCCAAGCTCTGGGCATAGCTAAGTCCTGGTCGTTCTCTCCGAGTCGTGTGCGGCGACGAGATACCGGTAGTGCGAGGGTTTTACCACTAGGAGCTTCGGGAACGTCTACACACAGATCATGAATCAACTCTTAGGACAGTGCTTCGTACACGGCTTCCCCAGAGGCCGGTAACATTAGTCTAATTTTATTTTATTTTTATTCACAAATTTTCAATAAGAAAACGATAATTTTTCTAACAACTAGTGTATTCAATTTCAGCATCCCTTACCCAGTGTTTGAAAACAGATCTGCTCAGCAGAAGATTGCCTATCAGGTAGAGTTAGTTTCTCTAACAGAAACACAAATTGACTTAAAAAAATAGTAGGTTTTGTACTCAAGGTAGAGAAACCACTCGTAAATATTTTGCTACCAGATTGAATGTGTAAATAGCTTGTATTCAACTACGGAGTATTGCGGACAATAATAGATCCGAAGAAGCAGTATACGGAAGAAGTCGAAGCAATATATCAAAAGTTGGAACAGATTTATTAGATGGCATACTTGTAACATACCGTCTATATACTGCAAGCATACCACAAAGTATGTTCTCATTTCAACAAATTTAGGCACAAATTTTGTGGTCACTAAACATACTAGCAGCATGCCACCGGCATTACCACTGGTATGCCATTGGCTCGGGTTCATGCTAAAATGAAGAACAATCCAGATTCAAGATGCTATATTCGACGGTCCTTATTAATCATGGCTTTGAGTTTTGGCTTGTAATTTAAGGCTGAAATGAAGAACAATCCAAATTCCAGATTCAAGATGCTATATCCTTTATATGGCTCTCCTCATGTCCTAATTCAATCGACTTGTATTTTAAGGATGCTTATAAAAGGATCTCCTAAGGTTTATAATCTTTCTTAAGTTTAAGGAGGCTTATAAAGGATCTCCTTAAGTTATAAACTTAAGGAGTTATCGAGCTCATGGATTTAAGGATTACAAACTAAAGGAGATTAAACACGATAGTTAGTGATCTTATGTCTAGAAGTAAAACTAACGGAGGACAAGACACTTTTCCACCTTTCTTCGTTTTGGGTGTCTTCTGACTATTTGGTAACAATGATCCTTTATAGGAAGGAGATCCTCGAGATGGAAGATGTAACAATAAATCTTCTTAACAATGAGATCATGAAGAGATAAAATACAATCAAGGAGTTATCGGGGTTGATCGTTAATGAAAGAAAAATGTCGAAGAACAAGAATGGAGGCAAGAGTGACCGAGAAAAGTCTAAATCTTCTAGACAAGGGAGCAATATTTGTTTCTTTTACTCGTGTACAAACAATTTTTGAAGTATAATCTTTAGTTAGAGAAGAAGGATAAACAATCTCATTCAAGCTCAGGGTTAAGCCAGTCTTCCACATAAAGCCAAGGAGTTAATGTGTGATATACTTACGGTGCATAGCATGAAGCATACGTTCTCCAAAGCTTGTATTCTTGACTCTGTATGGTCATACCATGTGTCCAAAGAAGGATTGTTCCAATACCTATATGAAGTCTAGTGGTAGTGGTTTTCACATAAAAAATAATGCATCATGCAAGATCCTTGGCATAAGGAACATCAATCTCCATATGCTTGACTTGTGGACGTTGTAACGTTCTGCTCCAAACGGTTACTTAGGGAACACTCACTACCAGAAAAAGTCAAATTAGCGACGTCTAAAAACGTCGCTAAATAACCAAAAATTGTCGCTAATTTTGTTTAGCGACGTAGTTAGCGACGTTTTAAAGCAGTCAAAAAAAACCAAGTCGCTAAAACAAAAAAAGTCGCTAAACGTCGCTATACCGACGTTATTTAGCGACTTTAATGTGTCGCTAAATTTTACGACGTTTAGCGACACCGCGTCACTACATAGCGACGTTTATTGAAGTCGCTAAACGTCGCTAATTAGCGACTTATATAGCGACGTTACACCGACGTCTTTAATGACCTGGCAATACTGCCATGTTAGCAGTTTACGACGTACATCGACGATTTTAGCGACGTATTTAGCGACTTGTTACAGCATCGCTAATTAGCAACGTATTTAGCGACTTAAGCTAACGTCGCTAAACGTCACTAAACGTCGCTAAAAACATCGCTAATTTTAAAAAAAATAAAAATATATATTGCATTTCTGGGTTTACCAACCCCCTTGGGTTCATTATCAGATATATTATGGTAGTAGAAATAATTGAATAAAGAACACAATAGCAGCACCAAGGGGAAAATTTCTAGTGCACTGGGTAAATACAGGCCAAGTATCAGTCATCAGTTGTAAACCAAAATATGAATAATATAATAAAATTTGAAGAAAAGAAAGCATCCAGCAAATCTCATCATAAACGTAAAGAATATGGCAAATTTATATCCATACAATCACATCCTAAATAATAAAAAAGATATAAATATCCAGTAACTAACTATACTACTGCGGATCTGCAGGAGGCTGACCACCGGTGCGCTTGAAGGATAAGAACTCCTCATACTCGTCCCGTGGAATCGACACCGATGTCGATAGAGAAGGCAGTGACGTCGGTGGAGTCTTTGTCGATATAGGCGCACCAGGAGGCCGTGCCCGCTCCAAGTCTGTGAGTCGCTGGTTGTAAGAATCCAGGGTAGATAACAGCCTCGTACTGCTATGAACCATTGAATCCTGCATCATCGTTAGCCTCTCGCCCATTGATACATGTGACGCTTGCAGCTCCATGATGTTGCGGTCATTGGAGGCTCTAATATCATTTGTTAATTCCCGGAGCTCCGTCATACTGTGGTCGAGCATATCGAATCGTGCGATGAGCATCGAATCTTCCGCCTGCGGTTGGGACCGGAGCTGCTCCTCCATCCTTCACAGTAACTCGTCACGGAGAGACGCAATCTGACGGTCAACGGCCTCCTGGACGGCCTCCTGGACTCTGGCCAACGACTGCGAGGGCTGCGACTACGAGAGCTGTATGAAATGTGTAGCTGTCGGGGAGGCCCTAGATGACTGAGTCGCAACCAGGGCGCCATAGGAGCCCGTACCATAGTACGTACCCCTCTGGAGACCACCAGTTGTGGTCACCCATAGGTCATCCGCCGACGGAGCTAGAGCGGGCTGCGACGAAGTACCAGCCTCTCCAGGTATAGGTGCACTAGCAGTCGCCCGCTCACGTAGCCTAAGATACTCGGCCTAGAAAGTTTTGGAAACTAGATAATTGTCTAAGTTATATTAAAATTAACACAAAGTAAAGTAATACTTACATAGGTCTGCGAGGCCCTCTCATCAATGAGATTTTCGTCCTTGTGATGGGTGGCCAAGAAGACGGTCACCATGTTGGCATCCTCACCCCTCTGTACCTGTTAAAAATATATTATTTTGTACTAAACTTAAATATTTTTTCCAACTACCATTTTATGGTACTTATATTAAAATAATATAATTTAAAAGAAAAAACATACCAAACGACGGAAATGTTTCGTCATCAAAATTGAGCCACCACACCACTTGGCAGCTTCGCCTAGCCGCCTTGGCCTTCTCAGACCTTTCCTTGTAGCTCGTATCGTCGAATCTAGCCCTCATCGCAGTCCACTGCTCAGGCGTGATCCAACCTTGGATCGATTTTCCAGTACGATCACGAGCCTTCTGGTCATCCAAAGCATCTCAGATAAGCTTGGCGGCAACGGTCGGAAAGAGTCGCTCGATCAACTCAGTCCGGTACGGAGGATAAAAATATGTTTGCTACAATAAATAATTTAGTAAGTGAGCATCACGAATAAGTTATATAATATGCATAAATTAGAGAATTTATTTAATATACTTTTACCTGGAAGTGCGCAAACTAAAATGCCTTCCTCTCCTCCGGAGCCTCAGGGTAGTTGATCCAAGGGCCACCGTAGTTGTTCCTCAGAAATTGGCCCAGGCGTCTCTGAACCGACGATGGACGATATCTATACAGAGATAATAATTTAGAATACTGAAAAAGTCAATATACGATGAATAAAGAAATATACGATATATATTATACTAAACCATCTAATTGACTTACTTTGTACCGTCGGCCCAAATCTCTGTCCTCGTCTCCTCCGAAGGTGCGCATGGAGGATCTTGCTGATGCTGGGACAACATGGGCACGACCTTCTCGACATGCTCATCTGTCCCTATGGTTCCGTCAGCAGGAGGAACGTTGGACGAGGGTGTACTATAACGCCTGGAACTACTCGTCCCAACAGTCGGAGATGTGAGTGATCGATATACTGGAGTACTGGGCGACGATGATCCGGAACCCACAGTAGGCAGTACCGGAGCATTCTGTCTACCTTGGGACCTGCCGAATCCTCCACGTTGTCCTGTCATATCTGATCACAACATATGATAAATATAGAGAAACACAAATATATACTACATTCTACAGTCGAAATGTGATGCATATCTCAAAGCATTCTACAGTCAAAATATAATACATATATTCGTTAATGGAATATATTTTACAGTCAAAATATAGTTACATTCTATTTCGTCAATTTTCTAACCTTGATCTACATTCTACAATCAAAATATAGTTACTACATGCAATATAATTTATTTTCAATCATCTTCAGAAAATTCATCTTGTTCGCCTTCCTCGTCCTCCTTTTCCTCTTCCTTGTCTTCACTTTCATCTACTTCGTCTTCCTCTTCGGATAATTCTACATCTTCTGCAATATTACTCGTGTAATAAGTAACTTTCGTTGAGTCCACATCTACAATATTTGTTACAAGAGGTAGATCGTCCTCCTGATAAGCTATTTCGTCAATGTCAAAGGTATTTCTAGCTTTAGTCTTGCATACTGCCCACCAATCCGACCTCGCTGTCCTCCATCTAGGATAAGTTGTGAAGTACACGAGCTGAGCCTGACTTGATAGGACAAATGGTTCGTAGCCTTGATATCTACGCTTGTAGTTTATATCCACAAGGCCATGCTTGTCAATTTTCTAACCTTGATCTTGAATCGGATCAAACCATTCACACCTAAATAGCACGATATTAGCAGGTTTTATGCCATAATTATATGTCAACTCCACAATCTCTCGTAAGATGCCAAAAAAATCATTGCCCGGATTGACGTCTTTGTAGTTCGAAGATTTGATACACAAACAACTATTTTTCGTGGAATCAAGATCCAGAAAGCTATCTCTGATAGGAGCATTTGTTGACTTGAACCTGAACACATTCACATAGAAACTTGGCCATATTTTTACGGCAGTTATTGGTCCCTTGGCTAGATTTCTAATAGATTCAGTCTCGGGTGTTATTAGACGATCGACCTAAATACCAAAGTAGCGATAGTAAGTTATTTGTTTTGCAAGTGCATAAATAAAAAGTAATTACCAAGCATCTTACATATGCGCTCAACCAAGAAGGAAAATGGCATCTCATATCTTGTTCTACTTCTTCGTCTGTTATATAGGGTCTAACCGACCCCAACTCATCATTATATGTGCTGAAAAACAATGAAGCAACTGCTGATTAGTAGCATAATATTATCTTATACTATTACATTGAGATGATGTAAACGTGGACGTATTAATTACTTACCCCTCTAGCTTCTCCACTTCATCCTCGTCGCAATTGAGTAATATATATAATTGAGCAGCCCTTAGCTCATCGTCATTCAAATATCTCTTCTTTATTTTTCCCGAAGGCTTTTCGGACGCATTGAATATTTTGAGTATTACATCATTAGATTCTTGATATGCGTCGTCGTTTCTTGGAGCTTTCGTCCTATTAGTAGCAACATACGATTTGAAATACGTCGAACAAAAGTTTGTAATCTCCTCGAGAACATAAGCTTCACAAATAGAGCCCTCAACCCGTGCCTTATTTTTTACCTTTCTCTTTAGGTGATTCAGATGCCGCTCGAAGGGGTACATCCACCAATAACCGACAGGACCACCAACACGTGCCTCATAGAAAAGATGAATTAGCAAATGCTCCATAGAGTCAAAGAATCTAGGATAAAACACCTTCTCGAGCTTACATAGTGTTACCGCAATGTCCTTCTCTTGCTTTTCTAGACGATCGACCAGCAACTTAGTACAACAAAGATCTCTGAAGAATATGCTCAGCTCTGTCAATGGGTCCCAAACGACCTGCGGTAAGAATTTCCGAAATACAATCGGAATTAACCTCTCCATGAATATGTGACAATCGTGGCTCTTCATACCCACCAGTTTGTTCTCCTTGAGGTCGACGCATCTTCTCAAGTTCGACACGTACCCGTCTAGAAACTTTAGACCCTGAATCCACCTACAAAGTCTACCTTTATCCTCTTTCTCCAGTGAGAAAACTGACTTAGGTTGCTTTAACTTTCTATTCCCCTCCTCTATCAAATGCAATGCAGGACGTCTACATATTTCTTCTAAGTCCAACCTGGCCTTCGGATTATCTTTCGTCTTCCCCTTTACCTCTATTACAGTATTAATTATGTTATCAAATACATTCTTCTCGATATGCATGATATCAAGGTTATGTCTGATCAGATTGGTGCTCCAATATGGCAGATCCCAGAATATACTCCTCTTTGTCCAGTTATGGGTGCGACCAAATCTGTCACACTTATACCCCTTAGCAGGCTCTTCGATAGCACTTGGTAAATCTTTTACCTCTTTCCATATCGTGCATCCGGGCCACATTGGCGGTGGATTGGCCTTCTCCACAACTCCCGCAAGAAAAGTATTCCGGTTCCTCCGGTACGGATGATCCTTCGGCAAAAATTGTCGATGATAATCGAAGAAGCACGGTTTGCCTCCGTGTTTCAAACGGAAAGCCTGGGTACGGTCCATACAATACGGACATGAGAGACGACCATGGGTGCTCCATCCCGATAATATTCCATAGGCCAAAAAGTCGTTGATGGTCCACATAAGTGCTGCCCTCATCTGAAAATTCTGCTTTCTAGAAACATCATACATGTTGGCACCTACTTCCCACAACTGATTTAATTCATCTATCAAAGGCTGTAAATACGCATCGATGTTCCTCTTTGGATTGTTCGAACCCGGGATAATAACGATTAGGAACATATACGGAGTCTTCATGCATATCCAAGGCGGTAGATTGTACGGAGTGACGATCACAGGCCAACACGAATACTGGGAGCCCGAAAGTCCGAATGGGGTAAAACCGTCAGAGGAGAGCCCCAATCTGACATTACGCGCTTCTTCGGCAAAATGTGGATACTCTCGATCAAAGTGCTTCCATGCTTCTCCAACGGATGGATGATCCAATACTCCTTCGATCTATTTTTGCCCGTACCAACTCATATTTTCTGCAGTCTCCTTAACCATAAACAACCGCGACGTCAAAGATAAGTAGTACATCAAATCGGTAGGCTTTCTTGCACCAACAGACTTTCCTCTAACAGTGGCCTTGTAGCGATCAGCACCACAGAATCTGTACGTATTTTTATCCTTGTCGTCTTTGTAGTACAACATGCACCCGTTGCGACATGCATCAATTTTCTTGTATCCCATCCAAAGCGATCTCACCATCCTCTTAGATCGATAGAAGTTTTTAGGCAACTTTGCACCCTCGGGCAAGATCTCTATAATCAATTCGAGCAGTCGATTATAGCATTCTTGTGACATGTTAAAATCAGACTTGATGCTCAATAATCTTGTAACCACCTCCAACGGTGAATGATCCTCACAACCAGGATATAGTGGAGTCCTTGCATTCTCCAGCAACTCCATAAACTTTGCAGCATCGGCATTCGGTGCCTCCTCAGCTGCATCATAATTGTCCGGATTGAAACTAGGTCCCACCGCATCATAATTATCCGGATTGAAACTAGGCCCCGCCGTATCATAAACCATGTTCACCAACCCGTCGTCGTAAGCATCGTGGTCATGGACATCCATAAACGACTCCACGTAGGATTTCGACTCCGATGCTAGAGATACAAGTTCTCCGTGCGCGGTCCACTGATAGTAATTCGGCGTGAAGCCCTTCGAGTATAAATGATATGTAACTTCTACTTTTGGATGATATTTTCTGTTGCGACATCTCACATACGGATACTTAATTTTGGTACCGTCCATGTACTGAGGGAACGCCTTGGCGAACTGCAGGAACTATTGTACACCCTCAATGAATTTATCCCGCACACCGTACATGTTATCAGGATGACGGTTTTACATCCACGAACGATGATACAGATAGTAATTCATATCCATTTCTAGATACTTCTGCAAAATTGACAGTATGTATCATATAAATCATTACATACAGTGGTTTATCACCTAACTTCATAACTTAACCGTACTATAAAAATCATAACTGATATAATACATACTTTCATTTATCAAAGTCTAAAATAAGCAATATTCAAAACAATTGACCATTTATCAAAGTCTAAAATAAGCAATACTTTTATTTCATAACTGATATAATACATACTTTCACTCTAATTGAACTACACTACACTGATCACTCTTGCCAATTAAATCCCTGATACCACAGTATCAGTTAAGGGCTGTATTGGCATACAACAAGTGATCGGTGAACACCTACCCGATACTTGTCTATACCTTAACCCTGAGGGAATTTGGATCCTGGTAAATCTCTACCAATCAAATTTATGCAAGCTCAGCTCAACAATCAACCAATGAAGTTGCAAATTTGTCCAATCTGTTTGTCTTCATCTAATGGCTTGAAGGTAATTCGCCTGGAGGTTTCAAAATAGAAATTTGAATAGTGACGTATGCTATGATGAGAGTAGCAAGTGGTTAAATATTTGTTTTGTTTTATTAATTCACCAGGTTAAATAAGAGAGGGCATCTGATGTATTTTAGACAACATACAGGATGGGAGTTACCAAAATTCTAAACTATTTTAGCATTTTGACTATATTCGGTTCGGTTCGGTTCGGTTCGGTTCAGTTCAGTTTTTGGCGAGTGAGTTTGCAACTGTGAATGAGTGACTCTGTTGGTGATCTTAATGCCAAAAAACAGAGAGTTGCATTCCATGATGCTGATATGTTTTGAGAGGATCTCACCACACATAATAAATAAGTATGGTGATAGAGGACATCCTTGACGAATGCCACGGCGTGGATAAAAGGTCGACGAAGGGGACCCATTGATCAAGAGGGCAAAGGAAACTGTGGTTATACATTGCATGATTAAAGTGTGAGTTTTTCCTCAAAATTCAAAGCCAAAAAGAGTGACTAATAACTTCCCAACTGAGTTTATCATAGGCCTTGGACATATATATTTTTAGATCAAAGGAGCTATTCTAAGAGCTTTGTTTGGGTATAGTGTGAAATAATTCTTGGGCTATTATCACATTGTCACATATTTGCCTTCCAGGGATAAAGGCATTTAAGAATGGAGATATCAATTTGTGGAGGACGGATCGAATCCGATTAGCCAAGATTTTGGTAATAGTCTTGTAGATGACATTGCAAAGTAAAATTGGTCGAAATTCAGTATGTGGAAGCTTTTGAAGATTGAGTAGCATTAGTATGTGGAAGCTTTTGAAGATTGAGTAATTTGTTCTCCCCTTCTTAATCTCTTCCTGGAGGTTACCAATCCGCTTCCTTCCCCAGTGTTTTGGAGTCGGCGGGATCTTTTTCAACTTAGTTTGGATGTCTGTATACTGCGCTACATAGTTTCATTTGCTCTCGAACCGAACCCTAACCCCATGTCGAAAAACCTAACCCTAACCCTATCCCCATGTCAAAAAATCTAACCCTAACCTTAGGTCCTTATCGTGTCTGTGTTAGTGTGTGTGTGTGTGCCGTGTCTGTGTCATTGTCTGTATGTATGTGTCGTGTCTGTGTCAGTGTCATATGTGTTCTGTGAGAGAGAGAGAGAGAGGGTTAGGGTTTACCTAGAGCTCGAGGAGGAGGAGGAGGATGCCGGAGTAGCCGCGGTGGAGAGGTGGTCGACGGAGCAGGCGGTCGATGGAGCGGGGGGGGGCGGGGGAAATTCTTAGGTTTTGAATTTTCGACAGAAGGGGAAAAACGAAACTGAGCCCTAATTAACCAAATTTTAGCGACGTTTAGCGTCGTCAAAAAAGACGTCACTAAATTAAACTTTAGCGACGTTAATGACATCGCTAAACACGTTGCTAAATATTTTTAATGTAAGCGTCGCTATATACGTCGCTAAACGTCGCTAGCTTAGATATATTAGCGACGTGTAGCGACCAAAATTGAACTTATAGCGACTAATCTTTTAAAAACTGAATAAAAGTCGCTAAACGTTGCCAATTAGCGACGTCTAGCGACGTTTTTACATGGAGTCGCTAAATTAGCGACATTTTTACATGGAGTCGCTAAAAAACGTCGCTAATCCCGCTTATTCTAGTAGTGACTTGCTACTACGACTCGGTTGAGAATCGAGTCTCGGGGAAACTTTACCGTCAAATCAACACGAACGAAATACATTGAACCCTTCGAATTGATCGAACGGCTTCTATTGAAATAAGTCCAAGAGTTTTCATTGGTTGCTTTGCTTCTTGGTTTTGTGTTGCTTTGTGTTTTGAGTTGCTTTCGATGACCTAGTTTTCATGATTTCGCTTTTATCGCTTACGCGTTCTTTTCGAATAGTAAGGAAAATAGATCGAAGTATCCTAACCAAGTATTGTTGCATTTTCAGGATGCATAACCAAAGAGTGAACGTCGCATAAGGCTTCCCTATCCTCTCATTCGATTTATTCGGTGAGTGGCGTAGGCCCTTCGATGAATCCTTTAGTTTGTACGCCTAATCAAGAATCTATAGTTCACTAAATATTGCCTCACTAAAAAGATAAGTCAAAATGATATAAACTGCATGATTGAAGTATTAGAATTATTCTTTTGCTATCCTTATATTGTATGTTCTTTGTCCCTATGCTGCACAACCTGAATTATGGCAAGTCCCTATGTTTCGAATGTGATATGTGAGATAAGAATAAGGAGATAGAATTTGTATGTTTGTTACTCAGAACTGTGCATTATAGTGTTATATCTGCTAGATGTTTCATGTCATGCATTAGTCTCGGACAACTTGTGCACAAGCTCTTGTCTCTCGAACGGTTCCTGGGGTACTAGGAATCGCTCGGTCGGAAGAGATTTTTGTTTTGCCCTGAGGATGCGGCCCGCTAGGGGTCTAGTGGGGCGATATGTCTATTAGTTTTGTGCGGAGTCCATGATGTCACAGCTGCTAGTACTCGCGTGTGTTGGTGAAGAGCTGAACCTTGACTCACAGCTGCCGACAAATGCGCGTGCTAGTGAAGAGCTGAACCTTGGGTCCCCGCTGCTAATCATGGGCTACCCATGGACCATCACATAATTAGGGCGCATGCTAGGTTTACCTTCTTGCATACCTAACACCTGATGCCTAGATTGATTCATAAGGTATTTATATTCAAGTTGTGGCTAACTTGTGTGTCTGTTGCAGGGATAACTGCTCGATCATGGGTAAGAATTATAATATGCATATGCTGTCTATCGCCTATGTTTCCTTGCATGAGAATTGTTAAAATAAAACTAGACAACTCGAAAGATCACCTAATAATGCTAGTTTCACTTGCTTACTTAGTGTGGATTGCTAAGGTGAGTTTGGCCACGGTCGTTCACCAGTACATGTGGTAGTACTGACCCACGTTTGTGGACAAATATCCAGGTACTGGATGCGAGAGCTTGTAAGCCTTCTAGATGTTTTGTTCGTGCTGCTTCCTTATCTTCCCTCTCCAGTGGCCAATCTCCTCTTTTGCTATATATTTTTTTCTTTTGGTCCTACTAAAAGAATGTAATGTGTGGATATTGTGGCTAATTTTGGGAATGTAAAAAGAGTTGTAAGCCTTCTAAGGCATATTTTTGTAACTCAGCCAAGCAAGCACTTTGTAATCCAAATCTTCATGTATTCTTAAAAGAAAGTATTTTGTGCCTATCAAATATGTTCAACTTTGGTTCTCTGTATTTCACTCTGTGCCTATATATGTATACTTTTGTCTAACTTGTGTCTTGTGCGTTGCCTGATGCAAGAGCAACTTAAGCTTGCAAGGCATCGAGCCCAAGTGAGGACGATCGGTTTCGTAGGGACCAAGCGAGGACGATCGGCCCTTACGGGACCGGGGCACGACAGGTGGTATCAGAGCATGGCTTTACGCCCTTGGCCTCTTCAAATATTATTTTCAAAAATGATATAAGTTTTCAAACATTTTCAAAAGTCCCAAATTTTGAAAATTGGTTTCGAATCTATAAGAAGTAAATCGAGAGTATGAAAGGTCCCTAAGAGTATAAAAACCCAATGCCCCATGCAATAAGTCCATAATACAATATGAGACTAATGCAAGCTACTCTCTTTTGCAGTAAGATGACTAAAACATGTGCTAGTAATCCTGAGACATCGCGTACAGGAAGCATGAGCTATGATCAAATCGATATGCTGATAGCTATGTTTTAGAATCAAAATGATCGATATGCAGCCCAACAGGAACGGTTCAAAGCTCAGCAGCAACGGGCTGATGCTAGAGCCTTGGCACAACAACAGCAGCTTGAATCTCTGACTCAAATTATGACAACACTAGTAGCATACAGTGGTGCATCGGGATCCGCCGCGATACCTGCGACTACCCCGATCATGCCTCAGGGAGCAGGCTTAGCATAAACTAACGAGCCCCGACGTGCGACCAAGAATTCTACCTTTAAAGGTGTTGAGTTTCTGAAGTTGAACGCTCCGAAGTTTGAAGGCAGGACCGAGCCGGATAAGGTGATGGACTGGATCGCAAAGTTGGATATCTTGTTTGAGTTTGCTTCAATACCTGCGAACAAGAGGGTGGCGTATGCAGACATGCAACTGCGAATACATGCACACGACTAGTGGGAAATAAAGAAAGCAGATCTCGCCACCAAGCATCAGGATGGTAAGATCACTTGGAGAATGTTCAAGGAAGCATTCCTTGCACAATATCTCCCTTCAGCTGTCAGACAGAAGAAAGAGGATGAGTTTACCGAACTTAAGCAAGGGAGCATGTCCGTCGAAGATTATGAGTCAGAATTCTCTAAACTTGCTAAGTTCGCTAGCTCAATGATTCCTGATGAGGGGGCCCGTACACATCGGTTCATAAAAGGCTTAAACGATAACTTGAGAAATAATGTTATGAACCGAGAGTGTAATACTTACATACAAGCCTTTGAGGCAGCGGTGCAAAATGAGCAGTTCATGCCACGAAGTGCTCCGAAGAAGGCAGCGGCTCCTAAAAATTCTTCTGCAAAAAGATACCACGATGGTGAGAAAAATAACGATGCAGTAGAAAATTACGAGAAAATGTGCAACTTCTGTGGCCGTCCGGGTCACACCAGAGAGTTCTGTCGTCACCTTAATAAGGGGTGCTTTAAATGTGGACAATTAGATCATATGATCCATGACTGCCCAACCCTTAAAGCTTTGGCAGCAAATGAGAATAAGATTCAGACCCCTCCAAGTCCACCTATTGAACAAGCTGATCAGACGAGAAGGGCTAGAGTGTATCAGCAGAATATAGAACGCGACACGAGTGGGCATCTGATTCCTTTGACCTATTGATGCTTTGATCTTTGCCTTCTTGATCTCTTACGTTTCGTGGACGAAATTTTTTCTCAGTAGGGTAGTATGTAATGCCCCGCTCCAAACGGTTATTGTCACTACCTCATTTTCTAGGAAAGGGTATTTTAGTAATTTTATAATTAATTAAATATTGTGCATAAAAATAATTATTTGTTGTATTATTTAATTATTGTTAGATGTTAGTTATTTATTTTGGACTTGTGTTAGTGGACCTAACTAGTTTAGTTTAGACTCATGGACCAACATGTATTAATTGATAGAATTTAGACCATTTAGAAAGCTCATTGTTAAGGAAATGGATTAAATTAATTAAACCATTAGCCTAGAAGCTTCTCTCCTTAATTATTTCTTCATAAGAGGCCCCAAGGGGTATATTGGACAATTCATAGTAGCTTGAGGAAGGAGAACGGGGGTCGGCCTATATAGAGAGGGGGGAAATTATTCTCTCCTCTTTCCTTAGATCTAAAAATTCCTTCAACCAAATTCCTTCATTCCCACTTCATTTACCTACCAACATTATCCCAATTCCTTCCCAAATTACCATTGGAGACTAGTGGAGCAAGGATCTAGAAAGAGGAAGCAAGGATCTACAAAGAGGAGCAAGGATCTACAAGTTGGAGGCCGATTTCATCATATTTGGAGGTTGCATTGGGAATCCATCTCCCAATAGATACAATTTAGTTTTTCTCCTTAAATTAGGTTCTAAATCTGAGATTTAACCATGGAAAATTAACCCATATGCATAGGCTACCCATAGGATTTGATTTTGTGTTCATAGGAGGCCTATTGTGAAAATTATGGTGCTTTTTGTGTCAATTTTGGGGAAATTCTGAGATTGACATTTGTTTTGTGTGTCAATTGGTCCTATAGATCAAGTTAGCATATGCTTGTATGTTTGGGGCTAGTATCGTGTCCATAATTGGGTATGTGTAGGTCGTATCCCAACAATTTGGTGATACGTATTGATTTGGGGGTTTTTCCTCCAACACGGGACTTTGAGCATGTCATATTTTGACACGGACACGTAAATTTGTATTTGACTCTTCGTATTCTTCATAAATAATATATATGACTTGTTCGTGTCCTTCGGGGTACGTTTGGATGTGTGGTGGACTCGTGTCGCATGCGTATCCTAGATCTAGTGGGATACGGAGTGATACGTTCCATGAGATGTGCAATTTATTGGTAGATCTATTTCTTTTGTGTTCTTAGTCATGGAGGAGTGTAATTATATTATATATATTGTTGTTACATATATTTATACTTTAGATCTATATATAATATATATATATATATATATATATATACATATATATATATATATATATATATATATATATATTTATTTATTTATATTTTGTGTCTTAGATCTATGTACCTATGAATATACTATATGTATAAAATTGTTGTAGCTATTCTTTTATATATAGTATATTTATATATATTGTAGTATATATATATATATATATATATATATATATATATATATATATATATATATATATTAATTAGATATGTATATGTTGTTATATTATGTTTATATAATGTATGTTACCTATTAGTGTATAATTTATATATACATATATTTATATATGTGTGTGTTGTTATATGTAGGTACTATGTATGTATAATTACTAGGTAGTTATTATGTATGTATAGATGTTATGGAGAGTATGTATGTATTTTTATATAGTCATAGTTATATATTTAGATTTAGTTATATGGATTATAGTATCTATTTATGTATATATATATGCATTGTGTATATATATATATATATATATATATATATATATATATAAGAGAGGGGGAGAACAAGAGCTTCAGCGATAGCGGAAAATGTCGCAACAACAACCGTCATAGCAGCAGCAGGAGCAACAGCGACAACAGTTGGCGACAGTTGCAGAAAACTGTCGCTGAAATAATATCAGTATCAGCAGCGTATCAGGAGCTTTAGCGACATTTTTGGCAGCAATTACAGAAAACTGTCACTAAAATAGCAGTGTATCAGCATCAACAGCAGTCTTCAGCGACAGCGGGCAGGGTTTTAGCGACAGTTTGACAGTTTTTCTATTATTAGATATATATATATATATAGTATTTAATATATATGTAAATATTTCCTAATATGCTAATAGTATTTATTGTATACTATGTGTATAATAAATAGTATAATGTGTATGTATATTACGGGTAGTTAGTATAAACAAGTTTGGGGTATTACCTTGAGATACCAAGGTAAGTACCAAGGTAATTGGGGATACCCAAGGTATTGGGTTTGGGTATCAAGATTATGGTTTATGTTGTGATACCAAGTTGGTTCAAAAACAAGATACCTATTGGATGTTTGTCTCTAAGATTTTATTTAATAATATTGTTTTGGCATTTGTATGTGCTATTTTACCTATGGATTTACGTATCCGGAGATACGATATCCTAGTATTTTAAGATATGGTTTTGTGATCTAGACTTTAGTATTTGAACCAATATTTTTGTGTTAGACTTGTGCAACCTTGAAATAGGTAGTTGACCATAGTTTTACTATAGTTTACCATAGTTGACTTAGAGTTGACCTAGTTTGACTTTTGACTTATAATTGACTTGTTGACCTAGAAGTTGACTAGTTTAACGTATTTTCTTTCCGGAACCTTGTAAAGTTATTGTATTCCCTATCTAGGTCTTCGAGGCACCGTATCAGACATCTCTGAGACTATTCTTTGGACTTCAGGCGAGTACATTCTCTGATAGTTTCTCATTTATGATATCCTCTATGTTTATTGTATCTAGTGTAGATATCCATGTTCTCTTGACACTATGGTTACACGGATTGGTATATCCGAATCTCGTTATGAGATATTATTCCTTGGTATATGGTGTATATGGTGCAAGTATTATTTTATTGGTTATCTTATACATGTACAGACACTGATTCTCGAGAAGACTAGCTATCTTCTTGGCCGAATCTCGTGCCATAGCGTACCGTGGTTGGATCTATTATACCAGTCGAGGGTGGGGACTACTTTAGTATAGATATGTGATCAATACCCCTATTGTATCAAGTACTGTTATTGAATAGTGTTAATCATACACCGTACGTATGATTAGCCAGGCCATATATATTGTATCATGTTCCTAAGCCGATCACATGTTAAAGCTAGTACGCACACACTTAGTCATTAGTATTCTTGTTTATTGATATATTGTTCATTATGGTATTCATTCTAATATTTCCTTATTATGTATCTCTCGTATCTATTGTGCATCTTATATATTCACATCTATTTACTGTTACATAATTTTTATCATTGATTAGAACTGTTGTTAGAGATGTCACTACTTGAATAAGCGGGTTTAGCGATATTTTTTTAGCGACGATAAAGAAAACGTCGCTAAATTAGCGACTCCATTTAAAACCGTCACTAGACGTCGCTAATTGGCGACATTTAGCGACGTTTAGCGACTTTTATTCATTTTTTAAAAGATTAGTCGCTATAAGTTCAATTTAGGTCGCTAAACGTCGCTAAAATATTTCATTTAGCGACGTTTAGCGACGTATTTAGCAACGTATGTCTTTTGTCCAGTTAGCGACGTCATTAGCGACGTATTAGACGTCGCTAACTTAGCGACGTCATTAGTGACGTCGCTAAAACGTCGCTAAATTTATTTCATTTAGGGATCCTTCCCCCCATTTCTTTCGATCTCTCCCTCTCCCTCTCCCAAAACCTGCGGCGCCCCCTTCTCCCTCACGGCGACCTCCCTCCCGGCGACCCCCCTCCAGCCATGTCCTCCCCCCTCCTCCTTCTCCTCCTCCTCCTCTAGGTAAACCCGCTCTCTCTCTCTCTATCTATCTATCTCTCTCTCTCACAGGACACACATGGCATTGACACTGACACGACACACATGTTACAGACACTAACACAGATACGACACACACACTGACATAACACACACACGTGAACTAGGGTTAAGGTTAGGGTTTGGGTTTTTGACCTGGGGTTAGGGTTAGGGTTAGGGTTTTTAACCTGGGGTTAGAGTTTTTGACCTCGGGTTAGGGTTAGTTTACTTAGCACCTGTAAATCGGTACAAGGTATTCAGTTGCAAATTAGCCCACAGACCGACACTCTAAAATACACAAATCAGGTTATCAGGATTAGGTTGATATAAGCAAGCTCATCGGGTCTGTGTAACAACTCAATTGTGTTTGGGCTTTTATGGGAAGTTGACAAGTACCTGATGCCACTCATAAAGGAACTCAATTGTGTTTGGGTTTCTATGGACAACAACCTTCCCAATCTCTTCATGAATATTAATACTAAATACGAAAATATATCGTTCTTTGGTATCTTTGTCCATTAATATGTGCTTCTTCATTTTTGGTATCTTTTGTCCATCAATATGTACTCAGTTCCATTTTAAACCATTGATGTTGAACTTAATACTAATTTGTTGTAATAAAGGTATCCTTTGTATATATTTTTTGGGTGTAGGTTCAGTTCAAGGGGTATTGCAGTAGCTAAAGGAGCTTGTGAGTGTTCAGTTGTGAGTGAAGTATGTAGTGGGGTAATGTGAGTTGGTAATATTGTGTGGGGATTGAGTATGGGCAAAGTTGAGGTGATAGAAATTGACTAAAGGTTGGTATTACTAGGGGTAACACCTAGGTAATGTGAGAGTATTGGATGTATCACTGGGTATTTGGTATTAGCTAACAAGGGTTAAGGGTGTAGATACTTGAGTATTATAAGGAATTAGTTAATGATAGTAGTGTTCCATTTGACACTTAGTTAGGGCATCCTAGTATGAAAAATATCGTTCTTTGGTATCTTTGTCCATTAATGTGTGCTTCTTCATTTTTGGTATCTTTTGTCCATCAATATGTACTCAGTTCCATTTTAAACCATTGATGTTGAACTTAATACTAATTTGTTGTAATAAAGGTATCCTTTGTATATATTTTCTGGGTGTAGGTTCATTTCAAGGGGTATTGCAGTAGCTAAAGGAGCTTATGAGTGTTTATTTGCGAGTGAAGTATGTAGTGGGGTAATGTGAGTTGGTAATATTGTGTGGGGATTGAGTATGGGCAAAGTTGAGGTGATTGGAATTGATTAAAGGTTGGTATTACTAGGGGTAATACCTAGGTAATGTGAGAGTATTGGATGTATCACTGGGTATTTGGTATTAGCTAACAAGGGTTAAGGGTGTAGATACTTGAGTATTATAAGGAATTAGTTAATGATAGTAGTGTTCTATTTGACACTTAGTTAGGGCATCCTAGTATGAAAAATATCGTTTTTTGGTATCTTTGTCCATTAATGTGTGCTTCTTCATTTTTGGTATCTTTTGTCCATCAATATGTACTCAGTTCCATTTTAAACCATTGATGTTGAACTTAATACTAATTTGTTGTAATAAAGGTATCCTTTGTATATATTTTTGTCTTTATTACTTTAGTTTAGTCCCATATCATTAAACTTTGTTTGCAATATCATGTTTCTTTTTTGAACTAACTCTTTTATCCTTAGTTTACAGTATCCGCCGATACCAATCCAATAGGGTCGATACCTATACAGTTTGACATGTTCCGATCTGATATTGACCGATACCCGATACTGATCAATTATATTCTTTGTTTTCATCTATCTTACCAGATGGCACCCATGACCCGAGCACGTGTACGTCGCTTGAGAGAGACACCTCCTACTGTTAAGAAGGAAGTGATGCCTTCTAAAGTTAAGGAGGAAGTTAAGGAGGAAGTGATGCCTCCTACTGTTAAGGAGGAAGAGATACCACCTGTTGTATCTCAGACGGGGAGTTCCAGTCACCCAGCACCTATAGCGGCTATATGTCAGACGGGGAGTTCCATTCACCCAGCACCTATACCAGAGATTGATCACATAGATGTTGTTTATGCGCAGTATCTGAGGGACTGGCATGTGCCCCAGCGTATTGGATATCCTCAAGATTGATACTGTGATATTTTATATACTTTTATTATGGTTATTGTGTGATTGTGATACTTATATATTATACATTTTGTGTGACTGTGATACTTATATATTACGCATTTTGTGTGACTGTGATACTTTTATTTTATGTGTATTGTGTGAATGTGATACTTAAAAATTACCGGTATTGAGTGTTCCACCGAAGGGGTCGGCGAACCCAGAGAATTCAACGGAGGGTTGCTCCGGGTCTATTTTTAATTAGAAATTCATAAATTGCAGGAGATTGGTAATGTGATACTTAAAAATTATCGGTGTTGAATGTTCCACCGAAGGGGTCGGCGAACCTAGATAATTCAACGGAGGGTTGCTCCGGGTCTATTTTTAATTAGAAATTCATAAATTGCAGAAAATTGTATGGGTAATTTTTAACATTTTTTTTATTTTTCGATGAAAATTTAGCGACGTTTAGCGACGCTACTATATGTCGCTGACATCCCTAAATACGTCACTGATTATGTCGCTGAATAAGTCGCTAATTAGCAACATTTAGCGACGTTTATGTACGTCGCTAATTTATCGACGCTGCGTCGCTAAACGTCGCTAATTTTGCGATATATTTTAAGTCGTTAAAAAATATCGGTATAGCGACGTTTTTCCTTTCAGCGACGTGCTGAGTTCCGACTTTTGTAAATTGTCACTAATTACGTCGCTAAATGTGATTAGCGATTTTTTTTGTCATTTAGCGTCATTTTTTTACGTCGCTAATTTGGCTTTTTTTGGTAGTGTGTACTCTGTTCCTTTTCTGATTGGATATATTTTTTCCAGATGACACTGAGGTGTGGTACCCTACACATTATGGACCGCAGGATGTTGTGGGTTTAGAGTCAGAGACCCTGGCTCAGGAGGGACTTATCCCGACTGAGACAGATGACCCGGGATTAGTACCTTCTTAGTACTTCTTGTACTGGATTTGTCTCCAACTTATTTTGTTAGCATTCTTTCAGACACATTGATGTATTATTTTAGACTCATGAGTTGTATTGTAACTATTATATTCTTTATCTGATTCGTGCTCGTTTTTATCATTAGATTTGTGATTGAGTATATTGTTATTATTGGTGGTTCATTATAATGCTAGATAGATTACCCAGACAGCGTTCTACCGCCGATTCTGCGGCGTAGGCTGGGCGTTGTTTCCGACTTGTGCATCCTTACATCGGGTGCGGGTCATGACACATTTTTAGTGGTGGCCCATGCAGGTCTAGCTTCGCAAGTTATGCGATGTCGTGGTAGTACGACGATTTACTTGTACTACTGCGAGCCTGTGTCAGGATATAGGATATAGGCTATAGGCAGAGAATACCCAATCACATCTAGGAAAATTCTTTTGATTCAACTGTTCTCCTTTGATATTGATACTTGATCTCTTAAACTGTCCTTTCCTTGAGTGCCTTACATCATGTGCCATATTGATTCTTTCTTTTGCTTTGTCTCAGGATGCTGCCTAAGACTAGATAGCAGTAGGGAAGAGTAGTTTCTGAGAGGTCTACGACATCCCGAGGGCCTGCACCAGTTACTTCTCCAGTGATTGGAGTATCAACTACTTTCGGAGGTCCACCACCTATTCAGAGGACTGTGTCAGCTGTATCTGAGGGGCTTCCACCTCCACTTTATGTGCCAGCAGAGGAGACACAGATGTTTACACTATTTTGCGAGATACTCGAGGCACAGAGGGCTCAGTCAGAGGCACATCAGAGGCAGACCGACGTTCTACGATAGGACATCGAGAGTGGTCATCAGCTTGCTCGTGCCGTAGTCGAGAGAGGAGTTCCGGTCCAGCAGCAAGTTGTTCCTCAGGTTTCTCAGCTTCGGCCAGGCAGTATTCAAGACTTCAAGAAGATAGAGCCTAGGGTCTCCAAGGGGATGAAGGGCATCGTCTATGCTGATGATTGGCTTGAGGACATTGAGCGTCTAATAAGGGTGTCCCGTCTTTCTGAGGATCTGAAGGTTGATGCGGTAGGACTTCAACTGTTCGACGTCGCTCGTACTTGGTTCAGGAATGAGCCTATTATGGTTGACGTAGGACAGTGTTGTGAGGTATTCAAGGACCTTTTCAAGAAGAAAATTTTTGCCCGGGTAGACAGACTAGACTTAGGGAGGCAGTTCGAGAGTCTCATTCAGGAGAGCATGTCTGTGGAGGAGTACGTTGCGGAGTTCTGCAGGTTAAACTGATTTGTAGAGTATCTGGTGAGAGAGTCGGAGGTTTGAGCTATTCATTTGCGTGAGGGTCTAACTTGGGAAGTGAAGATCCTTATTCCTTCCTTTTATGAGACATACTCGGAGATACTTGCGGAGGCACGCAAGGTTGAGCGGAAATTGGGTTTGAAGCCCAAGAGAGACCATGATTCTTTTCTGGGGGCCAACAGCAGTACAATATCTGCCAAACGTCCTTATTTCTAGTCCAGACCTTTTCAGCAGCCACAACAGCACCAGACTCCAGCTAAGGCACCTTTTCACCAGGCACCACTGCAGCAAAGACAGTTACAACAAGCTTTTTGCCACTAATACAAGAAGCTATGCCACATATGAAAAGTTTGCAGGAGGAGGCTAGGAGTTTGTTTGTATTGTGGTACTGAAGGACATCAGTCAAGAGAGTGTCCTCGTCGTGCAGTTCAGGGAGCAGCTTTAGCTCCGAGGGCACCGACGAGACCACCTGCAGTACAGCCGAGGGGACCGTTTCTAATACAGCAGCAGCGTTATGTCCAGCATCAGCAACAGGGAGGTGTCCGGCAGGGATGAGCGTTTGCTATGATCGTTGAGGAGAAAGAACCTACCGGAGATGTCATTGCAGGTTCTATTCTTCTTGATTCCATTCTAGCTTTAGCTTTGTTTGATAGTGGTGCTTCCCATAGTTTTTGATCTGTTTCTTTTGCTCTCTGAAGCATGGTTTGGTAGCTGAGTCTTTGCTTAGGACTTGCAAGATCATGACTGAGGGAGGCATTATCCTGGTTAATGATATTTACAAGGATCGAAGAGTTACCCTGGGAGGCCGGGAGTTGAGTGCGTGTCTACTTGTAATGCCACTTTCGAGCTACGACATTATACTCGGGATGGATTGGTTGAGTAGGCACCGTGCTAGCATAGATTTTAGAGGAGGTTGAGTTTTGTTTGGTCCGCCGGAAGAGCCAGAGTTCGAGTTTGCTAGAGGAGCTGCGGAGCAGGGAGAAGGCATTATTTGTGGAGCTATGGTGGAAGACAAGGAGTTGTCACATCCGTTGATAGCAGAGTTCTTGGATGTATTTCCTTAGGAATTGTCAGGATTGTCGCCAGATCGAGATATTAAATTCTCTATAGACTTGGTGCCAGGTGTAGAACCAATTTTACAACATATCTATATAGTAAACAACAGCGAGCTGGTCGAGTTGAAGAAGCAGGTGGACGAATTACAGGATAAAGGGTTTATCAGATCGAGTTCTTTATCGTGGAGAGCCTCGATATTGTTTGTACCGAAGAAGGATGGATCGGTGCGTATGTGCATTAATTATAGGTCATTGAATAATCTCACTATCAAGAATAAGTATCCTTTGCCATGGATTGATGATCTGTTCGATTAGTTGAGTGGTGCCAAGGTATTTTCTAAGATAGATTTGAGATCAGGCTAACATCAGGTGAAGGTGAAGCCGGTAGACATACCGAAGACTGCTTTTAGAACTCGGTATGGTCAGTACGAGTTTATGGTGATGCCGTTTGGTTTGACTAATGTACCGGCGGTATTTATGAACTTGATGAACTTGGTGTTCCATTAGTACCTTGACAAGTTCGTGGTGGTGTTCATCAACGACATATCATATACTCGAAGAAACCGAAGGAGCATGAGGAGCATTTGAGGATTGTGTTGGATGCGCTAAGGAAGGAGAAGCTGCATGGAAAATTCTCCAAGTGTGAGTTTTTACCGGACAAGGTGGAGTTCATGGGGCATGTTTTGACTGGTGATGGTATTTCAGTGGATCGGAAGAAGATCGCAGCAGTGGAATCTTGGAAGACCCGAGTTCGGTAGTAGAGATCAAGAATTTCTTAGGTTTGGCAGGCTACTACAGGAAGTTTGTGCAAATATTTTCGAGAATTACCGAGCCGATGACCAGACTCACCAGGAAGGATATAGAGTTTGTTTGGACAGAGGATTACCAGGTTGCTTTTTGAGTTGAAGAAGAGGTTGACGTCTGATCCTATTTTGACGTTGTCATCAGGGTCTGGAGGTTTCACTATTTATAGTGATGCATCCGAAAAAGGTTTGGGTTGTGTTCTTCAGCAGAATGGGAAAGTGATTGCCTATGCATCCAGGCAATTATGTCCTCATAAAAAGATTTTCCTACCCATGATTTAGAGTTGGCAGCAGTCATCTTCGCCCTGAAGTTGTGGAAATATTATTTGTACAGAGAGCGTGTGGAGATCTTCACAGACCACAAAAGCTTGAAGTACATTTTCATGCAAAAGAAGTTGAACATGAGGCAGCGTCGGTGGATGGAACTGATGAAGGATATTGATATATCTTTGCAATATCATCCTAGGAAAGCTAATATAGTTACCGTTGCTTTGAGTAGGTATTCGGTAGCTATGTTCTTGACATAGGATCGATATTTGTTGGAGGACTTGGAGAGCTTGGGCATCGAGGTGATAGTTTCTGGTTGTGCTATGCAGATGTAGGGATTGCAGATACATTCAGATTTGATAATAAGATCAAGGCAACACAGTATGAGGATGTATCTCTGAGGAGTATCAGAGCTCAGGTGAGAGCAGGATTAAAGGATAATTTCACCATTGCTGAGGATGGATCCTTGAGGCATAGAGTTAGATTGTGTGTTCCTAGTGGGGAGTTGCGTGAGGAGGTGTTACAGGAAGCACATTGCTCTTAGTATTCCCTGCTTCCAGGTACCAACAAGATGTATCGGGATATGTGAGAGAGTGTGTGGTGGTATGGCATGAAGAGGGAAGTAGCACAGTTTGTATCCAGATGCTTAGTGTGCCAGTAGGTGAAAGCCGAGAGACAGAGGCCAGGAGGTTTACTTCAGCCATTACCCATTCCAGAGTGGAAGTGGGAGCACATTACTATGGATTTTGTGTCCGGACTTCCACAATCTCCAGGAGGAAAAGACGCTATTTGGGTCATCGTTGATAGGTTGACCAAGTCAGCCCATTTTTTGCCTTTCAATGTGGGTTTGTCTACGGAGAAACTGGCAGAGATGTATGTGAGGCAGATCGTTAGGATACATGGAGTTCCCGTCAGCATAGTCTCAGATCGGGATAGTCGTTTCACTTCTCATTTCTGGAGGAGTTTGTATGAGAGTTTAGGCACTCAGCTCAAGTTCAGTACTGCATATCATCCCCAGACAGATGGGCTGTCAGAGAGGACTATTCTGACTCTCGAGGATATGTTGCATACTTATGTACTAGATTTTGGGGGTTCTTGGGAGGACCATCTCCATTTGGTAGAGTTTGCTTATAACAACAGTTACCAGGCTAGTATAGAGATGTCACCATTTGAAGCTCTATACGGTCGGAGGTGTCGTACTCCCTTGTCATGGGATGATGTTGGAGAGAGAGTTTTGCTTGGGCCAGAGATGGTTGTAGATGCAACAGAGAATGTTCGGTTGATCAGAGACAGACTTCGTGTGGCGTAGGACAGACAGCGGCATTGGGCCGATAGCCACCGGAGACCCTTAGAGTTCGAGGTATAGTTTAGATTTTTGTTTTGTGCTTGTTATTGGTTGTTTGTTATAGATTAATTTCTTAAGGTGGTGTTTTGTTCTAGGTGGGTGGTTTGGTGTTTCTGAGGATTTCTCTGACACGAGGCACAATTCGCTTCGGTAGAGGCGGGAAGCTTAGTTCAGGATTCATCGAACCTTTTACTATTTTAGAAAGGTTCGGTGCAGTTGCTTATAGGCTAGACTTGCCACCTATATTGGAGGGAGTACACAACGTATTTTACGTGTCGCAGTTGATATGATACATGGCAGATCCTAGTCATGTATTGGATCACTCAGAGATAGAGGTGGGCCCTACTCTTAGCTATCCAGAGCAGCCAGTTGAGATTCTGGATCAAAGAGAGAAGGTGCTGAGGAACCAGACTATTCCTTTAATGTGCGTCGCATGGAGCCATCACTCTCCGGGGGAGTCTACCTGGGAGAGAGAGGATAAAATGTGAGAGCGTTATCCATATTTGTTTGTGCTTGGAGGTATGTTCTTTCTTAATTTTGTTATGTTCTTTCATAGTTACTTATGTTCTTTAGTTCTGTTCTTTTGTTATGTTCTGTTATTTTCTGGGGGTAGTTTTTGTCTTTGAATTTTGAGGACAAAATTATTTTAAGGAGGGTAGATTTGTCACTACCTCATTTTCTATGAAAGGGTATTTTAGTAATTTTATATTTAATTAAATATTGTGCATAAAAATAATTATTTATTGTATTATTTAATTATTGTTAGATGTTAGTTATTTATTTTGGACTTGTGTTAGTGGACCAAACTAGTTTAGTTTAGACTCATGGACTAACATGTATTAATTGTTAGAATTTAGCCAATTTAGAAAGCTCATTGTTAAGGATATGGATTAAATTAATTAAACCATTCGCCTAGAAGCTTCTCTCCTTAATTATTTCTTCATGAGAGGCCCCAAGGGGTATATTGGAGAATTCATAGTAGCTTGAGGAAGGAAAAAGGGGGCCGGCCAATACAGAGAGGGGGAAAATTATTATCTTTCCTCTTTCCATTTGGAAATTAGATCTAGAAATTCTCTCAACCAAATTCCTTCATTCCCACTTCATTTCCCTACCAAATTTTATCCCAATTCCTTCCCAAATCACCATTGGAGACTAGTGAAGCAAGGATCTAGAAAGATGAAGCAAGGATCTACAAAGAGGAGCAAAGATCTACAAGTTGGAGGCCAATTTTATCATATTTGGAGGTTGCATTGGGAATCCATCTCCCAATAGGTACAATTCAGTTTTTTCCCTTAAATTAGGTTCTAAATCTGAGATTTAACCATGAAAAATTAACCCATATGCATACGCTACCCATAGGATTTGGTTTTGTGTTCATAGGAGGCCTATTGTGAAAGTTATGGTACTTTTTTGTGTTAATTTTGGAAGAATTCCGAGATTGACATTTGTTGTATGTGTCAATTGGTCCTATCGATCAAGTTGGCATATGCTTGTGTGTTTGGGGCTAGTGTCGTGTCCACAATTGGGTACGGGTAGGCCGTATCCTAATAATTTGGTGATACGTGTTGATTTGGGGGGTTTTCCTCCGACACGGGACTTTGAGCATGTCATATTTTGACATGGACACGTAGATTTGTATTTGACTCTCCGTATTGTTCATAAATAATATATATGACTTATTCGTGTCCTTCGGGGTACGTTTGGATGTGTGGTGACTAAAACAACATTGTATCATCATCAACAGCAGTCTTCAGCGACAACGGACAAGGTTTTAGCGACAGTTTGACAGTTTTTCTATTATTAGATATATATGTATACAGTATTTAATATATTTGTAAATATTTCCTAATATGCTAATAGTATTTATTGTATACTATGTGTATAATAAATAGTATAGTGTGTATGTATATTACGGGTAGTTAGTATAAACAAGTATGGGGTATTACCTTGAGATACCAAGGTAAGTACCAAGGTAATTAGGGATACCCAAGGTATTGGGTTTGGGTATCAAGATTATGGATTTATATTGTGATTCCAAGTTGGTTCAAAACCAAGGTACCTATTGGGTCTTTAAGATTTTATTTAATAATATTGTTTTGGCATTTGTATGTGATATTTTACCTATGGATTTACGTATCCGGAGATACGGTATCCTAGTATTTTAAGATATGGTTTTGTGACCTAGACTTTAGTATTTGAACCAATATTTTTGTGTTAGACTTGTGCAACGTAGAAATAGGTAGTTGACCATAGTTTGACTATAGTTGACCATAGTTGACTTAGAGTTGACCTAGTTTGACTTTTGACTTAGAATTGACTTGTTGACCTAGAAGTTGACTAGTTTAACGTATTTTCTTTCCGGAACCTTGTATTAATGTTGTATTCCCTATATAGGTCTTCGAGGCACCGTATCAGACATCTGTAAGACTATTCTTTGGAATTTGATTGAATAAACAAATTGAAGGAAGAAGAGGGTTTATACAAAACCTTTCTTTTTTGCTTACAAACAAGAAAAAGAGTATAATTAATCCTATACGAGGATGTTCAGTACAATAAAATTGATTCTGGGGAAGTATTGCTATAGGAGTCTGATTTGCGGTCGGTCACTTTGTCCCTTGGACCACACGATAATGAAGAAGTGCTATAGAAGAAGAAGAAGCTTCAAAGGTTGCAAGTGGAATTGAACTGTCAACTAACACTCTCTGTCGGTGCTCTCTCTTCTTTCTGATCTCTGATAGTGCCCTGTGCTTGTGCGCCCTATTTTCTGATCTCCTTTTTATTTTCTGATCCCTTGTCCCTGTGATCAGGGGTCTCTATTTATAGAGATCAGTCACAATAACTGTCCAGTCAGCGTAAAAGCCAAGCTGTGAAGAGAGTTGCACCTTTTACGCGGAGGTTATAATAACTGCTACCCACGTCTGAATGACCTTCTAAATTTGCATATGACACGTGTCCCATTATGAGGTAACGCGTATAACTGCTTCTCGAGGATCATGGCATACAAGCCACGTAGGTAACTGTCCCTCGTGTAGAGATGGTTGGCGTAAAAGCCAAATAACTGTCTTGTAGGCGTAAAAGCCTGGTTGGCGTAAAAGCCTTGCTGTGAAGAAGACTGCCTCCTTTACGCTGCGGTTATGACAACTGCTACCCACGTTCAAATAATCTTCCGAATCTGCGTGTGACACGTATCCCTTTATAAGATAACGCGTATAACTGCTTCTCGAAGATCATGGCATGCAAGCCACGTGGGTAACAGCCCCAACGTAAAGATGGTTGGCGTAAAAGCCAAATAACTGTCTCCTTGACGTAAAAGCCAAATAGCTGTCTTGTTGGCGTAAAAGCCAAATAGCTGTCTTGTTGGAGTAAAAGCCAAACTCTGTCTTGTTGGCGTAAAAGCCAAACTCTGCGTAAAACTTGATGGTTCATGAATAATAGATAACCAGCATAAAATAGCCAATTATCCATCACGACTGAGGTTTTGAGCATATTCTGGGCTAAATATCCTTATCACATACCTTTGCAAATATGGCCGAGTTGGCGTATTTCGAGGAGATAGCATACAGCTGGGTTGGCGTAAAATGCAAGGATGATGACGTGAGCGTATTAGTCACAATTTTTGCTTTCCCCATCATGACAAAATCTGAAGAATAGAACAAAATCTCGTGCATTAAATGCAGAGATATGCCCCCATCTCGTGTATTAAATGCAGAGATATGCCTCGAGCTCTGTGCAGGAAACAGCTTTTGACGTGGCATCTGATTTTGTCTTTATCTCGAGCGTAAAACTCCTTTCTGCCTATGTAGAATAGGTAGCGTATTCTTTGAATGCGTAAAAATGACTTGTATCAAGAATATGTCACTAAACGATAACCTGAGTCTCTGTACAAAATCATCATCACAACCGTCCTCTCGATCGTCATGTAGTACTTTTGTCAGGAGTCAGGTTCACTGTTTTGTGTGACAGATTCATCCGAGGAATACGAAGAGTTCCTCCTATGACTTTACGTTGTATTAAAAACAAACGTATTTTATGCTGGGGGAGGTGTAGCAACCTTTTACGCAGTAGAAGCATGAAAAATACGCTGGATAGCTCAACGCAACATGGTGATGCAGGGCAGCGTAAGCAGGGGACCTCAAGGCCATCAAGAGTGCAACGGAGCTTTTCCGCTGAGCATGGCATAAAATATGATGGGACCGTCCGCGTAAGTGCAGTATGACCAGGGTTCTTCAGCGTAGACAGGGTTCTTCATCGCCTCCATGGCGTAAAACTCATCCGCTTTCATAGCAGCGTTAAAGCGTACGAGGAACGCTTCGTCTTCCCTAAAATAAACCTGTCAAGTCACGCAGTGAACCTGACATCTGACTCCTGACAAAAAGTGCTGCACGGCTACCCAGACGACGGCTGGAAAGATGGTAGACCACTCGGGACGCGCCCTACAGTATGATGGTGGATCTCTGCATTTAATACAGAGAATTTGATTAAATATCACCGAACCGTCGTTTACTGACATCCCCTCAGCGGAGACTGCTTTTACGTGTACAAGGGGATACGCTGCCTTGTTTTACACAGGCAAACGTGAACTATTTATGCTTCGCGGAAGACAAACAGACTGCCACGTCAAAAGCTGCTCTTTGTACAGGGCTCGAGGCACGTCTCTGTATCGAATGCTCAGAACGGTGGTAGGCCTTCAGAACACGTCTCTGTAAATTAATGATGATGGCGGATCTCGGCATTTAATGCGAGAGATTTGATTATATCTCCAAGAGCCATGATTTCGGCTAAAGACGTCCACATCACCTCAGCTTCTATGCCCATTCAGCTTTTGTGACTGCTCGGCCTCTACGACCACTCTGGCACGTTACGCAGCGGCTTCTACGCCCATTCAGCTTCTGTGCCCGCTCGGCTTCTACGCCTCGTCAGCTTCTATGCTCGTTCGGCTTCTATGCTCATTCGGCCTTCTGTGCTTATTCGGCTTCTATGCCATCAGGCTTCTACGCTTACTCGGCTTCTATACCTACTTGGCTTCTACGCCATGGTGACAGACATTGGCTTCTACGCCAACCTCTTCTACACGAGGGATACCTACCTACGTGGCTTCTACACCATGATCTTCATAGCGATTATACGCATTTTGTCCCTTAGTTGGACCCGCGTCACACGCTCATTCAAAAGGTCATCTATACGCAGGCTTTAGTTATTTTAACCGTTGTGTAAAAGGGTGTTGTACTTTCTACTACTCGATTTCCACACCGATTGAGTGGTCACTGTCACCAAAACACTATAAATAGAGACCTCTATCAACAGAGGAACAGGTCGAGACTTTAAAAATCGAACAAGATCGAAACTTTGAAAGAAGATCGAACCACGGGTCGAAACATTGGAGATTGAGGAGAGATCGAAGAGCCTTTGAGAGAGAGAGAGAGAGAAGCATCCAGAGCTCAGGCAAAGAGTAGCGATCGACGACATTGGCATCATGCATCCATCTTCTTTCGCCACCTACGAAGCTGCTTTCCGTCTTCCACGGCACTTCTTCACCATCGTGTAGTCCAAGGGCTAAAGTGATCGACTGCAGATCAGACACCTATAGCAATCATCTACCCAGATTAAATAAATTGTACTCCTACATCCTCGTATATGATCAAATTGTACAAGTTTGTTTGTAAACCAAAGAAAGCGGGTTTTGTGCAAACCTCGTATTATATACATTTCGTTCTTTCGTTTAATACCACAAACAAGATGGTGACTCTGCTGGGGAGAGCTTTCTCTTCTAATGAGGAAGCGATTGCTCAACACGATGCGGTATCCGTGGGATCCGTGAAGAAGACACTGGTCATCCAGTTCGACCAGTCTGCCTACGAAGACATGCTTCGGACGGAAGGTAGCTCTCACTCTCTCTCTGTACAAAACAACAGGAAGCTGCGCAAGGTCTGGATGATCAAGACATCCTCTACCATCCCTGTGGACTCTCCGATCTCTCTGATCTCTCCGATCAATGAGGTTGTAGCATTGCTCCCTCCGTGCCCTGCACGTAAAATTCAGTCTCCTGCTACGCGCGGTACAGACGAAACTTCGGGCAAAGCCTCAACGCTAACCCAGAAGTATCCACTGCGCTCCACGCGTAGAAACTAGTCTCCCGCTACGCGTGGTACAGACAAAACTTCGGGCAAAGCCTCAGCGCTAACCCAGAAGTATCCACTGCGCTCTACGCGTAGAAACTAGTCTCCCGCTACGCGCGGTACAAACAAAACTTCGGGCAAAGCCTCAGCGCTAACCCAGAGGTATCCACTGCGCTCTAAGCGTAGAAACCAGTCTTCCGTCCGTGGCGGAATAGACAAAACTTCTGATGATGCCTCAGCGCCAAATCGGAAGTACAAAGCACGCTCCACGAGTAAGACAACATCTAACCTCTACGGGGAACCAGATGACACCCGTGATCTCCGCAAGAGAAAGCAAGCGGCGAGCTACTTAACTTCTCGGCATTCATGCCAGCAAGGGAACAATCTACCCACCCTCCAAATTACGCGAGAAGCTGATGGCCGCCTGAGGACATCCTCAGCCTTACGCCAACCAGAGCGAAGCTTAAAATTACGCCAGGCGAAGTCCCTAAGCGTACAGAAGGCTCGATTGATGGAAAGACGCGCTCCTCGTTGATTATCCGCCACCCAGATGGCCAATCTGTTGTATACGAGTGGCACAAGGAAGACTATGATCCCCATCATCCGCACACCCACCAATGGGAACAGGAGGAACAAGCCATCATCTTCTTCTTCTGCAACTTCTTCTGACCTGCGCAAGTATCTAATCCAGAGACGCAAGGAGAGAGAATCTTCCAGCATGGCTATTACGCCTCCTAGCGAGCACTGTTGTGATGGTCACAGGATTATAATTAATTGCTGCTGTTCTGAAGCAAAACGGCCAGTTTTTGACCGGCTGAGCTACTCTCCATCTTTCCTAGAAGAAGAGCCCACGCATGCATCTGTGAACATGGCTTCACATATACCTGGAGGAAACTCAGGCTCAAGACGTCCGTCCTCTAGAACTCCGAGCCGAAGGAGATTCAACATGCTCCTCAGAGACACTGAAGATGGGGTGTTCCAGAACACTCGTTCGAGGTCACAACAACTGACTTCGTACTCATCTGATTCCGACGGTGGGGGTCGCCATTCTCCCGAATCAAATACTGAGAGTATAGAGTCGACTTCTGCAGCGACCTATACACATCCTTCGACGATGCCCAGGGAAATAGGAGTATACGCTATTGGAGATGAACATGAGGAAGCTTCACCGTCAGGAAGCGAGGAACAGTGCATTACTACACTGGAGATGTCTCTGAAACAAATGCAATCCATGATGGAGAACATGCACCAGATGATGCTAACTCAACAGGCGACTGCTATGGCTCAAACATCAGTCCCGCCAGCACAGATATGTGTGGGGGTGGGCTTGCCACCATCCAACACGGTCCAAGAACCTGCTCTAGATCAAGAGTCAGCTGGTCCTTCACTTCCTCACTCGGAGAATGCATTACCTCCTGCGGGAGTCACGATACAACCGACTCCGCACCAATCCGTGGTCTCGCTACCGGCTGAAAATTCGATACAAGCAGTACGGGAGTTGAAAGCCCAATTTGATGCCTTGAAGCACAAAGAGCAGCTCAAGAAATTGGGAATCAACCAGCCTTACCCGGCTATCTGGGAAGAGGTCCCTTTTCCTCTGAGATACAAACCTCAGACTATAGCTTTATTCGAGGGAAAAACATCGCCAAGTCAGTACATGAACTATTTCAGTATGATGACGGTGTTGCTATAAGGGAATGACGCCCTCCTCACTCGGGTGTTCAAGGGCTGTCTCTCAGGAGTGGCTTACCAGTGGTACTGCAGCCTGGCAGACAACTGCATTACTTCCTTCGAAGACTTCAAGGCTTTATTCTTCACACGATTCTAAGAGGGAGGAATGGACATGTCTATGTCCTCTCTCATCGAAGTCAAGCAGAGGGAAAAAGAGGACGTTCGTACCTTCATCGAACGTTTTTGTCAAGCCACGCTACAGATACCTCCAGGAGTTTCAGACTCTGCGTTGGTGGACATTTGCAGGAAGAACCTCCTTCCCGTGGTCTCGGTGTTCATAGGACCATATCAGTTCCACGATTGGCCCTCGTTCATCATCTCAGCAGTGGCCGCCGATGACAACAGTCGCAAGGCATGCGACAATGGCATTATGATCTCTACCTCCGACAGAGGCAAAAGGTCATCCCCCAACGGCGACCATCCTCGCAGTTCCAAAGGAAAAAAAGCTCTGGCAATCAATACGTCCAGACAAAAGAGTGCGGCAACCACGCAGACGAAACCTGGGACTTCCAGGCCCGTCGAAGTATACTTTTTCGACGACGACGATATTCCAAGTATATTCGAGTGTCTCGTCAAGAGTGGAAAGATCACCCTTCCGGAGGAGAAGAGGCCCAGTGAAGCCGGCAGTGCCAACAACCCCAAGTACTACATCTTCCACAGATACGTACACCACCCGACCAAGGCATGTTACATACTGAAAAGGAAGATCCAGGGGCTAATCGATGCTAAGGCCATCACTCTGTATAACACCGAGAAGACGGTCACGGCCAATATGATCTTTCTGCAATTTGGCAATCTGCCTCCCCAAGAAGTCCCGGACGGTATGACACCTATTTCCCGGACAACGATGAACATCGCCAATCTCCCTCCGGCTAGGGGTCAAAATCATGACCTGGTACCCTTAACCACCCGGCGAGGCGAGATTATGTGGGTTCATCCGGATTTAGTATCGAAACTCGAGAAAGTGACTAATGCTGCTAAGGCTAAGTCTAGGAAGAACTCCAAATGCAAACCATGCCATATGGTTGTAACTTCTTCACCATCAGACGAAGACAAGGCTTTGGCCGCGACCCGTTCAGGGAAAGCTTACCTCAAGGACTACGGAGCAAGTCCGGATAATGCACCGGCAGAAGCTTCAGCTACAGAGCCCGCCATACCACAGGCCGATCCTGAAGACCGACTTCGACGGACAAGGGGAAGCAGAAAGAAGTACGCTTCGACAAACCTGTGAAAAACATTCAAAACAAAGGTTTAGAGAAGCCAAACAACTTCGACATCCTGGCCCAACTGGCCAATACACCAGCCAGGTTGTCCATCTTTGAGCTACTCAAGCTCTCCCAAGACACTCGTCTAGCCCTGAGTGAAGCACTGATACAGGCGAAAGCATACTTGACCCAGCTTAAGTCCCCTGACGAGGAACCAATGGCGTGTCCTCAATGCCACAGTGTGATGGAGGTGGTCCCGAACATCACTTTCACACAAGATGACATGCTGTTAAAACATAACAGGCATGACCGACCCCTCTATTACACCGGATACGTCGGTTCCATGGAGGTCAACCGGATCCACATAGATCCGGGATCATCAATCAGCATCATTCCTCATAGTCTGCTCAGACCGCTGAGGATTCCTACCAGCGAATTGGCTTACACCACCACTACAATCGTGGGTTTCAATGCCGGAAGAAGTAAGCCGTTGGGGAAAATTCGCCTGAGGATCCAGATTGGCAACCTCAGATCGGTGGCTACATGTTATGTCATCGATTCAGAGGTATCCTACAATATTTTGCTGGGTATCGTGTATCCACGACCACAACATCGTTCCTTCAACTCTACTTCAATGCCTTAAATATGTAGACCCCCAAGGAACAGTACAAACGGAGGTTGCTGACCTAAACCCATTCAAAGGAATAGAATCCTACTATTCCGATGCCGTGTTGTACTCTCAAGACTACGCAGAGGAGGTGTCAGCCCAAGCAGAGAAGGAATCCCACCGGGAGCCTGAAGGACCCTCTGCCGAACAACCACTGTCAATCAGAGTGAAAGGGCGAACTACTCGTCCAAAAGCCATTGAGCCTATGGCTATCCACCTGAACAAAACCAGGTCAGAAAAAGGGGGTGATCCTCTAGTGATCACTTTGAACCAGAAGCCTTCACCCTTGGTCATCAACCTTCGGCGCAACAAGCAGCCGACTGATGTAAATGCAACCAGGAACGGAGTTCCAGATGATAATAAACATCCTCTTTTCCAGTATATCGACGCTCAGATTCCAAATCAGGAATCCTCTCCCCATGACGATATAGAACCAATAGCGCAAAAATTCTTGGAAGCTATAGATTCCTATCATCCGTACATATGGGAAGTAGCTGTAGAAGCATGAAAAATACGCTGGAAAGAGCTACGCAGCCTCTTCATATAGAGCAGCGTAAACGGAGGCCTTCAGAACCATCAAGCGTGCAACAGAGCTTTCTCCGCTAAAATACGGCATGAAGTATAAGCTCAAAGGACCATCCGCGTAAGTGCAGTACATCCAGGCCGCTCCAGCGTAAAACAAAGTTCTTCATCGCCTCCATGGTGTAAAACTCAACCGCTCTCAAAGCAGCGTTAATGCGTACGAGGAACGCTTCGTCTTCCCCGAAATGAACCTGTCAAGTCACGCAGAGAATCTGACCTCTGACTCCTGACAAAAAGTGCTGCATGGCTACCTAGACGACGGCTGGAAACGATAGCAGACCCCTCGGAATGCGCCCCACAGTATGATGGCGGATCTCGATATTTAATGCAGAGGATTTGGTTAAAGCATCACCAAACCGTCGTTTACTGGAGTCCCCTCAGCATAAACCGCTCTTTCGCGTACAAGGGAATACGCTGCCCTGTTTTACACAGGCAAACATGAGCTGTTTTATGCTCCGCAGCAGGCAAACCGCCTACCACGTCAAAAGCTGCACCTCGTACGGGACTCGAGGCACGTCTCCACGTCTAATTGCACAGAGCGGTGACAGTTTCTCTCAAGGCACGTCTCTGCGACGGGTGCACAGAAGGGCTGCAGACCTTCAAAACACGCCTCCGTATTTAATGCATAAGATGGTGGCAAATCTCTACAAGAGATTTGATTATATCTCCAAAAGCCGTAATTTCGGCTAAGACGTCCACATCAGCACGGTACGCAGTGACTTCTACGCCCATTCTAGTACAGTACGCAGCAGCTTCTACGCCCATTCAGGATCTGTGCTCATACGGCTTCTATGCCCACTCAGTCTCTACGACCACTCAGTCTCTATGACCACTCGGCTTCTATGCCTGTTCGGCTTCTATGCCTGCTCGGCTTCTATGCCTGTTCAGTTTCTATGCCTACTTGGCTTCTATGCCATGGTGACAAACATTTGGCTTCTATGCCAACCTCTGCTACACAATGGATACCTACCTACGTGGCTTTTACGTCGTGATCTTAGTAGCAATTGTACGCGTTGTGTCCCCTTAGTTGGACCCGCGTCACACGCTCATTCAAAAGATCATCTATACGTAGGTATTGGTTACTTTAACCGTTGTGTAAAAGGGTGCTGTACTTTCCACTCCTCGGTTGTTACACCGATGGAGTGGTCACTGTCACCAAAACTCTATAAATAGAGACCCCTATCAATGGGAAACAAGGTCGACAATTTGGAAGATCAAACCAGGTCGGAGAGTTGGTAAAAAGAGAGAGAGAGAGAGAGAGAGAGAGAGAGAGAGAGCACCCGGAGCTCAGGCAAAGAGTAGGGATCGACGACTTCGGCATCGTGCATCCACCCTCTCCTGCAACCTTCGAAGCTGCTTCCTGTCTCCTACGGCACTTCTTTAACATCGTGTGGCTCAAGGGCTAAAGTGATCGACCGCAGATCAGACACCTATAGCAATATCTACCCAGCTTAAATAAATTGTACTCCCACATCCTCGTATAGGATTACATTGTACAAGTTTGTTTGTAAACAAAAGAAGGTGGGTTCCGTGTAAACCCCCATATCGAATACATTTCTATTCTTTTCGTTTAAATAACCACAAACAAGATGGCGACTCTGCTGGGGACATCTTTTTCTTCTGACGAGGAAGCAATTGCTCAACACGATGCGGTATCCGTGGGATCCGTGAAGAAGACACTGGTCGTCCAATTCGACCAGTCTGCCTACGAAGACATGCTTCGGACTGGGGGTAGCTCTCACTCTCTCTCCGTCCAAGACAACAGGAAGCTGCACAAAGTGTGGAAGCCCAAGACATCCTCTACCGTTCCTGTGGACTCTCCGATCTCTCCGACCAATGAGGTGGTAGCATCGCTCCCTCCGTGCCCTGCACGTAAAAATTAGTCTCCCGCTACGCGCGGTACAGACAAAACTTCGGGCAAAGCCTCAGCGCTGACCCAGAAGTATCTACTGCGCTTTACGTACAGAAATCAGTCTCCCGTTACGCACGGTACAGACAAAACTTTGGGCAAAGCCTCAGCGCTAACCCAAAAGTATCCACTGCGCTTTACGCGTAGGAATCAGTCTCTCGCTACGCGCGGTACAGACAAAACTTCGGGCAAAGCCTCAGCGCTACCCAGAAGTATCCACTGCGCTCTACGCGTAGGAATCAGTCTCCCGCTATGCGCGGTACAGACAAAACTTTCGATGGTGCCTCAACGCCAAATCGGAAGTATAGATCACGATCCACGTGCAAAACAACATCTAACCTCTACGGTAAACCAGATGAGCACTGTGATCTCCGCAAGGGGAAGCAAACAGGCGAATACTCAGCTTCTCGGCCTTTACGCCAGCAAGAGAACAATCTGCCTACTCTCCCGATTATGCGAGAAGCCAAGGGCCGACTGAGGACCTCTCCAGCTTTATGCTAGACTGAACGAATCTCCAGGTTACGCCAGATATAGTCCTGCGGCATAAAACAAGCTCAGATTATGGAAAGACACCCTCCCAGGGGATTATCCGCCGCCCAGATGGCCAACCTGTTGTATACAGGTGGTATAAGGAAAACTGGGGTGCCCAGTCTCCGCGTACCCGCTGATGGGAATAGAAGATACAAGCCTTCGTCTTCTTCTTCGGCAAATCCTCCTAACCTGCGTACCCGTCTCGCCCAAAAAGACAAAGACAGGAGCCATAAACAGGTTTTAGGACCCCTAACGATCAAACGGGGAGAGATCGTATGGGAAGATGCATCAACATCCAATGTCATCATGATGTATGAACCATATGAAGATGATGCCTTTATTGTCCCTCCTACCCACGGCGATCAGCATCCAATAATCTTCAAACACAAGCAGAACGGTCCGGTTGAACAGGAAGAATTCCGCGAGCCTGAGAGTGGGAAAATACAAATCCACAGGTATAGCCCACAAGCTTTGAAGATTATACAGAATATGGGTTATGATCTGAAATCAAAGCAAGGCCTCAACTATGGAAAGGGTAGACGAACACCGTTGCAGGGTAATTCTCGCCATCAACAAGCTCGTTTCAGATTGGGATATGCTGCTAATCCTAAAACTTCAAAGTCTAATCCTGTACGACCAGAGATAATTCCTGCTGAATCAGTTTCTACAACCAGGGACCATAGCGTGTCTGGGGGTAACTCGCCTCGACGAAACAAAGCAGCGTCCAAGGCTAGGGGCAGAATGTCCACAGGATCCGAAGATGGCGCAACAACTGCTATCTTCCCGGAAGACCATGAAACTCAGACGTCAAAAGCCCTACGACCAAAAGGAACTTTCTCCTTCAAAGAAGATGACATAATTGAAATCTTCAATATATTAAGGAAGGAACGTAAGCTCCAGCTACCCAACATCAGACATCCTGAGAGGGCTGGCGACGTGGATCACCCAGATTATTGTCTCTTCCACCGATACACTCATCACCCCACAAAGGCGTGCTATGTACTAAAAAGAAAAATTCAGGAGACGATCAATGCCAAGGTCATCACTTTGAATCTGTGAACAAGGGTACGGGCCGTACCAATTGGATTCCCATTCCTTTCTTTTATAAAGATTTGCTCCCATCAAAAACTGCCAGGTCCATATTACCTCTGAGCAGATATGTGCCTCCTTCCCCGATGGAGTCACAATCACAAAGTTTGTTATGTTCATATTACCTCTGAATAAACTTTCGACCATCAATTATCATGTCCATATTACCTCTGATATCGATTGTCATCTACACTTAACATTCGTACTTAGATTCTAAAGTACGCCAGTAATGTTAAGTCCACAAAAAATTGCCATGTCCATATTACCTCTGAGCAGATATGTGCCTCCTTCCCCGATGGAGTCACAATCATAAAGTTTGTCATGTTCATATTACCTCTGAATAAACTTTCGACTATCAATTATCATGTCCATATTACCACTGATATCGATTGTCATCTACACTTAACATTCGTACTTAGATTCTAAAGTACGCCAGTAATGTTAAGTCCACAAAAATTGCCATGTCCATATTACCTCTGAGCAGATATGTGCCTCCTTCCCCGATGGAGTCACAATCACAAAGTTTGTCATGTTCATATTACCTCTGAATAAACTTTCGACTATCAATTATCATGTCCATATTACCTCTGATATCGATTGTCATCTACACTTAACATTCGTACTTAGATTCTAAAGTACGCCAGTAATGTTAAGTCCACAAAAATTGCCATGTCCATATTACCTCTGAGCAGATATGTGCCTCCTTCCCCGATGGAGTCACAATCACAAAGTTTGTTATGTTCATATTACCTCTGAATAAACTTTCGACCATCAATTATCATGTCCATATTACCTCTGATATCGATTGTCATCTACACTTAACATTCATACTTAGATTCTAAAGTACGCCAGTAATGTTAAGTCCACAAAAATTGCTATGTCCATATTACCTCTGAGCAGATATGTGCTCCTTCCCCGATGGAGTCACAATCACAAAGTTTGTCATGTTCATATTACCTCTGAATAAACTTTCGACTATCAATTATCATGTCCATATTACCTCTGATATCGATTGTCATCTACACTTAACATTCGTACTTAGATTCTAAAGTACGCCAGCAATGTTAAGTCCACAAAAATTGCCATGTCCCTATCATCTCTGAGCAAGTATATAATCCACGCCCAGTGACGAGGTAGGACCCATAGCACAAAAATTCTTGGCAGCTATAAACTCCTACCATCCATATGTCTGGGAAGCAGCGTCATCGTCCAACATCGTCACGACGTATGGACCCCATGAGGTTTCTATCTTCGTTGTCCCGCCTAGCTGCAGCAGTCAGCGCCCCATATTCTTCGGTCGCATGCGCAGTCAACCGGCCAGCCTGGAAGACCCTTTCGATGACGATACTGGAAAAATGCAGATTCACCGATACAGCCCGCAGGCATTAAGGATCATGTAAAACATGGGCTATGACTTGAAGCGGAAGCCAGGCCTCAACTACGGAAGAGGCAGACGAACGCCGCCACGCGGCAACCCCCCGCTATCGTCAAACTCATTTCGGGTTAGGGTATGCCACCTCCCTTACGACTTCCAAGTCGGATGAGGACATCTTTTTCTCCTCCCAGGACGGCCCGTCACCCCCCGACTCACCTGATGCTCTCGGACAAACGCTATCAGTAAATATGGTGGTGACAGATCCCCCAGAAGCAGATGAACAGGATTCTGAGCCATTTGAGAATGACTCTTGGGCTCAACAAATGGATACGCAGTGGGAATTCCGCTTTGAGCAAAGAGAACCTCCCACCAAAGACGAAGTAATCCAAATCGATGTTGGGGGTGAACTTTCGCCAAAACCGATATTTATCAGTGACAATCTTCCCCCAGCTGAAAGGGAAGAAATCATACAGCTGATAAAGGAATACGTCGACGTCTTTGTATGGGATTATGGGGACATGCCGGGCCTTGACCCAAAGGTGGCTACTCATAAGCTCAATATATTGACCGATTCAAAGCCTATGAAGCAGCACCAACGCCGGTTCCGCCCGGACATGATGGACGCTATTGAAGCTGAAGTCAAGAAGCTGGTAGCCTGTGGTTTCATCCGGGAGGAACAACATCCCGACTGGGTCGCCAATGTTGTCCCAGTCATGAAAAAAAATGGAAAGGTACGTATCTGCATCGATTATCGAGATCTGAATGCGGCCTGCCCCAAGGATGAATTCCCTCTTCCCATCACGGACATCATGATCGACAACACCTGTGGCTTTGAACGCATGTCTTTCATGGACGGGTTCTCAGGGTACAATCAGATCAAGATGCATCCTGAAGACGAGAAGCACACTGCCTTCCGTACCCCATTGGGAGTATATTGCTACACAGTCATGCCCTTTGGATTGAAGAACGCCGGCCAACGGGCTATGAGCAGCATATTCCATGAACATTTACACAAAATAGTAGAATGTTACATGGACGACATAGCCGTCAAGAGCCGCCTCAAGGATGATCACATTCAAGACTTGAAGACGGTATTCGAGTTAATGTGCCAACATCAACTCAAGATGAACCCTACGAAGTCCTTTCTGGGTGTATCTAGTGGCAAATTCCTGGGATTTGTCATCACCACCAAAGGCATCCAGGTGGACCCTGACAAAGTCCAGGCCATCGTAGAAATACGACCGCCCCACAATCTGAGGGAACTCCGGGGATTTCAAGGCCGTCTGGCTTATATCCAGAGGTTCATATCCAACCTCTCGGGAAGATGTCAGCCCTTTTCGCATCTCATGAAGAAAGGTGTATCCTTCGTGTGGGACAAAACTGGTCAGCAAGCATTCGGGGATATCAAATGCTTCTCACCAGTCCGCCAGTTCTGGTGCCTTCCGTTATGGGAAAATCGTTCTTGCTGTACGTCTAAGCAATGGATCATTCGCTAGGAGCTCTTTTCGCACAGAAGAACGATGTAGGGCATGAACAGGCTATCTACTATCTCAGCAGGATGATGGTCGGAGCCGAACATCGGTACAACCCAGTAGAGAAAGAATGCTTGGCTCTGATATTCGCTATCCAAAAGACGCGGCACTACGTCACCGGCCAGACTATCCACATCATCTCCAGGATTAACCCTCTTCGAGTACTGATGAGCAAGCCGAGCATTCTTAATTCCCGACTCGCAACTTGGGCGATGCTGTTAATACCATATGACATGGTATACGTACCACAGAAGTCCATCAAAGGCCAAGCGCTGGCCGACTTCCTAGCTGCTCATCCGATCCCGGAGACCTCCAAATTATACGAAGACATTTTCGACGAAGTTGCAGAATATAATTCCGCAATGGAAGGTGACACATGGCAACTGTTCTCCGACGGCACCTCCAGAACCGGTCCTAAGGGAAACATCATTTCAGGAGTAGAAATTGTCCTGGTCGCCCCTGATCAGCTCGTCATCTACCGAGCATATTCTCTTAGCGAGCCCTGCTCCAACAATGTGGCAGAGTATAACGCTCTACTAATAGGGCTCTAAGTTGCTAAAGAGCTGGGGGTAGAGTCCCTGGAAGCTTTTGGTGATTCTCTGCTTATCTTCAATCAAGTCAGAGGAATATATGAAGTCCGAAATCCAGACCTCATCCCCTTTCACCAAGCGACGGTCGAGATAGCCATGACATTCAAAGGATTCTTCCTAGAGCATGTCCCTCGATCCCAGAATCTGGAAGCTGATGCCCTAGCCAGTCTAGCGGCGGATTTAGCTACTCCTATAAGAAGGCAGAATTCGGTGATCCTTCTTAACAGAGATTTATTCTGCGTAAAGAACAACCTCCACATAGAACGCAGCCACGCTGTGAACACAGATCCCCCTGGAAGAGATTGGAGGAGTCCCTTCATAGATTTCGTCGCATACAAAATCTTGCCAGAAGACCCCAGAGAAGCAGTATCCGTCAAGAGACGATCATTACGCTTCTACTTCGATGCATCTTCACAATGCCTATATCGTCGGACTTACGACGGAATGCTATTAAGATGTCTCTCAGACGATAAAGCACAGCAGGTTATCCGGGAAGCTCACGACAGCGTATGCGGAGTGCATCAGCCCGGTCCTAAGCTACAGGATCGTATCAGGAGAATGGGCTATTACTGGCCCACTATGATCACAGATGCGATCAGCTATGCAAGACAATACAGAGCCTGTCAGGTTCATGCAGACTTCATACACCAACCGTCTAAATATCTACATCCTACGGTTGCATCCTGGCCCTTCGAAGCATGGGGTATGGATATCGTTGGTCCCATTCACCCGTCTTCCTCCAGAGGCCACCGGTTCATACTGGCCATCACGGATTACTTCTCCAAATGGGCAGAGGCGATCCCTCTGGCTGAGGTAAAGGCGTCTGACGTAATCAGCTTCATCAAGCACCACGTCATTTATTGCTTCGGGGTACCCCGGAGGATAATTCACGACAATGGGCCTCAGTTCATCAGCCAAGCGTTTTATCGGTTTTGCGATAAAAATCGGATACACAATATTGCCTCTACGGCATATTATCCAGCTGCTAATGGTTTGGCGGAAGCTTTCAACAAAACCATTATCAAACTCTTGAAGAAATTTGTCTCTTCAAACAAAAAGACTGGAACGAGAAGTTAGGCGAATGTCTCTGGGCATACCGCACAACGGTACGAACACTGACAGGTTGTACCCCCTTTTCACTGGTCTACAGGAGCGAAGCAGTTCTTTCCATCGAAATCCAGATCCCATCGCTCAGGATAGCCATGACTAGTGAGCTGACTCGAGAAAAGAATGACCTGTTAAGGCTCCAAGAGCTGGAAGGATTAGATGAGAAACGCCTCCAAGCTCAACAGCGCATCGCGCTCTACCAAGCACGCATTTCCAAAGCTTTCAATCGTAAAGTAAAGGAAAGAGTGTTCAAAGTCGGCGAGCTAGTCCTAGCCGTAAGAAGGCCGATGATTCTTACTCACAGGAGTAAAGGCAAATTCTAGCCCAAGTGGGAAGGCCCTTATGTGATCGAGACAACGTTCTCGAATGGCGCTTACAGGTTAGCCCAGCCTAATGGAGACCTGTTAATGGCTCCTATCAACGGCAAATTCCTGAAAAGGTACTATGCTTAAACTCCCCTGCTCGGGTGGAATATAGCAAGGATCTCATATTCTGACAAGACTACTCCCAAAACAAAACTAGTTGGGTCATATCCTATCATGTCTGTACGACCTTTGAATAGATATGTCCTGCTAAGAAGCCTATCGAGAGTCTATCATGTCCATACTACCTCTGATATTACTCTCGCCTAAAGAAAAGGATTCTGCAACTGTCATTTACATTCCGAAATGACGGGTCCACAAAAAGTCAGAAAAGAGTCGCCTTTATTTATTCCCAAAAAGGGAGGCATAATTACATCTGGGCAAGCAAAAAGGGAAAGGATACATCATAATGGCGGAGTAGTCAGATTACGGATCAGCTGCTCCAGTGCAGCTATCCTCTCATTCCTAAGAACCAAGGCATCAGCGCGAGCCTGCTCCAGCCGTGCCTCGGGAGTGTTCGTAAGGGTTCGATCAGCCTTTGCCCGAAGACAGCCCATATGAGCAGCTTCTGCACGGTCCAAATCCTACCGCGCTGCGCTCAGACGACCAGCTGCTACCTCTAGACCCGCCAACGATTGAGAAGCCCACTCCTCAGCCCGAGCGAGTTTTTCCTTCAACTTAGAGTCCCTCGCCGCGTTCCCTTAATGCTCGGTGCGACACTGCGTCTCAACGGCAAGAGCCTCTTCCACGATAGCTCTTCTCCTATCCATCTCCAGCTTATGCCTCTGGATGGAGTCGTCTAGGCTTTCCAGCTTCGTAGCAAGCCGCGCAGTCATGAGGTCGAACCGAGCCTGGACATCAGTATCGAGGCTGCCCCGAGTCAGCTGCAAGTATTCAGTAATGGGTTGCTCTAACCCATTAACCACCGCTCCAGAGCGTCAGCTGCCCCAGGATCGCCGAGCTCCCTGATGACCACGATCGAAGCAAGAGAAGTCTTCTTCAGGCACTCAAAATCTAGACTCTTCGCTAACACCATTGATATCATCGTTTTCAAACCGGTGTACAAGAGGCTGGTATGTTGCTCGGTCAACGCAACTAGATCCGACTGGACGCCGAGAGCGGCCGTAATATCAGCAAGTCCCTCTCCAGGGATAATTGCAGACGAGGTGGCCACAGCCGTCGCATCGACGCATGGTGCGACCGAAGAAGGTGCGGCAACGACGGTCGAAGTCATCGCCACGCTCACAAGAGGCAAGGTCACGACGACGGGTTCATCCTCCTCTTGAGGTGACGAAACTACTCCGGGCGTACTGGCCCCCGAAGCCACTTCCTTATCAAAGTCGAATGCCTCCGTATCATCGTCTGGAGCCCGAGCGGAGCCAGAATGCGCTTCAACGCTATCCCCTGAAAAGAGGACAAGAAAGTTAATATCAGTATGATGATAATCTTTCTAAAGGGACACATGAAGACAACATTTACCCGGAGCCAACGGCATATACGACGCATCTGCACCCGAGGTAGCTAAACCACGCCTTAATGACGCAATACGAATCGTCATGCCTGGAGAAGGAGGTGGGCCGACTGACATAACCGAGAGTTCGGCCAAGCCCTCACCAAGACGCGGTCGAGGATCATTAGCTGGAATCTCGCCAAGCACGCTCGCTGACACAACGGGAGTTTTACCCGTTGCTGACCTCGGAAAAGATTTTTTCATCTGCCTCGGCCACACAAGCAAACTCGCTCCGCTACCTGGAGCAGCAGCCACGACAGCGACCTCTAGCGAGGATTCTTCAGCGCCGTCGGCCGGAACTGTAGAAGGTCCCTCTCTAAAAGGCGAGGAACCTCCAGCCAAAGAATCATCCCTGATATGGGAAGAGGGAGGCTCACTCCCGGGAGCCTCAACACCAAGAATGCGTAGAGGACGAGCGACCGTCTCCTTCCTCCTCTTACGAAGAGAAACTTCCTTCGGAGCAGAAGCCCGTCGCTTTCCAGAAGAGACTACCAAAGCCCCCGCAGGCGGAGGCACTTCGCACCTCGGCACCGACACCAGAGGCTCATCCGGAGTACCAGACTCCTCGCCTTCATCCGAAGAAACCGAGGGGACGTCAACTCTTCCCCCAGGCTTGGGAGAAGACACCCTGAAGCTTCCACGCGTGTCAAAATCACGATGGAAGGTGTTAATCGCCACATAAAACTGGGCGTAAGAATGGAGAATGCAGAGCTCCGTTGAGGTTGTAACGACCGGCACGATAAAGCTTGCCCCCGTACAACCCATGAGGAAATATCGCCACCCTCTAGCTCCATCAATGAGTCCGGCCCTGGACCTGAAGCTGGTAACGGCATTGCCCACGTGCAACTGATCGTACCCAAACTGCCTGGCGAACCGACTAGGCAAGTAGGGCTCAAAAAAGCAGTAATCTTCGCTCCTGTACGAGGTTCAACACCAACCGACAGTCTAATACTGTGTTCACATTCCAGGAGGAATCCTTGTAATTCAGCAAGAATATACCCACCGAGCTGCTACCGGAGCCAGGAGACATCACCCGGGGATTATAGAGGATTAACCATCCCATCAAGTATAGGTATGGTAATTCCACCCTGGGAAAACTCTCACGCCGAGCTTCGTCGACGAGAAACCCATCAGTTATGGCTCTCAGGCCAGCCTGTATACGGCACACCATGGCGGGAAGCAAGTCCAGTCTTGCCCCAAACACCAGGCGCACTGTCGGCCACAGGATATTCCGGTGAATACGGTCCGCGGACGCTGTGTCGGGTACTACTACTCGACGCAGCCATATGGAGAGGAAACCAGCCAACTGGGCTTCCTTAGACAGAGGCCGACGACAGCGCCTCAAGTAACTACAGGCCTTAGTGCCTTCGGGGTACTTTCCTACCCCCTCGACGAGAATCTGATCCGGAGCTGCGGCCTCCTCCATAAGACCCTCGACGACCTGGGCGCTAAGCACGCCCAAACAATTCACGGGCTCATTTTTGCCCCCCGAGGCTTTCTCCGACTTGGCGGCCCTAGCTCGGTGAAAGAAGAGGTAGGACATCCACTTGGTGGTATGAGCCAAATCAGAAGGCTCGTTATAAAACGCGGTGCACGCAAAGTATTGACACATCAGCTCCTGATATACTTCCGCCACCCGAGGGTCCAAATCCCCCAACTCCCGGTTGGTGGGAACGTACTCTTCATATGGGGTATCCCCCATCGGCAGTCTCGAGACAACTGCCATCTCGTGGAGCGCCAATCCCAACTCCCCCAGTGGAGTGGCAAAGGTCCCAGTGAGCGGAATGTACCGCTCCATCAGCGTCAGGAACAAGTTAGGGTTCGGAGGCAACCCGATGCTCGTCGCACTCACAGCGGCATATAGTCCAATAACCTCCAGCTCTCTCCGGAAGTGCTTCAAGGCCCAGTCAACCAGGCATGTCCATCAGGAGTTTGTTGGGACAATCCACCCATTACACCGAGGATTCTCCTTGGGATATACCCCGCCTCGTCCCATGAAGTCGTTGTAGAAGGTCGACAATTGGACCGGCTGGATCACCGAGCTGTCTTCACTCGGGACACTACCCGGGCACAGTCCCCGGAACAACGTCACAAAGCCGGAAGGGCGACTGACAAACGACCCCCGGTCAGCTCCTTTGAGATAAAAGATCTTCCCCGGCTTACCGTGAAGATCAGGAGTCAGCATCCACGACATCTTCCTGTAATGCGTCGCCTGGAAGAGGGCCGAGATGGGATAATCCCTCGGCATCGTTGGCAAATACAAAACCAAATTCCCGGCAGGGAAAACCCAGGGCTCCCTCTTGGGCCTCGTCTGGGACTGTTTGTCAATCATGTCCCCAAAGAGGAAAGCCGGCTTTATGTACTGCTCCCCGTCTACGTAGGTCAAGGGCTCACCATTAATCATGCTCAGCAGTGTCCGCTCGCCCTGAACCGATATCAGAAACCCCCTTCCCTCAGGATACTGGGGTCCGGAGATGGGAAATGCCACGTGGGACATATCCTCCAGGTAGTTCGAGTACAGCATCCCAACAGCGGAGCCCATCACCTCGGCCAGTGGAGACTCACCCAAATCAACTGCAAAAGTACAAGGAAAAGATGTCACTACAAGTCTTGCACGAACATGCAGACCGAAGAAACGATAGTCTGTGCTCTACGCAGGATTATGCAAATCTGGCTATTTTACGCTGGCAGTCCTCCCCACAAGCGTAAAACTCAAATTTTACGATATACACCAATTTTTGGTAGCCAGAGCTTTTACGCTCAAAACTACAAAAATGTGGAGTCTCTACGCTGGCACATTAGAAATGTGGGCGTAAAAGATGAAAACGCCTCCGTGCATCAACTTCCTCCGAAGAGGCCATCAACACAGAAGACGACCTAGCGCGGTCACGTTCAACGTGTGCGAAGGATTTTTCGTCATTTTTGTCACCCCAAAGGCTCTACCTCTAAGGCCGGGTGCGCTACTCGTCGGCGGGATACTTTGCTCGGAAGGAAGTTCGCCTTGCCCGACCAGAGACTCCCTTGCTGGGGCAGAAGAATGAGAGGAAGAACCTATGCTCTTTCCCTTAGCGGAGGGGGTTTGTTTTGGCGCCATTTCTGAAGACTCGAAGTGCTCGGAGAAGGAACGAAGAAAAAACAGTCGAAAGCTCTCTTTCACAGAAGACAGATAAAAAGTTTTTCTCTCAAAAAACTTTGGGTATATATAGTCCGGGTCGACTCCTCGAATCCTCGGACGAACTCCTCGAGACCCTAACCAAATCTCGCAAATTAAATGATGGGTTATGATTGGATGCTACGTCAGCCCACTACCCTTGGAAGACGGACAGTCAGCGAATTCGAAAGATTTTTCGTGCAAAACGGTTCAGCGGGTTCTACGCTAAAGGAGCTTTCTACGCTCGACAGCAACGGATCTACGATTTTACGCTCGCAAGCTACAAGTCTATGGTTTTACGCCCGGATGCCTTTGTGCTCGGTAGCTTTTATGCTCGAGAGGCCACAAACCTACGACTTTATGCTCAGCAGATACCAAATCGACGATCTTACGCTCGGTGGCGCTCAGTTTACGCTCAGAGGCAACAGATCCGCAAACTTTACGCTCGAAGAAATTTTCTTTTCAGGAGCTACAAATCAAACAATTCTATGCTAAAGGAGCTTTCTACGCTCAACGGCTACGAATCTACAGCTTTACGTTCGACAGCTATAAGTCTATGGTTTTATGCCTAGATGCCTTTGTTCTCGGTAGCTTTTATGCTCGAGAGGCTACAAACCTACGACTTCACGCTCAGAAATCACAAGTCTACGATTTCACGTTAGATGGTGTTTTTACGCTCAGAGGCTACAGATTTATGATTTCACGCTCCACGACTTTCCGTATATCCAAACAGTCCCCAAGGCGGTCAATTGCAAAGAGTTTACACCGAAGATACTCGTTCTTGACCCAAAACATCCCAAGTACCCGAAGCATACAAGAGTTCAAACATTGAGAAATTACTCTTCTCGGGTCAATTGGAGGTTCATCCAGACTCCAGTCTGAACGCCTCGTCTACCAAGATGGCAAACTCAGTTTTGGCAGCAATTCTTCGACCCTGTCCCAAGAGATTTTTGAGAAGTCACTCTTGAAGACGAAGTCTGAAAAAAAATTCTGTTCATCAGAAGTTCAGAGCTCTACGCGGTTCCTCGGTCCTAGCAACAGGACAGTTCTAAAATGTTCAAAATGCTCTACAGCGTTCTATGGACTATTCGTTATGCGTAAAGGACAGGACCTAGTACTCTTTCTACAGAGTCGGCATAAAGATTCAGACGTGTTGAAGCTACACATATTCAGACTTTACAGCAACGTATGGCAAGATGATCATATGAAGAAGCAAGACGATTTTATTAAAGATCAAAATCATGATTACATATGAGGAAAATCCAATCTACAAGGGTTTTCTTTTCATTTTCATGATTACTGAGGGAAACTCCATCTACAAAGGAGATACCCCCTCGTCGTCTGAAGATCGCCCAGAAACTGTTCTGACAGGTTCTCGCTGGGCTTTAATTCTTTATCCATCTTCTCCAGCAGTCAGTCGGTTGCCGCAAACTGACTGACATGGCAATGATCAACGGCGGGCGGATACAGAACTGGGCCTGCATAGATTTTGCCGATCCCATGCTCCGTGCGCCGCTCTAGCCGGGACAGAATGAGTCTTTCTGACTCTCGTCACCAGAGGGCATCGAGGGAAGGCGCAGCTTGCCAAGCCGCTGTGGTGAAATATGATCCTTCCCTTCTCCCGAAAGAACTACCATACAAAGTTGCTGATCATCCCGAGCAAGGGAGGCTAAGATATCCCTCCATGATCCATCGTTGCAGTGGATATTTGCTCGAAGACGCCATCTTTTTCGGCTCCCTACATGCTGGAAGAACATGATCTCCTTCTTCCCCAGGTCGACCCGACGAACTCCGGCGATCATCTCTGCATGGTGATGGGAATGTGGTGAGAACAGGTTCACCCCCCAGCCTTTTTATAGGCAAAAAAGATCACAGCGGTCCCCAATAAATCTGCCATAAAGTCTGCATCGACCGTTTCAGCGCTCCATTCAGAAACATTTCGAGTTACGAGGGGCCGTTCATGCTTCATTCAAAGCATTTCAAATTCCGAAGAATTTAAAAGCTTTGAAGGGGGTCTTGTAGAAGCATGAAAAATACGCTAGGAAGAGCTACGCAGCCTCTTGATGCAGAGCAGCATAAACGGAGGCCTTCAGAGCCATTAAGCGTGCAACAGAGCTTTCTCCGCTAAAATACGGCATGAAGTATAAGCTCAAAGGACCATCCGCGTAAGTGCAGTACGTCCAGGCCGCTCCAGCGTAAAACAGAGTTCTTCATCGCCTCCATGGCGTAAAACTCAACTGCTCTCAAAGCAGCGTTAATGCGTACGAGGAATGCTTCGTCTTCCCCGAAATGAACCTGTCAAGTCACGCAGTGAATCTGACCCCTGACTCCTGACAAAAAGTGCTGCACGGCTACCCAGCCGACGGCTGATAACGATGGCAGACCCCTCGGGATGTGCCCCACAGTATGATGGCGGATCTCGGCATTTAATGCAGAGGATTTGGTTAAAGCATCACCAAACCGTCGTTTACTGGAGTCCCCTCAGCATAAACCGCTCTTTCGCGTACAAGGGAATACGCTGCCCTGTTTTACACAGGCAAACATGAGCTGTTTTACGCTACGCAGCAGGCAAACCGCCTGCCACGTCAAAAACTGCACCTCGTACGGGACTCGAGGCACGTCTCCACGTCTAATTGCACAGAGCGGTGATAGTTTCTCTCAAGGCACGTCTCTGTGACGGGTGCACAGAAGGGCTGCAGACCTTCAAAACACGTCTCCGCATTTAATGAATAAGATGGTGGCAAATCTCTGTAAGAGATTCGATTATATCTCCAAAAGCCGTAATTTCGGCTAAGACGTCCAGATCAGCATGGTACACAGTGGCTTCTACGCCCATTCTAGTACAGTACGCAGCGGCTTCTACGCCTATTCAGGATCTGTGCTCATACGGCTTCTACGCCCACTCAGTCTCTACGACCACTCAGTCTCTACGACCACTCGGCTTCTATGCCTGTTCGGCTTCTATGCCTGCTCGGCTTCTATGCCTACTCGGCTTCTACGCCTGTTCGACTTCTATGCCTATTCGGCTTCTATGCCTACTTGTCTTCTACGCCATGGTGACAGACATTTGGCTTCTATGCCAACCTCTGCTACACAATGGATACCTACCTACGTGGCTTTTATGCCGTGATCTTAGTAGCAATTGTACGCGTTATGTCCCCTTAGTTGTACCCGCGTCACACGCTCATTCAAAAGATCATCTATACGTAGGCATTGGTTACTTTAACCGTTGTGTAAAAGGGTGCTGTACTTTCCACTCCTCGGTTGTTACACCGATAGAGTGGTCACTGTCACCAAAACTCTATAAATAGAGACCCCTATCAATGGGGAACAAGGTCGACAATTTGGAAGATCAAACCAGGTCAGAGAATTGGTAAAAAGAGAGAGAGAGAGAGAGAGAGAGAGAGAGAGAGAGAGAGAGCTCAGGCAAAGAGTAGGGATCGACGACTTCGGCATCGTGCATCCACCCTCTCCTGCAACCTTCGAAGCTGCTTCCTGTCTCCTACGGCACTTCTTCAACATCGTGTGGTCCAAGGACTAAAGTGATCGACCGTAGATCAGACACCTATAGCAATATCTACCCAGATTAAATAAATTGTACTCCCACATCCTCGTATAGGATTATATTGTACAAGTTTGTTTGTAAACAAAAGAAGGCGGGTTCCGTGTAAACCCCCATATCGAATACATTACTATTCTTTTTGTTTAAATAACCATAAGCAGTAGCGTCATCATCCAATGTCGTCACGACATATGGACCATATGAGGACTCTATCTTCATTGTTTCGCCCGCCCGCAGCAGTCAGCATTTAATAGTTTTCGGCCGAACGCGCAACGAATCGACTATACAAGAAGATTCCTTCGATGACGATGCTGGTGAAATACAAGTTCACAGGTACAGCCCGCAAGCCTTAAAGATCATACAAAACATGGGTTACAACTTGAAGCTGAAGCCAGGTCTCAACTATGGGAAAGGCAGACGAATACCGCCGTACGGCAATCCCCACTATCAACAAACTCGTTTTGGGTTAGGGTTTGCCACCTCCCTTACGACTTCCAAGTCAGATGAGGATACCTTTTCCCCTTTTCAAGACGGCTCGTCGCCCTCCAACTCATCTCGTGCTCTCGAGCAAATATTACCAGTAAATATGGTAGTGACGGATCCCTTCGAATCAGACGAACAAGAATCCGAACTATTCGAGAATGACGCTTGGGCTCAGCAAATGGATATACAATGGGAATTCTGCTTCGAGCAGAGAGAACCTCCCACCAAAGATGAAGTTATCCAGATTGATGTTGGGGATAAAATTTCACCAAAGCCGATATTTATCAGTAACAATCTTTCCCCAGCTGAAAGGGAAGAAGTCATTCAACTGATAAGAGAATACATAGATGTCTTTGCATGAAATTATGAGGATATGTCGGGACTTGATCCAAAGGTGGCTACTCATAAACTCAACATATTGCCCGATTCAAAGCCTGTGAAGCAGCACCAACGCCGGTTCCTCCCGGATATGATGGACGCCATTGAGGCTGAAGTCAATAAGTTGATAGCCTACGGTTTCATCCGGAAGGAACAACATCCCGACTGGGTCACCAATGTTGTCCCGGTCATGAAGAAGAATAGGAAAGTACGAGTCTGCATCGATTACCTAGATCTGAACGCAACCTGTCCTAAGGACGAGTTTCCTCTTCCCATCACAGACGTCATGATTGTCAATACTTGCGGTTTCGAACGTATATCTTTCATGGACGGATTCTCAGGATACAATCAAATCAAAATGCATCCTGAAGATGAGAAGCATACTGCCTTCCGGACACCACTGGGGGTATATTACTATATGGTCATGTCCTTCGGGTTGAAGAACGCCGGAGCTACTTACCAACGGGCTATGAGTAACATATTCCACAAGCATTTACGCAAGACAGTAGAATATTACGTAGGCAATATAGCTGTCAAAAGCCGCCTCAGGGTCAATCACATCCAAGACTTAAATACGGTATTTGAGCTGATGCGCCAACATCATCTCAAAATGAATCCTACAAAGTCCTTTCTGGGTGTATCTAGTGGCAAATTTCTGGGATTCGTCATTACCGCCAAAGGCATTCAAGTGGACCCTGATAAAGTTAAGGCCATCTTGGAAATGCGACCACCCCGTAATCTGAGGGAACTCAGGGGATTTTAAGGTCGTTTGGCCTATATCCGGAGATTTATATCCAACCTCTCTGGAAGATGCCAGCCTTTTTCTCGCCTTATGAAGAAAGGTGTATCCTTCATATGGGACGAAGCCTGTTAGCAAGCGTTCAGGGATATCAAGCGCTACCTCACTAGTCCGCCAGTTCTGGTGCCTCCCGTCATAGGAAGACCATTCTTCCTGTATGTTCGAGCGATGGACCATTCTCTAGGAGCTCTTCTCGCGCAGAAGAATGATGTGGGACATGAACAGGCTATCTACTATCTAAGTAGAATGATGATCGGAGCTGAGCACCGGTACAATTCGGTGGAAAAAAGAATGTTTGGCTCTGATGTTCGCTATCCAGAAGATGCGGCACTATGTCACTGGCCAGACTATTCACATCATCTCCAAGATCAATCCTCTTCGGGTACTGATGAACAAGCCAAGTGTTCTTAACTCCCGACTCGCAACTTGGACGATGTTATTGACACCATATGACATGGTGTACGTCCCTCAGAAGTCCATCAAAGGCCTAGCATTGGCTGACTTCCTAGCTGCACATCCGATCCCGGAGGCCTCTAAATTATATGAGGACATTCCTGACGAAGTTGCAGAATGTAGTTCCGCAATGGAAAGTGACGCATGGCAACTGTTCTTCGACGGCGCCTCCAGGACTGGTCCCAAAGGAAACGTGGTTTCAGGGGTAGGAATTGTCCGGGTTACTCCCGATAAACTTGTCATCTATCGAGCATACTCTCTTAACGAGCCCTGTTCCAACAATGTGGTAGAGTACAACGCTCTACTAATCGGGCTCCAAGTCGCTAAAGAGCTGGGGGTCGAATCTCTGAAAGCTTTTGGTGATTCTCTACTTATCGTCAATCAAGTCAGGAGAATATATGAAGTCCGGAATCCAGACCTCATCCCCTATCACCAAGCAACGGTCGAGATAGACGTGACATTCAAGGGATTCTTCCTAGAGCATGTACCTCGATCTCAGAATCTGGAAGCCGATGCCCTAGCCAGTCTAGCTGCAGATTTAGCTACTCCTATAAGAAGGCAGAATTCGGTAATCCTTCTTAACAGAGATCTATTTTGCATGAAGAACAATGCTTAGATCGAACGCAGTTACGCTGTGAACACCGATCCTCCTACGAGAGATTGGAGAAGTCCCTTTATAGATTTTGTGGCATACGGAATCTTGCCGGAGGACCCTAAAGAAGCAGCATCCGTCAAAAGACGATCATTACGCTTCTACTTCGATGCATCTTCACAATGCCTATATCGCCGGACCTACGACGGACTGCTATTGAGATGTCTCTCTAATGACGAAGCACAGCAGATTATTCGCGAAGCTCACGATGGCATATGCGGGACGCATCAACCCGGTCCTAAGCTACAGGATCGTATCAGGAGAATAGGCTATTACTGGCCCACTATGATCGCAGACGCAATCAAGTATGCCAAACGATGCAGGGCCTGTCAGGTCCATGCAGACTTCATACATCAGCCGTCTGAACATCTACATCCTACGGTTGCATCCTGGCCTTTCGAAGCATGGGGTATGGACATCATTGGTCCTATTCACCCGTCTTCTTCTAGAGGTCACCAGTTCATACTGGCCATCACGGATTACTTCTCCAAATGGGCAGAGGCGATCCCTCTCGCTGAGATAAAAACATCCAATGTGATCAGCTTCATCAATCATCACGTCATTTATCGCTTTAGGATTCCCCGAAGGATAATCCATGACAATGGGCCTGTAGAAGCATAAAAAATATGCTGGATAGCTCTACGCAACATGGTGATGCAGGGCAGCGTAAGCAGGGGACCTCAAGGTCATCAAGAGTGCAAAGGAGCCTTTTCCACTGAGCACGACGTAAAATATGATAGGACCGTCCGTATAAATGCAGTATGTCCAGGCCGCTTCAGCGTAGACGGGGTGCTTCATCGCCTCCATGGCGTAAAACTCGTCCGCTTTCAAAGCAGCGTTAAAGCGTACGAGGAACGCTTCGTCTTTCCCGAAATGAACCTGTCAAGTCATGTAGTGAACCTGACATCTGACTCCTGACAAAAAGTGCTGCACGGCTACCCAGACGATGGCTGGAAAGATGGCAGACCACTCGGGATGCGCCCCACAGTATGATGGCGGATCTCTGCATTTAATGCAGAGGATTTGATTAAATATCACCGAACCGTCATTTACTGACATCCCCTCAGCGGAGACTGCTTTTACGCATACAAGGGGATATGCTACCTTATTTTACACAGGCAAACGCGAACTATTTACGCTCCGCGGAAGACAAACAGACTGCCACGTCAAAAGCTGCTCTTCGTACAGGGCTCGAGGCACGTCTCTGCACCTAATGCTCAGAACGGTGGCAGGCCCTCGGAATACGTCTCTGCAATTAATGATGATGGCGGATCTCTGCATTTAATGCGAGAGATTTGATTATATCTCCAAGAGCCATAATTTCGGCTAAAGACATCCACATCACCTCGACTTCTACGCCCATTCAGCTTTTGTGACTGCTCGGCCTCTACGACCACTCTGGCACGTTACGCGGCGGCTTCTACGCCCATTCAGCTTCTGTGCCCGCTCGGCTTCTATGCCTCGTCATCTTCTATGCTCGTTCGACTTCTATGCTCATTCGGCCTTCTGTGCTTATTCGGCTTCTATGCCATCAGGCTTCTACGCCTACTCGGCTTCTATGCCTACTTGGCTTCTACGCCATGGTGACAGACATTTGGCTTCTATGCCTGTCACTACCACGTTCCGAAAACAGGGATATTTTCGACTTTTTATGATATTTAATATTATTGTAGTTACAATTAAGTAATTGCATGATAGTATATTTAATTTAAATAATTATGTGATTTGTAATTAAATATATAATTATTACAGTGTTAATTTGTTTTGAGCTAGCAGACTTGACCTAGAAGCCCAGTAGATGAACGCCTGTCCGAATTATGGAATTATGTATTTAATTGTTTTATTTAGAATTAAATTCTTGGAGGTAGTAATTAATTACCGTATTTTATTTAATTGTTGCGCATTGTCTTTGCTTCAACATTTGGAGCGCTACCCTGACTTTTACCTTCCAACAAATTTCACAATCTTGCCCTAGACATGCCCGCCTTCCATTCTACTATTTTTACAACTCATAATTATGCTCTCTGTGCATTATTTCTAGCCGCACAAAAATTGTCGTGAACGTTATTTAATAAATCCCTATTTTGTATCGTTGTGCGTTCCAATCGAAATTGGAGGCAATCTTGACCTATTTTTCGTGCGGCCCAAATTAGGGTAATATCCTGTTCTGAGTCTACTTCATTATTGGTATTGATGACCTGACCTGATTTTGGCCCCATGTACTCCTAATTAATTTTAGAACACAACTTGTATTTATTTCTAATTAAATTGAGGATACTATTTTAACCAATTCTGAAATCCCAATTTAATTCCAGCGCCCTGCTAATTGAGCCCGTACCAAACTTACAGCGCCCCCTGACACTACAAAATACCGGACACCGGATCTCGTCAAATTTTTCATCATTTCATGCGTCTGTGCAAATACCCAAATTTAAGGGGGCTAATTTGCAAATTTGCATTTTTGGTGTCAACACCCATTTGATTAAACCAATGAGGGAGCCCTATTAAATTTTAATTAAACCTCACCCTCATTCCTACATGAATTATTTTTCCCTCATGACAAATCTGGACCACTCATTCTATGGGTCCATCCTCACCCTTAAATTCACACACCCTCTCTCCCTATTTAATGTCATGTCCCATCAAACCCTAATCCCTAGAAAACCTAGGTTTCCTCACCTACTCATAAGCCCCCACATTTCCTCTCTCCAACGTAGCCTCCTTCATTCTAAAATTTCTTTTCTTCTTCTCTTCTCCTTCTCTTTTCTTCTTCTTCTTCTTCTTCTTCCTTCTTCTTCTTTCCTTTGTTTTTTAAACTTTCAAAAGAGGGGGAAGAACCACCACCATCACCCGACCATTCCCTGTGCTCCGGCCAGGCCCGACCTCGCTGGCTGCTCCGACCGCCCGCTGTCCTTCTCCCAACCCCGACTTCTTACTGCGAGCACCACCGACCAGGCACGGCTCACTGCTCAGCCCCCCGTCGGCCACCAGGACGACTACTCTTCTTCCTGCTGACCGACCCCGGCGGCTCCGGTGTCTGCACTACGGCAGACTTCTCCCTCCGGCCTCCCACCATCGGCCGACCCCGCTGCACATCCCCGCCGGCCTGCAGCTCCACACCCGACTCGACCCACAGCTCCCCGGCGGCCAGCTCTTCCTCCGGCGAGACTCCGGCCAACCCCTTCTGTAAGTTTCTTTCTTCTTCTCCCTCTTCCTTCTTTATATAGATATATATATATATATATGTATATATATATACATACGTATATACGTATGAGTATATAATATATGTATATGTATAATAGTTATTTAGTAAATGTGTATAAATATTTGACTATGTAAATACATATACGTATATGTGTGTGTAGATGTATACGTGTGTATAAATATTAAATAATATTTTTATGTATCTTGGTATATATATATAAGTAGTTTATATATATATATATGTTATATATTGATATGTAAGTATATATACATATATATAAACCTATTTCTAGTATAGGTATAAACATGTATTATATATGTGTATTAGTTTTTAATGTTATATATATATATATAGATATAACAAATTTATATTTTCACTAATACATATACAAGTATACATGTATATTCTTAAATATAGTTATGCATAAATGTGCTATGTATATTTATAACGTATAAATATATATACCTATATACTTCTATTTAGTGTATATACACTTATATGTATTTTGTACAAAACTACTGATATACACTTATATATATACATTATACATATTAAATTGATACATATCTATATTTTCTGAGTATAAATGTATATTTATATATGTATTACTACTAGATGACCCTAGTCGGCTAGTGCCATGTTTGGCATAGCCCTAAGGCCAGTACATTCTATTTGTGTGTTAGAGTAGCATCTGATACAAGTGATATTGTGGTATGTCTATAGGACTGTTGATTCTTCCAGACGATACTCTGGAACAGGACATCAATAATTACCAGCTAAGGACCCAAGGCAAGTACATTCTCTGATAATTTCTAATTCCTTGATAATTTTTATAAGTTCAATAATCTTGAAATGTTACCTCTGAATCCTTGACACTGTGCTACATAGACTACTATAGCTTGGATCTGCAGTCATGAGATGTTACATTGATTATCGTATTGACATTGTACACAACATGTATATTAGACATCGTACATGATAGATTGGACTTGCTCGTGTATCGTGACGTGTCATGGTTGGATCCACAGTACTAGTTGGGGCGGGGAAGTAGTTAGTAAGAAATATGATCATACCCTTTATACAGTATAGAACAATGTAAGTGTTAATCATGCTCTTCACCCATGATTAGCCAGGCCCTATAGCTATCGTACATGTTCCCAAGCCGATCACATTTTGAAACTACTATTTCAAACACTTAGAATAGATTACAGTTCCCTATTTAAATTATATACTACATCACCCGTATATGATATTATTCCTTGTTCTTTTCATTTTTATACATGCACTGACTGTATCATATTGCCTATTGCCTGTCTCTTTATATTGCCTGTCTCTCTTTAATTGCCATTGCATTTATTTTACTGTCTTCTCAGTAGCTAGCATCACATGTTTATTGCTTTATAGTCCTTATCAATTTAATGGAACTGTTATTTGAGATTTGTACTTTGCTCCTTCCTGACTGAAAATATTTTTCTAGACTATGCCTTAGAGGACCGGTAGCCAACACTTTATGGACCATATGGTGAGTAGCTGTACTTGGGCTTGATAGTTTAGTTGTGATTCCGGGAGGTCTAGCCGGAATCACTAATCTTCTAGTTAGTTCTTTCAGTAGACTATTTGGTACCGGATTTGTCTCCGGCATTTTTTGAGACTTGGATATTTGTTGAGTTAGATTATTACTTTAGACTTGTGTTGTATTTAATTTTTGTTCGATATCTTATCGTGCTGTAATCCTGTGATTGAGTATGTGTACATTTTATTCGTGTCATCCGTGCCTCCTTATGGAGATTGGATGCTTGTGTGAGATTGGCTAGATAGTATCATGACTTTGACAGCGTTCTACCGCCGATGCTGCGGCGTAGGCTGGACGTACCCACGTACTCGTGCCCTAAACCGGGTACGGGTCGTGACACATTTTTAGTGGTGGCCCATGCAGGTCAGACTTCGCGAGTTGTGCGATGTCGTAGTAGTGTGGCATCTTTGTTACACTATTGCGTGCCTGCGATAGAATCTAGGACATAGGATACTAGGATGAGAGCGAATACTCAATCACAATTCCTTGATAGATTCCTGGGATGACCCCTGAGAATCTTGTTATAATTTCTAATTTAAAAACATTTCCCTTGTATTCCGTCCATTCTTACTTATTGATATTGAATTTGATTATTGTTGATTAGTTATTAAGTTAGGATTTTAGTTTCATTATAGAGTTTGATTTCATATCAAGATGAATTTACAGACTGATTTATGGTATTATCTGATGACGCATGTCGATGAGGACAGTGAGAAAAATTAACACTAGGGCTATTGGACTACAAGATATGGATTTAATTTATAATTTGAAGCTTGAAAATGAATTGCAATTTTGAGAAGTTGAGATATTGTTATGAAAATTTTGAGGATTCAGATTCGATTCAATGAACCTAGACAAGGCTGTAAGGATTTTTTGTGAATTAGGTTTTTATTTCAGTATTTAAATAATTAACCTTGAGGAAAGTATATGCATTTTACTATAAAATTTATTCGAGGAGTTATTTTGAGGAATTTTATTTGAGGATAAGATTTTATAGTGGGAGAGATATATTAGTATATAAGTAGATAAGATGCATGTGTAAGGATCTGTTGGCTTGAGCATAATTGAGATCTCACTGCCAACTTACTTGGGTGTCCATCTAGGGTTGTATTAGGGAGAGCAGTACTTAGTATGGTGTGTTGCAATTGATATGCACTTGAGTGATAAGAATAACTAGTATCAACGGTTGTAGTAGGTAAGGAAGCTAGCAGTGAGTATGTTTCTAGTAGAACTATGGTACCTTAGAGGGATAGAGGTATCAAACCTTGGATGCATCATTGACCTGTGCAATCACAACTAGGAATTGTTATTCCAATCTATTTATCTTGAATGTTGCTTCTTTAGAACTGTACTGTCCTTCCTTGATGATATCGTATTTTTGCCTAAATTGATTCTTTGGATCTGTCTTTAGGATATCACCAAAGACACGGTCTATGAGAGCGGGAACACCAGCTTTAGAGGGGTCTGCCACCTCTCCACCTGAGGGACAGACATCCGTAGTTCCTCCTACATCTCCGATGCACGTAGGTGTGTCTGCACTTTTCGGGGATCCTCCTCCCCCACCTGTTCAGAGGATAGCCGCAGCTGTGACGGACAACCTTCCACCTCCACCGACTCAGATTCTCGGAGGTTTGCCCATTGACGGGACGCAGATGTTTACCTTGATCCAGGGCATGGTCGATGCCCATAGAGTGACGGCAGATGCTCAGCGAGTTCAAGCTGAGGCTCAGAGGGTGCAAGCAAAAGCGCACCAGGCACAAACCGAGCTGATGAGAGAAAACATGGAGAATGCTCATCAGGTGACTCTCCAAGCTTTGGAGAGAGTAGCACAGTACCAGCAGTTTCCTGGCCAACAGCAGCAGAGATCAGGCACTATAGTGGAATTCAAGAGGATGATGCCTCGAGAGTTCAAAGGCACCGAAGGGATACTCTACGCTGACGACTGGCTAGAGGATATAGAGAGGAGCCTGCAATTGACCCAGATTCCGGAGAACTTGCAGATAGAAGCCGCTGGCAGTCAGATGTTCGATATCGCACTCACATGGTATCGCACGGAGCCGAGAATTACTGCGCAAGGACTTACTTGGGAGACCTTCAAAGAGCTCTTCAAGGAGAAGTTCTTTCCCGACGTGGCATTGGGAACCTTGGAAAGTCAGTTTCATGACTTAGTTCAAGGAAACATGTCGGTCGACGAGTACGCTGCAGAATTCTGTAGATTGAGCCATTTTGCATCGTCTATGATTCGTGACCCAGGAGATCGAGCCCGGAAATTTAGAAAGGGGCTGACGAGAGAGATTAGGTCACGCACTTCTGGTCGTCATACCGCTACCTTTGAGACTATCTTGATGGATGTCCAGATTGCAGAAGAGGATCTGGACCTCAAGCCTAAGAGGAGTCACAACATTTTTGGAGATACAAATGGTAGCACAGGACCGGCCAAGCATCCCCGTATTCAGCACCAACAGCAGTACCAAGTACCATTTCATATTCAGCAACAACCATGGATATTTCAGCATCCACCGCAGTCCTAGCACCAGTTCCGATCCAGCAATATCCATGGGCGTATCAGTATCAATAACAGTACCAGGCACCAGTCCGTGTTCAACAGAATCAGCAACAGCCTCCAAGAGAGACACAGCAGACTTGTCATTTCTGTAAGAAGCCAGGTCACCTTTGGGAGAGCTGTAGAACGAGGCTAGGACTTTGTTTGCACTGCGGCGCTGCGGGACATCGAGTAAAGGATTGTCTTCTAGCCCCTTATCTTCCCGGCCAGCGCGCAGCTTCAGATTATAGAGATCCAGTTAGGCTACCTGTGGAACCGTATATTGCTCAGCACCCGCGAAGGGAACCACCCCAGCAGGGCGGGGCATTTGCGATGACGGTCGAGGAGACCGATACTGCAGGTAATGTGTTAGCAGGTTCTGTTCTATCCTTCCTTCTGTTCCTATCTACTTGATTGATTGATTGATACCTTAGTACCGTAGCTTGTATGCATGATTCTTGTTATAATGTAGTTAGTAGTACCCCTGATATAGAGACTGCAATACCATGACAAAAGACACCATGACCGTACATATCCCCTTAGGTTGCATGTTGTATGTTTGTAGGAAGATCTTTCTTAGACCATGATTATCGGGGTTTAACCATGACGAAGATTCATGAAGGAGTTATGACTTGACAAGAAAGACAAGATGATTAAAATTCGAGGATAACCATTGATTTAAATAGAGGGTTAAGAAATTAACATTTCATAATTGGTGGTTTATTAATTCCAGGAAGATTATGATGTGATTAAATTGGTTATTAAGATTTAGAAATTTTGGGAGACTATCATTATATTTATTTGGTTGCAAGCTATTTTTAAAATGTTATATTTGGATGTTGCATTTGGAGAATCCTTAAGTATCGCATTGTTAAGTAATTGAGGAAAGAGAAAATCGAGGAATACCTTATTGATGGACTAATGTTTAAATTCAAACTTGTGGGACGAGATTACATTTTATATTTGTGCATTGATAAAAATCAAATTAGAGGAGTGGATATTAAATTCCGAGTATTGAATTATTAACTAAAAACTTTCAGGAAATTTTTGATAAAAAATGGACTTTGATTCTATTTCGAGGATTTTTTCAGGAATGCAAATAATTCAAAAATTTTGAAAAAAAAAATTATGAAAAGACATTGTGGATTATTACCTGATTTCGTGGTTGATTTAAACTTTGAGGGAAATGATAATGTGTATGAATAAACGCTACCTTGAGGATTTTAAATTTCGAGGATGAAATTCTTTTAAGGAGGGTAGACTTGTCACTACCACGTTCCGAAAACAGGAGTATTTTTGACTTTTTATGATATTTAATATTATTGTAGTTACAATTAAGTAATTGCATGATAGTATATTTAATTTAAATAATTATGTGATGTGTAATTAAATATATAATTATTACAGTGTTAATTTGTTTTGAGCTAGCAGACTTGACCTAGAAGCCCAGTAGATGAACGCTTGTCCGAATTATGGAATTATGTATTTAATTGTTTTATTTAGAATTAAATTCTTGGAGGTAGTAATTAATTACCGTATTTTATTTAATTGTTGCACATTGTCTTTGCTTCGACATTTGGAGCGCTACCCTGACTTTTACCTTCCAACAAATTTCACAATCTTGTCCTAGACATGCCCGCCTTCCATTCTGCTATTTTTGCAACTCATAATTATGCTCTCTGTGCATTATTTCTAGTCGAACAAAAATCGTCGCGGACGTTATTTAATAAATCCCTATTTTGTATCGTTGTTCGTTCCAATCGAAATTGGAGGCAATCTTGACCTATTTTTTGTGCAGCCCAAATTAGGGTAATATCCTGTTCTGAGTCTACTTCATTATTGGTATTGATGACCTGACCTGATTTTGGCCCCATGTACTCCTAATTAATTTTAGAACACAACTTGCATTTATTTCTAATTAAATTGAGGATACTATTTTAACCAATTCTGAAATCCCAATTTAATTCCAGCGCCCTGCTAATTGAGCCCGTACCAAACTTACAGCGCCCCCTGACCCTACAAAACACCGGACAACGGATCCCCGTCAAATTTTTCATCATTTCATGCGTCTGTACAAATACCCAAATTTAAGGGGGCTAATTTGCAAATTTGCATTTTTGGTGTCAACACCCATTTGATTAAACCAATGAGGGAGCCCTATTAATTTTTAATTAAACCTCACCCTCATTCCTACATAAATTATTTTTCCCTCATGACAAATCTGGACCACTCATTCTATGGGTCCATCCTCACCCTTAAATTCACACACCCTCTCTCCCTATTTAATGTCAAGTCCCATCAAACCCTAATTCCTAGAAAACCTAGGTTTCCCCACCTACTCATAAGCCCCCACATTTCCTCTCTCCAACGTAGCCTCCTTCATTCTAAAATTTCTTTTCTTCTTCTCTTCTCCTTCTCTTTTCTTCTTCTTCTTCTTCCTTCTTCTCCTTTCCTTTGTTTTTTAAACTTTCAAAAGAGGGGGAAGAACCACCACCATCACCCGACCATTCCCTGTGCTCCGGCCAGGCCCGACCTCGCTGGCTGCTCCGACCGCCGGCTGTCCTTCTCCCAACCCCGACTCCTTGCTGCGAGCACCACCGACCAGGCACGGCCCACTGCTCAGCCCCCCGTCGGCCACCAGGACGACTACTCTTCTTCCCGCTGACCGACCCCGCTGCACATCCCCGCCGGCCTGCAGCTCCACACCCGACTCGACCCACAGCTCCCCGGCGGCCAGCTCTTCCTCCGGCGAGACTCCGGCCAACCCCTTCTGTAAGTTTCTTTCTTCTTCTCCCTCTTCCTTCTTTATATAGATATATATATATATATATATGTATATATATATACATACGTATATACGTATGAGTATATAATATATGTATATGTATAATAGTTATTTAGTAAATGTGTATAAATATTTGACTATGTAAATACATATACGTATATGTGTGTGTAGATGTATACGTGTGTATAAATATTAAATAATATTTTTATGTATCTTGGTATATATATATAAGTAGTTTATATATATATATATGTTATATATTGATATGTAAGTATATATACATATATATAAACCTATTTCTAGTATAGGTATAAACATGTATTATATATGTGTATTAGTTTTTAATGTTATATATATATATATAGATATAACAAATTTATATTTTCACTAATACATATACAAGTATACATGTATATTCTTAAATATAGTTATGCATAAATGTGCTATGTATATTTATAACGTATAAATATATATACCTATATACTTCTATTTAGTGTATATACACTTATATGTATTTTGTACAAAACTACTGATATACACTTATATATATACATTATACATATTAAATTGATACATATCTATATTTTCTGAGTATAAAAGTATATTTATATATGTATTACTATTAGATGACCCTAGTCGGCTAGTGCCATGTTTGGCATAGCCCTAAGGCCAGTACATTCTATTTGTGTGTTAGAGTAGCATCTGATACAAGTGATATTGTGGTATGTCTATAGGACTGTTGATTCTTCCAGACGATACTCTGGAACAGGACATCAATAATTACCAGCTAAGGACCCAAGACAAGTACATTCTCTGATAATTTCCAATTCCTTGATAATTTCTATAAGTTCAATAATCTTGAAATGTTACCTCTGAATCCTTGACACTGTGCTACACGGACTAGTATAGCTTGGATCTGCAGTCATGAGATGTTACATTGATTATCGTATTGACATTATACACGACATGTATATTAGACATCGTACATGATAGATTGGACTTGTTCGTGTATCGTGACGTGTCATGGTTGGATCCACAGTACTAGTTGGGGCGGGGAAGTAGTTAGTAAGAAATGTGATCATACTCTTTATACAGTATAGAACAATGTAAGTGTTAATCATGCTCTTCACCCATGATTAGCCAGGCCCTATAGCTATCGTACATGTTCCCAAGCCGATCACATTTTGAAACTACTATTTCAAACACTTAGAATAGATTACAGTTCCCTATTTAAATCATATACTACATCACCCGTATATGATATTGTTCCTTGTTCTTTTCATTTTCATACATGCACTGACTGTATCATATTGCTATTGTCTGTCTCTTTATATTGCCTGTCTCTCTTTAATTGCCATTGCATTTATTTCACTGTCTTCTCAGTAGCTAGCATCACATGTTTATTGCTTTATAGTCCTTATCAATTTAATGGAACTGTTATTTGAGATTTGTACTTTGCTCCTTCCTGACTTGAAACATTTTTCCAGACTATGCCTTAGAGGACCGGTAGCCAACACTTTATGGACCATATGGTGAGTAGCTGCACTTGGGCTTGATAGTTTAGTTGTGATTCCGGGAGGTCTAGCCGGAATCACTAATCTTCTAGTTAGTTCTTTCAGTAGACTATTTGGTACCGGATTTGTCTCCGGCATTTTTTGAGACTTGGATATTTGTTGAGTTAGATTATTACTTTAGACTTGTGTTGTATTTAATTTTTGTTCGATATCTTATCGTGCTGTAATCCTGTGATTGAGTATGTGTACATTTTATTCGTGTCATCCGTGCCTCCTTTTGGAGATTGGATGCTTGTGTGAGATTGGCTAGATAGTATCATGACTTTGACAGCGTTCTACCGCCGATGCTGCGGCGTAGGCTGGACGTACCCACGTACTCGTGCCCTAAATCGGGTATGGGTCGTGACAATGCCAACCTCTTCTACACGATGGATACCTACCTACGTGGCTTCTACGCCATGATCTTCGTAGCAATTATACGCATTTTGTCCCTTAGTTGGACCCGCGTCACACGCTCATTCAAAAGATCATCTATACGCAGGCTTTGGTTATTTTAACCGTTGTGTAAAAGGGTATTGTACTTTCCACTACTCGGTTTCCACACCGATTGAGTGGTCACTGTCACCAAAACTCTATAAATAGAGACCTCTATCAACAGAGGAACTGGTCAAAAAAATCGAACAAGGTCGAGACTTTAAAAATCGAGCAAGGTCGAAGCTTTGAAAGAAGATCGAACCACGGGTCGAAATATTGGAGATTGAGGAGAGATCGGAGAGTCTTTGAGAGAGAGAGAGAGAAGCATCCAGAGCTCAGGCGAAGAGTAGCGATCGACGATATTGGCCTTGTGCATCCATCCTCTTTCGTCACCTACGAAGCTGCTTTCCGTCTTCCACGGCACTTCTCACCATCGTGTAGTCCAAGGGCTAAAGCGATCGACTGCAGATCAGACACCTATAGCAATCATCTACCCAGATTAAATAAATTGTACTCCTACATCCTCATATAGGATCAAATTGTACAAGTTTGTTTGTAAACCAAAGAAGGCGGGTTTCGTGCAAACCTCGTATTATATATATTTTGTTCTTTCGTTTAATACCACAAACAAGATGGCGACTCTACTGGGGACATCTTTCTCTTCTGATGAGAAAGCGATTGCTCAACACGATGTGGTATCCGTGGGATCCATGAAGAAGACACTGGTCGTCCAGTTCGACCAGTCTGCCTACGAAGACATGCTTCACCCGGGGGGTAGCTCTCACTCTCTCTCTGTACAAAGCAACAGGAAGCTGCACAAGGTCTGGATGCCCAAGACATCCTCTACCATTCCTGTGGACTCTCCGATCTCTCCGACCAATGAGGTTGTAGCATTGCTCCCTCCATGCCCTGTACGTAAAAATCAGTCTCCCGCTACGCGCGGTACAGACAAAACTTCGGGCAAAGCCTCAGCGCTAACCCAGAAGTATCCACTGCGCTCTACGCATAGAAACCAGTCTTCCGCTACGTGCGATACAGACAAAACTTCGGGCAAAGCATCAGCGCTAACCCAGAAGTATCCACAACGCTCTACGCGTAGAAACCAGTCTCCCGCTACGCACGTTACAGACAAAACTTTGGGCAAAGCCTCAGCGCTAACCCAGAGGTGTCTACTGCACTCTACGCGTAGAAACCAGTCTCCCGTCCGTGGCAAAATAGACAAAACTTCTGATGATGCCTCAGCGCCAAATCGGAAGTACAAAGCACGCTCCGCGCGTAAGACAATATCTGACCTCTACGGGGAACCAGATGATACCTGTGATCCCCGCGAGGGAAAGCAAGCGGCGAGCTACTTAACTTCTCGGCATTCACGCCAGCAAAGGAACAATCTACCCGCCCTCCAAATTATGCGAGAAGCTGATGGTCGCCTGAGGACATCCTCAGCCTTACGCCAACCAGAGCGAAGCTCAAAATTACGCCAAGCGAAGTCCCTAAGCGTACAGAAGGCTCGATTGACGGAAAGATGCGCTCCTCGGAGATTATCCGCCACCCAGATGGCCAATCTGTTGTATACGAGTGGCACAAGGAAGACTATGGTCCCCATCGTCCGCATACCTACCACGGCGAACCGAAAGAACGAGCAGTCTTCTTCGTCTTCTTCTATAAATTCTCCTGACCTACGGGATTATCTAATCCAGAAACGCAAAAGCAAGAGTCATAAACGGACTTCAGTTCCCCTAACAGTCAAACGCGGGGAGATCTTTTGGGAAGATACGTCAACATCTAATGTCGTCATAACAGGTAGACCACAGGAAGATTCCATCTTTATTATTCCTCCAACTCGCGACGATCAGCATCCAATAATCTTCGGTCGCAGACGGGATACCCCGATCATACAGGAAGAATCTCGCGAGTCTGAAACTGGCAGGATACAAACCCACCGATATAGCCCGCAAGCATTAAATATTATACGAAGCATGGGTTATGATCTGAAGCTGAAACAAGGCCTCAATAATGGAAAAGGTTGACGAACACCGTTGCGGGGTAATTCTCACCATCAACAAGCTCGTTTCGGGTTGGGATATACTACAACTCTTACAAAACCCAAAACTCCAAAATCTAATCCTGTACAACCAGAGGCGGCTCCTGCCGAATCAGTTTCTATAGCCGGAGGCCGCGGCATGTCTGGGGGTAACTCACCTCGACAAAACAAGGCAGCATCCAAGGCTAGGGGCAGAATGTCCTCAAGATTCGAAGATGATGCAACAACGGCAATCTTTCCGGAAGACCGTGAAACTAGGGCATCAGGAACCCTACGACCAAAAGGGACTTTCTCCTTCAAAGAAGATGACATAATTGAAATCTTCAATATATTGAGGGAGGAACGCAAGCTTCAGCTACCCAACATCGGATACCCTGAGAGGGCCGGCAAAGTCGATGACCCAGATTATTGTCTCTTCCATCGGTACACTCATCACCCTACAAGGGCCTGCTATGTGCTAAAAAAAAGAATACAGGAGTTGATCGATGCCAAGATCATCACCTTACATCTATAAAACAAAGGGACAATCACTAAAGAAAAATACCGGATGACGAGTCCCGCAAAAGTTTTCCCAGTGGATCCTTCAGAAGAAAAATCACTCTATAGTAATTCTTTTTCGAAGAAAGAGTTTGTCATGTTCATATTACCTCTATCGGTTGTCATCTACACTTAACATCCGTACTTAGTCATAAGTACGCCAGCAGTGTTAAGTCCACAAAAAAACTGCCATGTTCATATCACCTCTGAGCAGACGTGTACCTCCATCTCCAAAGGAGTCACGATCAAAAGTTTGTCATGTTCATATTACCTCTAAATAAACTTTCGGCTATCCACTATCTTCTGATGTAGGTTGCCATCTACACTTAACACCCGTACTTATTCATAAGTACGCCAGTAGTGTTAAGTCCACAAAAAACTGCCATGTCCATATCACCTCTGAGCAGACGTGTACCTCCATCTCCAAAGGAGTCACGATCAAAAGTTTGTCATGTTCATATTACCTCTGAATAAACTTTCGGCTATCCACTATCTTCTGATGTAGGTTGCCATCTACACTTAACACCCGTACTTAGTCATAAGTACGCCAGGATGTTAAGTCCACAAAAAAACTGCCATGTCCATATCACCTCTGAGCAGACGTGTACCTCCATCTCCAAAGGAGTCATGATCAAAAGTTTGTCATGTTCATATTACCTCTGAATAAACTTTCGGCTATCCACTATCTTCTGATATAGGTTGCCATCTACACTTAACACCCGTACTTAGTCATAAGTACGCCAACAGTGTTAAGTGCACAAAAAACTGCCATGTCCATATCACCTCTGAGCAGACGTGTACCTCCATCTCCAAAGGAGTCACGATCAAAAGTTTGTCATGTTCATATTACCTCTGAATAAACTTTCGGCTATCCACTATCTTCTGATGTAGGTTTCCATCTACACTTAACACCCGTACCTAGTCATAAGTACGCCAGGGTGTTAAGTCCACAAAAAAACTGCCATATCCATATTACCTCTAAGCAGACAGAAGCCTCCGCCCTTGGTCGTCAACCTTTGGTGCAACAAGCAGCCGACTGATGTAAATACAACTAGGAACAGAGTTTTAGATGATAATAAACATCCTCTTTTCCAGTATATCGATGCTCAGATTCCAAATCAGGAATCCTCTCCCCATAACGATATAGAACTTATAGCGCAAAAATTCTTGGAAGCTATAGATTCCTATCATCGCTATATATGGGAAGTAGCGTCATCATCCAATGTCGTCACGACATATGGACCCCATGAGGACTCTATCTTCATTGTTCCGCCTGCCCGCAGCAGTCAGCATTAAATAGTCTTCGGCCGAACGCACAACCAATCGACTATACGAGAAGATTCCTTCAATGACGATGCTGGTGAAATACAAGTTCACAGGTACAGCCCGCAAGCCTTAAAGATCATGTAAAATATGGGTTATGACTTGAAACTGAAGCCAGGTCTCAACTATGGGAAAGGCCGACGAATACCGCCGCACGGCAATCCCTACTATCAATAAACTCATTCCGGGTTAGGGTATGCCACCTCCCTTACGACTTCCAAGTCAGATAAGGACACCTTTTCCCGTTTTCAAGATGGCTCGTCGCCCTCCAACTCATCTCATGCCCTCGAGCAAACATTATCAGCGAATATGGTAGCAACGGATTCCTTCGAATCAGACAATCAAGAATACGAACCATTCGAGAGTGACACTTGGGCTCAGTAAATGGATACACAGTAGGAATTCTGCTTCGAGCAGAGAGAACCTCCCATCAAAGATGAAGTTATCCAGATTGATGTTGGAGATGAACTTTTACCAAAGCCGATATTTATCAGTAACAATCTTTCCCCATCTGAAAGGGAAGAAGTCATTCAACTGATAAGAGAATACATCGACGTCTTTGCGTGGAATTATGAGGATATGTCGGGACTTGATCCAAAGGTGGCTACTCATAAACTTAACATATTGCCCGATTCAAAGCCTGTGAAGCAGCACCAACGCCGGTTCCGCCTGGATATGATGGACGCCATTGAAGCTGAAGTCAAGAATTTGATAGCCTGCGGTTTCATCCGGGAGGAACAACATCCCGACTGGGTCGCCAATGTTGTCCCGGTCATGAAAAAGAATGGGAAAGTACGAGTCTGCATCGATTACCGAGATCTGAATGCAGCCTGCCCCAAGGACGAGTTTCCACTTCCCATCACAGACGTCATGATCGATAATACCTGCGGTTTCGAACGTATGTCTTTCAAGGACGGATTCTCAGAATACAATCAAATTAAGATGCATCTTGAAGACGAGAAGCATATAGCCTTCTGGACGCCACTGGGGGTATAATGCTATACGGTCATGCCCTTCGGGTTGAAGAACGTCGGAGCTACTTACCAACGGGCTATGAGTAACATATTCCACAAGCATTTACGCAAAACAGTGGAATGTTACGTAGACGATATAGCTGTCAAAAGCCACCTCAGTGTCAATCACATCTAAGACTTAAAGACGGTATTTGAGCTGATGCGCCAACATCAACTCGAAATGAATCCTACAAAGTCCTTTCTGGGTGTATCTAGTGGCAAATTTCTGGGATTCGTCATTACCACCAAAGGCATTCAAGTGGACCGTGATAAAGTCAAGGCCATCTTGGAAATACGACCATCCCGTAATCTGAGGGAACTCAGGAGATTTCAAGGTCGTCTGGCCTATATCCGGAGATTCATATCCAACCTCTCTGGAAGATGCCAGCCTTTTTCTTGCCTCATGAAGAAAGGCGTATCCTTCATATGGGACGAAGCCTGTCAGCAAGTGTTCGGGGATATCAAGCGCTACCTCACCAGTCCGCCAGTTCTGGTGCCTTCCGTCGTAGGAAGACCATTCTTCCTGTATGTTCGAGCGATAGACCATTCTCTGGGAGCTCTTCTCGCACAGAAGAATGATGCGGGACATGAACAGGCTATCTACTATCTAAGTAGAATGATGATCGGAGCTGAGCACCGATACAATCCGGTAGAAAAAGAATGTTTGGCTCTGATATTCGCTATCCAGAAGACGCGACACTATGTCACCGGCCAGACTATTCACATCATCTCCAAGATCATTCCTCTTCGGGTACTGATGAACACGCCAAGTGTTCTTAACTCTCGACTCGCAACTTGGGCAATGTTATTGACACAAATGACATGGTATACATCCCTCAGAAGTCTATCAAAGGCCAAGCATTGGTTGACTTCCTAGCTGCTCATCCGATCCCGGAGGCCTCCAAATTATACGAGGACATTCCCGACGAAGTTGCAGAATGTAGTTCCGCGATGAAAAGTAACGCATGGCAACTGTTCTTCGACGGCGCCTCCAGGATTGGTCCCAAAGGAAACATGGTTTCAGGGGTAGGAATTGTCCTGGTTACTCCCGGTAAACTTGTCATCTATCGATCATACTCTCTTAACGAGCCCTGTTCCAACAATGTGGCGGAGTACAATGCTCTACTAATCGGGCTCCAAGTCGCTAAAGAGCTGGGGGTCGAATCTCTGGAAGCTTTTGGTGATTCTCTACTTATCGTCAATCAAGTCAGGGGAATATATGAAGTTCGAAATCCAGACCTCATCCCCTATCACCAAGCAACGGTCGAGATAGCCGTTACATTCGAGGGATTCTTCCTAGAGCACGTACCTCGATCTCAGAATCTGGAAGTCGATGCCCTAGCCAGTCTAGCTGCCGATTTAGCTACTCCTATAAGAAGGCAGAATTTGGTAATCCTTCTTAACAGAGATCTATTTTGCGTGAAGAACAACGCTCACATCGAACGCAGTTATGCTGTGAACAACGATCCTCCTACGAGAGATTGGAGAAGTCCCTTTATAGATTTTGTGGCATACGGAATCTTGCCGGAAGATCCTAAAGAAGCAGCATCCGTCAAAAGACGATCATTTCGCTTCTACTTCGATGCATCTTCACAATGCATATATCGCCGGACCTACGATGGACTGCTATTGAGATGTCTCTCTAATGACGAAGCACAACAGATCGTCCGTGAAGCTCACGACGGCGTATGCGGGGCGCATCAACCTGATCCTAAGCTACAAGATCGTATCAGGAGAATGGGTTATTACTGGCCCACTATAATCGCGGACGCAATCCAATATGCCAAACGATGCAAGGCCTGTCAGGTCCATGCAGACTTCATACACCAGCCGTCTGAACATCTACATCCTACGGTTGTATCCTGGCCTTTCAAAGCATGGGGTATGGACATCATTGGTCCTATTTACCCATCTTCTTCCAGAGGTCACCAGTTCATACTGGCCATCACGGATTACTTCTCCAAATGGGCAGAGGCGATCCCTCTCGCTGAGGTAAAAACATCCAATGTGATTAACTTCATCAAGCATCACTTAATTTATCGCTTTGGAATTCCCCGAAGGATAATCTATGACAATGGGCCTCAGTTCATCAGCCAAGCATTTCATCAATTTTGCGATAAAAATCGGATACAAAATGTCGCCTCTACGGCGTATTATCCAGCTGCTAATGGTTTGGCAGAAGCCTTCAACAAAACCATTATCAAACTCTTGAAGAAGTTCGTCTCTTCAAACAAAAGAGATTGGAATGAGAAGCTGGGAGAATGTCTCTGGGCATACCGCACAACGGTCCAAGCACCGACAGGTTGTACCCCGTTCTCACTGGTCTACGGGAGCGAAGCAGTTCTTTCCATCGAAATCCAAATCCCGTCACTCAGGATAGCAATCGCCAATGAGTTAACTCGGGAAAAGAATGACCTTTTAAGGCTTCAAGAGCTAGAAGGATTAGACGAGAAATGCCTTCAAGCTCAACAGAGCATCGCATTCTATCAAGCGCGCATTTCCAGAGCTTTTAATCAAAAAGTAAAGGAAAGAGTGTTCAAAGTTGGCGAGCTAGTCTTAGCTGTAAGAAGGCCAATGATTCTCACTCACAGAAGCAAGGGCAAATTTTAGCCCAAATGGGAAGGCCCCTACGTGATCGAAATAACGTTCTCAAAAGGCGCTTACAGGTTAGCCCAGCCTAATGGAGACCTACTAATGGCTCCTATCAATGGCAAATTCCTGAAAAGGTACTATGCTTAAACTCCTCTGCTCAAGTAGAATAGAGGCAAAAATCTCATTCTGACAAAACTACTTCCAAAACGAAACTAGTTGGGTCGTACTCTATCATGTCCATATGACCTCTGAATAGATATGCCCTGCTAAAAAAGGGTTTACCGAGAGACTATCACGTCCATACTACCTCTGATATTACTCTCACCCAAACCCGTCATTTACATTCCGAAATGACGGGTCCACAAAGTCAGATAAAAAGCCTCTTTATTATTCCCCAAAAAAGAGTAGAAGTACATTAAAAAGCAAAAGCAAAAGTACATCATGAAGGAGGAGCGGCCAAATCGCGAATCTGCTGTGCCAATCTGGCTATCTTCTCATTCCTGGAATCCAAGACATCAGCGCGGGCCCGCTCTAGCCGTACCTCGTCATTTATCAAGAGGGATAGCTCGGCTCTAGCTCGAAGGAAACCAGCACGGGCGACGTCCTTCCTCGCCAAGTTCTATTTTTCTATGACCAGTCGGCCATTGACCACATCAAGACCTTCTGACGACTGAGAAGCCCAATACCTTGCCTGAGCAAGCTTCGTCTCCAGTTTAAGGACCCTCGCTACATTCCCGTCATGCTCAGCCTGGCACTACGTCTGAAGAGCAATAGCCTCCTCCAAGACGACTTTTCCTTCATCCATCTCCCGCTGATTTGTCTGGAAGATTTTATTCAGGTCTTCCACCTTTTCAACAAGTTGCGCAGTCAAGGAGTCGTGTCTAGCCTGGGCCAGAGCTTTGAGGTTGCCTTGGGATAGCTGCGAGTATTCGTTAACGGGTTGCTCCAAACCATTAACTACCTCCGCCAGGGCGTCAGCTAAACCAGTATCGCCAAGGTCCCTGATCGCCTCTATCAAAAACTGAGAGGACCTCTTCAGGTGCTCAAAATTCATATACATCTCCAACACCATTGATATTAGCGTTTTCAAAGTGTTGTAGAAGATACTGGTATACTGCTCGGTCAGCTCAGCTAGGCCCGAATGCACGCTGGGAGTGGCTGCAATGTTGTCGAACCGTGCTCCAGAGGCGACCGCAATCGACGTGGCCACAGTCCTCGTCTCGACAGGGGGTACGACAAAAGAGGAAGCGCCAACACCAGACGAAGTAACCAGCATACTCGAAGGAGGCATTGTCGCAACGATAGAGTCGTCCTCTTGAGGTATCGAAGCCTCGTCGGCAGGCGAGCCGGCACCCAAAGATGCTTCCCCTTCAAAACCAGGCACCTCCGTATCAACGCCAGGACCTGACACGGAGCAGAAGGATGCATATGCATTGCCCTCCCCGAAGAGGTCGTCCCCTGAGAAGAGGACAAAAGGAAGTTAATGTCAAACATGATGTTAATGTTCCTAAAAAAAGAGGCACGAAAAGATGATAGTGATGCTAGGCAAGCTGTCATACCTGGAGACAAGGGCCTGCTAACTGACACTGGCAAATACTCTTCCAGGTCTTCGCCAAGATCCACTTGAGGCTCATCAACTGGAATCTCGCTAGAAGCGCTGACGGGCACGGCAGGGGCCTCTCCCAATGCTGATCCGGACAAAGGTATATGGAGTCTTATAACCATCCTCGAAGGCGACTTCGTTCCACTACCTGAAGCAGTAGCAGCGGTAGCAGCCTCCAACTAAGATTCTCCGGCGCCACCGGCCAAAACTGTAGAAGGTTCCTCTCTAAAAGGCGAGGAACCCCCAATCAAAGAATCATCCCCGACATAGGGAGAAGCAGGCTCACTTCCAGGAGCCTCAATGCCAAGAATCTGGAGGGGACGAGCAACCATCCTCTTCATCCTCTTACGAGGGGAAGCCTTCTTCAGAGCGGAAGCCCTTCATTTCCCAGAGACTACCAACGCCCCTGCAGGCGGAGGTATTTCACCACTCGGTACCGATACGAGAGGCTTATCCGGAGTAGCGGACTCGTCACCCTCGTCAGAAGAAATCGAGGGGACTTCAACCCTTCCCCCAGGTTTGGAAGAGGGCACCCTAAAACTTCCACCCATATCAAAATCACGATGGGAGGTATTCGTTGCCACATAGAACTGGGCATACGAATGCAGGATGCGCAGCTCCGTAGAAGGTGTGACGAAGGGCACAATAAAAATTGCCCCAATACAGCCCATGATAAAATATCGCCATTCACTCGCTCCATCGATAAGTCCACCTCTGGACCTGAAGCTGGTGACGGCGTTGCCCACATGCAACTGATCATACCCAAACTACCTGGCAAACCGACTAGGCAGGTAGGGTTCGAAAAAGCAGTGATCTTCACTTCTGTACAGCAGGTGGGAAGGTCTAATGCAGACCAACCAATTGAAGGCTTCAGGAGAAAGAGTGGTCCTATCTCTACCTGAGTCCTCAAGCCTTGTCCCCGATTGGTTACGATGAACAGGGGGGACACTGCAAAGGAGCTTCCAGCTGTGACCGCAATGCAGCACCCGCCGACAGTCTAAAACTGTGAGCACATTCAAGAGGATTTCTTGTAATTCGCAAGAAACTCCCCCCCCAAGCAACTGCCAGAACCGGGAGATATCACCCAGGGGTTATGGAGAATTAACCATCCCATCAAATACAGGTATGGTAATTCCACCCGGGGAAAGCTTTCACGCCGAGCTTCATCAGCGAGCAGCGCCCCAGTCATCGCCCTCAGGCCAGCTTGTATGCGACACACCATAGCAGGGAGCAAGCCCAGTCTCGCCCCAAACACCAGACGTACTGCAGGCCATAAGATATTGCGGTGAATACAATCCGCAGATGCGATACCGGGTACCACCAGTCGGCGCAGCCATATAAAGAGGAAGCCAGCCAGTTGAGCTTTCTTGGATAGAGCCCTGCGATAATGCCTTAGATAGCTGAAGGCCTTAGTACCTGCAGGATATTTTCCTATCCCTTCGACGAGGATCTGATCTGGAGCCCTAGCCTCTTCCAGGAGATCGTCGACTTCCTGAGCAGTCAGCACGCTCAGAGGATTCACAGGCTCATCCTTGACTTCCAAGACTTTCTTCGGCTGAGCAGCCCTAGCCCGGTGAAAAAAGAGGTAGGACGTCCATTTGCTGATGTGAGCCAAATCCGAGGGCTCATCATAAAAAGCGGTGCAAGCGAGGTAGTGGCACATCAGCTCCTGATACACTTCCACTACCCGAGGGTCTGAATTCCCCAACTCCCGGTTCGTGGGAACATACTCTTCGTACGGAGTATCCCCCATCGGCAGTCTCGAGATCTCTGCCATCTCGTGAAGGGCCAATCCCAACTCCCCCAGCGGAGTGGCGAAAGTCCCGATGAGCGGAATATATCGCTCAATCAGTGCCAAAAACAGGTTAGGGTTAGGAGGCAACCCAACGCTTGTAGCACTCACAGCTGCCAACAGACCGATGTTCTCCAACTCGATCCGAAAATGCTCCAGGGCCCAATCAACTAAGCGAGCCCATCGAAGATTTGTTGGGGTCATCCACCCATTGCATCGAGGATTCGCCTTGGGGTATACTCCTCCGTGCCCCATGAAATCAATACAATAGGTCGACAATTGTACCGGCTGGAGCACCAAGCTGTCTTCACTAGGGACACTGCCCGGGTACAATCCCCTGAACAATGTTACATGACCAGAAGGGCGGCTGACAAATAGGCCAGATCCTTTCTGGTAGAAGATCTTCCTCGGCCTACCGTGAAGATCGGGAGTCAGCGTCCACGACATTCTCCTGAGATGAGTAGCATGGGAGAATGCCGAGATAGGATAATCTTTCGGCATCTTGGGCAGACTCAAGACCAACTTCCCGGCAGGAAAAACCAAAAGTTCTTTCTTTGGCTTCGTTTGGGACTGCTTATCAATCATGTCCCCGAAAAGAAAGGCCGGCTTTATATACTGGTCCCCGTCTACATACGTCAAAGGCTCTCCATTAATCATGCTCAGCACCACGTCCTGAGTCGATATCAGAATTGCCCTTCCTTCGGGGTACTGGGGCCCGGAGATAGGAAATGTCACGTGTGACAGATCCTTCAAATAGTTGGAGTGCAGCATCCCGGCGGCAGAATGGGGTTCGCCCTGTCCAACCGGAGGCACCCCTGCTTGGGCAGAAGAATGAGAAGAGGAATCAATCTTCTTTCCCTTAGAGGAGGAGGATTGCTTAGAGGCCATTACTGGAAACTTTGAAGACTCAAAGAAGACTCGGAGAAGAGCTTGAACAGTCGGAGGGTTTCTTTCGAAGAAGATGGATGAAAAGTTTTTCTCTCAGAAAACTTGGGATATATATAGAGTTCGGATGGACTCCTCGGACCCCGAACCAAATCTCTTATTTAAATATTCGGTTATGATTGGGTCCTACGTCAGCCTATTATTCAGAGAAGGCGGACAGTCAGCGAATTCAAAAAGTTTTTTGCGCAAAGCAGGTCAGCAGTTCTTACGCTAAGGAGCTTTCTACGCTCGATAGCAACAGATCTACGGTTTTACGCTCGCAAGCTATAAGTCTATGGTTTTACGCCCGGATGCCTTTGTGCTCGGTAGCTTTTATGCTCGAGAGGCCATATTCCTACGACTTCATGCCAGCAGATAACAAACCGATGATTTCACGCTCGGTGGCGCTTAGTTTACGCTCAGAAGCAACAGATCCATGACTTCACGCTCGAATTTTTTTTTTTTTAGAAGCTACAAATCAACAGTTTTACGCTAAGGAACTTTCTACGCTCGGCAGCTACGAATCTACGGCTTTACGTTCAACGGCTACAAGTCAGGTTTTATGGTGTATCTTGTACAAGTCTTGTTTCATTGTTTATCTTGTGCATGAAAAGACACTGATTCTCGGGGAGACTTGATACCTTCCTAGAGAATCTTGTGCCATAGCGTACCATAGTTGGATCTACTGTACCAGTCGAGGGTGGGGAGTATTTTAGTGTAGATATGTGATCATTCCCTTCATGTACAAGTCTTATTCACATGTTAGTGTTGGTCATACACCGCACGTATGACTAGCCGGGCCATTATTCCTGTACAAGTTCCCAAGCCGATCACATGTTAAAGCTAGTACTCACACACTTAGTCATTAGGATTCTTGTTCATTGTCATATTGTTCCTTCCCGTATTTATTTACAGTATTCCCAGTATTTTCTTTATTGTGTATCTCTTGTACATATATATGTATCTTGTATATTTCTATCTATTTACTGCTACATAGTTTATATCATTGATGTAGAACTGCTGTTAGAGATGTACTTTGCTCCAATCCTGACTGGATATTTTTTTCTAGACTTTGACTTAGAGGACTTGTTTACGGCATACTTGGAGACTTGGATGTTATTGATTGCAGGTTAGATTATTTTATTGTTTAGACTTGTCTTATATTTTATATATTTTCTTCGATATCTCATCGTGCCTTAGTTTATGTGATTGAGTATTCCGTATTATATTGTGATATCTGTGTCTTCTTATGGAGTTGGATATTCATGGGAGAGTGATTAGCTAGTATTATGACCTAGACAGCGTTCTACCGTCGATGCTGCGGTGTAGGCTAGACGTACCCACGCACTCGTGCCCCTATACCGGGTGCGGGTCGTGACAAATATTTCAGGGATAAGTTAGCCTAGAACTTGGAGTAAAATCATGCTTGATGGTTTTATGAACGAATACATAAATCTTGTTGGATAACTTAGAGTTATAAACAAATATTTAGAATTGAATCTTGGCTTGGTGGTCTAGACTTGGAATGGATATATGGATACTATCAAACATGTCTTAAGGAGATAGACTATGCGAATTACTAGGCTTGTCCTGCAACTTGGATATATCGTAGATTTTACCGAATGGACTCAAACCCTGTAGAAACGAATGTGCTAATGAGAGTAGGATGATCCGTGCTCGATGTTTAGAAATCTGAGTGAAACGAGCGTGGGTAGAATACCCCGTACAAATGAATAATAGTTTGGCCTTAGGAATTGGGGCGAGCATCATGCGAAGAATTTGCACGATGAATCGTGTGCTTGAACTTGTACCTATGACCTTGTAAGCTAACCTAGTAATTAGATAGACGACCCTGTGCCGAGTGAGAGAACCTATGTGATCGACTTTAGCATATTGCATGAACAAAGCCATATAACTGGGGCAGCAAGACTTAGAGTTAGACTGGGAACGATAACATATGCTATGTTTGACCCGAACGGATGGACGCTAGTTGTTTGATCGGATAGATCGTGCTTAATGGTAGTACAAATACTTGATTCGAGTTGGAATAGAAATGACTTGGATTTTATCGACCCTATTGGAAGTATCATTGTGATTCATAAAATGAGACCCTTGAGATTTTCGTAAGTAGCTTGTCCGATTTTACTATATCTAAGTTTGGTTGAATACATGTGTTTGAGGGATGCCTTAAACGTGTGCACGATCCAAGACTCAATGATATGTGAAACTCGAGTGCTAAGACTTCGCTATCGCTAAGTTGGTAACATACATATGTTTGAAGGACGCTTTAAATATCTACACGATCCAGACTCGCGATATGCTGATCTCGAATGCTACTGCAAGTGAATATTCGCATGGACAAGTATAACGACTTATATAAGTTTGCCTCAGCCTTAGATCATCATTCTAGCTGGATCATAATATACCCCACATTAAGCAATATATGCTTCACGCTAAGGCGCAATAGAGACCAAATCAGACCGTAGATTGAATAATAGAGTCATTCAATAAGACCGACCTAGCATACACGCGACACGGCATAAGGAACGAGTAGGAGATTGTGTTTGAACGGATCTAATGGTACTGATTTCTATGCGTAGGGTAGATTTGATAGTGCGGTAGAACGGATTGTACTCAGGAAGTCTCGAGGACGAGACTTTTTCTGAGTGGTGTATAATGTAATGGCCCATTCCGCTCAAGCAGACAACCGATTCAAACGACAAAAGTGTAACGACCTCACCCGCTTTGCTCAGCGAGAAGACTCGTTTGAGGCAAAGGATTTTCTGACTTGGCTCTTCAGGAGTTTCAGCTTAGGCTTTCAGAGGCTCGCTCGGAGTATCACTCGTCCAAGACAAAATATCGCTAAGGTTGGTGTCTACGATAAACTTGTCTTTGCTTAGCTAGCACACTTAAAATATGTATGATACATGCTAGTCGCTAGGTGAATCACCCCCTGCATGCTAATAAATAATACAACGCACCTAGCTGAGGGAATAATCCCAACTTGTATTGCTTGTGTTAGAACATGGAAATAAAACTTTGCTTATATATGGACCCTCGTATGCTACCTCTGCCTTGTGAAAGTAGACCCCGCTATGCCTCGAGTTGAACATTATACTCTTTGTAGTGCACTGCTTTACTTGCTACACTGCACGCCCATAGACTACCTCTCTCGGTATGTTCCTTTACGGTTTTACTCCTCACTTTACCCTAGACTCGTGCCAACGTGAATGCTTAAGTTTCAAATATAAATGCATGCTTCCCTGCTTAGTGTAGTTTATACTTGTTGCCTCATTTTAATGCTCGTCACATAATTATGCCACAATCAAGTAACACTATCTGTACTCGTGCATGCATCTTGTTAGCCAGAAGACTATCAAATAGTCCTTCTATGCAATATGAACCTGCAAGTATCCAGGACCGTTAGTTCGCCAAGGCAGTCCCCAAATTAGGGAAATGCATTAAGGCAAGTGGAACACTGATCGAGAATCATGTCAAGTTTACATCTGAACGAAAATTATGTCAAGAAAATCAAGTATCACAGCTCGTGGAGCAATACTCGTTCAGAACAAGAATTATGGATTATCATGTCAAGATATAAATTTGGATGACCTTAGAGACTCGCATATCGCAGACAACTTGTACAAGGTGATCTTCGAATCTCAGTTCCACGGGCGGTCTTCAGAGCACTGGAGCCGATCTGAACTGGATGAAACTTCTAGTGTAGTCTTCTTGTACTGGACGAGATGGTTTATAGTGCCTCATATATTTTCTTATTGCATTCCATCCTCGTCATTGACTAGTCGTCCTTTATGGCTATGCCAGCGATAATTGTTCATATAGATAAGTCATTCTCGCTTAGCGGCTATCCGCGTGCGAGTCATTGCATCGCGTCAAGAATATCTGAAATACCTGAACGATCATGAGTATAACACACATGTACATATGGAGCACTTGAACATCTTATGCAACACACCAGATATCCGAGTAACTCCTACACCCGAAACATAACCTCGCTCACTACACTTGTGTTTGCCTGTGCAATTGCCCCTAGATTCATTATATATATACTCGTGCTAGATTTAACTTGGTTTTCCTTGGACAGGGAAGGACAAATGGAAGTTGGTAAGTCTCGCCGTGTTCCTTATATCGCACGGTACATTGCCACATGAGTTAGGATTTTATCATTGCCATAAAATTAATCCTAAGGCAAGAATAGAAAGATAACTTAATAGATAGTGCATGTTACTTATATAATGAGTTTGGATTTGTCGAGCGGGCGAGAAGCCTCCCCACCAGTACATTCATGTACTGATAACCCACCAGATTACTTGCAGGGTGCGGGAGAACCTCATTCGGTGCAGATGCCCTATTCGTGCGTGCTAACGCATGGAGTTCACTCTGGAGCCTTGGAGCGTTGTGTCCAGAACTGAAGCACATATTCAAGACATAATATTGGAACATCGCCTATGTATCATTCCACAAATGTCGCAACTTGGCATGCTTTACTATTTCAGAGAGAGAGAGGCTTGAGCGACTTGTAATCTCGGCCTAGCACTGCTTGTAACACTTGTTCAATATCAATGAAGACTTTGCTTTACTTCTGTACTTGTGTTATTTAATGCTTCCGCTATTGACAAATCTGTGAACTTGTTACCAATCGCCTATGCGTTTATTATTTTGCAGCACTCAAATAATTTATGCAACTCTGTGGCTTAGACCTCATACCGCTTATTCATATCACAGCCTTGCACGGGCGGGGCTTACGCTCGTGCGGCATCACGCCCAGATGGGTCAAGCGATCATCCCGCGGGAGTGCTATTGCGGTAATTCAGGCCTAGCGGGGACGGCCGATTTGCCTGTAGAAGATCTGGACGTGACAGCGTGTACATGTCGATGTTTTAAAAAACAAAGACCAACTCTGCAAGATGGGGATGAGTCAGCCTTATCCTCTGTATTGAGATAACGTTCCATTTTCTCCTAAATACAAACCCCAATCTATAGTCTTGTTTGTGTAGTGCCTCAAATCCCAATCCGACCGGGATGTGCACTACGTAATTGGGCTTGTGGCTAGTCCATCTGAGTCGTAGCTTAGATCTTCGGCATCTTCTTGCCACGGACGAAATGCGATGATCCTTTCCAACTCATGGAAAGGCCTCTATTGAAACGAGTCCAATAGTTTTCGTGTTTGGTTGCTTGGTTTTCTTGATTGCCGCTTTGGGATTTTGATTTGGTGTTGCTTTCGATTTGCTTGGTTTTCGCTGCTGGTTTTATCGTTTGGAGCTTTGATTCTTGGGGAGTTCGACAAGGAAGGATAGGCAAGAATTCTAATTGGTGGTCGTGCTATGCAGGTCCGCGTAACTGACGTTTGATCGTCGCTAGGCGGGATTCGTATTTCAGCTACCTTTTCCTTAACCAGTGAGTGGTTTGGACCCTTCTTTCCTACTTCTTTACCCCCACATCTCTAATGTTTCAAACGTTCACTCGATGATGCCCGGTTGGACGCCTAGGAAATCCTTACCACAATGCATGCCAGCCACTAAGAAAGGAACATGGGATTTGTAGACTAATTTTACTATATGCTTGCACCTTATAATCTGAGTTGTTTATAAAGGGAATTGGTTGTTGGTGGCGGCCTAGTGCCTCGGACGGAGTTTGGACCTATGGGATACCAAAACCGGAACACCGTATTGAGAAAATATGAACTGTTGCATGAGATATATATTGCTGCTTTACTTCTTTGTTTATTTCGATGCATTGTATGATAATATGAATTGTTCATGCATTTGCATGGTCTGGGACAACTTGTGCACAAGGTTTGGCATTTCCTCGAAACGGCTTTCCGGGGCACTGGAACCGTATCGATCCGGAGAGAAATATTTGATTCGTGCTCGTCACGATGCATTATGGGACCTCCAGCACGGCTTGCTACCCGGGCTGATAGGGCGCGCCGCTAATGCTTGAAATATGTCCCTAAGGTGTCGATCACACCAATGACCGCATAGAATAGAACACATGCTAATTTATTGTCTTGTGCAGATGGTAAGTATACTTGTGTTTCGTTGCAGGGAAGGCATGCATCGGTTGAGTAAGCAATCGATGCACTGGTTGGATTCAATGTTATTTTCATTCCTATCAAAATATGCAACTGATATAAATTGAATTCACTTGCTTCTTTATAGAAGTACATCTTAATGCATGCTCGCCCCTAATAATCTAGTATCGATTTAGTCGAGTGGGTTCATCCCGCTCACCAGTACAAGTTGAGTACTAACCCACGTTGTGGACAACTATTTCAGGCACTCAGATGGTGCAACGCTAGTGGATAGACAAGGAGGCGTTAGGAGCACCTCTATTTTAAAGTATAGTTGGAGTCAGATCATTTTGGAGGCTTGGACTTTCAACCTATACAAGGGCGTAATATATGAACGACGTGGACTATCTGATGGAGCACGCCCTGCCTTTTGAGTTATCTTTTTGTAATGCAAATCAAGCAGCCGAGAGACGCATCAATGTAAACTCTATGTAAATTACTCTTAATTATCAATGAAAAAGTATATTTCTTTCTGCACTTGTGTTCAAATATCTGTGAATGTGTTTTCTAAATTATGTTTTCAAAATGGGTTCCTATAACTGCAAGTTCTTGCCTTGTACGAGCGCAACTCCAGGCTCGTACGGCATCATGCCCCAGCGAGGACGAATAGGTTTCGTGAAGGATCCAGCGAGGACGATTGACCCTTTCGGGATCGGGGCGTGACATATTGGTATCAGAGCCTAGGCTTTACTTCCATGGGATTTCAAAAGATTATAAAGGAGTTTGATGCGCCTCTCAATTGAGTTGCGTTCGGCGTCCGCTGCATGAGATGAGTCGCCTATACAATGAGCCCATAGATACAAAATCTATCATTTTTGGAGTGTTAACAAGCTACTCTCTTTTGTAGCCATGGCAAAGAAGAACACTGCAATTGCCAGCAGTGCTCAACCCATTCAGAGCGATCCAGCAAGCTCTAGAGAATCCGCAGGAGCGGGTTCAACCGGTATGGCGGAACGGCTTATGCACCTCATGGAGGCGCAGCAACAACAAGCTGTTACCCAACAAGCTAACATACAAGCGCAGTTTGCTTCTCAACAGAAGCAAATGGATATAATGATGCAACTGATTGCATCCCTGGTACCAAGCAACGGGGCAGCCACAGGGACGCCTGTCACGCCGTCGGCCGTGGTGGTAGAAGACGAGTCAGAAGAGACTCACCCTCCAGCAAGGAACTCCTGCCGTGCGGCAGAGTTCACTAAAATGCATCTGCCAACGTTCAACGCAATAGCCTAACCGGACATGGTGATGGGGTGGATTGCTAAGCTAGAAGGACTCTTCAACCTGGTTGGCATCAGAGGATCCAAGCGAGTGGCCTGTGCATCGGTTCAGCTGGAACTGCGTGCGCATGATTAGTGGGAGGCCACGAAGCAAGGGATTTATGATGCCAATCCCAACTGTAAAATTACCTGGGAAATGTTCAAATCTGCCTTCATTGAACAATATATTCCCCGAGCCGTGCGTCAACAGAAGGAAGACGACTTCAGTAATCTGGTGCAAGGAAGTCTGTCTGTTAACGATTACGACTCAGTGTTCGCTAAACTAGCTAAGTTTGCGGGGCACTTCTTGCCTAATCAGCAGGCGTGGTGCTATCATTTTCAGAAGGGTTTGAATGACGATTTGCGTAGGGACGTCATCAACCAAAAATGTCAAACATACAGGGAATGTTATAAAGCGGCTCTGAACAGCGAGCAGATCTTTGGGCGCCCTCTCCCAAAGGCCGAGGTGCAAACCCCCCGTACCAACAACAATAAACGTCCTCATAAAATGGGAGGGTCTGGAGCACACAAGCGTTCGCATACGTCTGATAATAGGGGCCAATCCTAATCACTGAACTGCAGCCGGTGCGACAAATCAGGGCATAAAGTGAATGAATGTCGGGTACAAGGATGTTTTAAATGTGGTCGTCTGGGCCACAAACAGTTTAACTGCCGAGAGGACAAGCCGAATCAGAGCAACGAGAATCAAAATAAGGGGCCTCCAGCAAGTGATGCCAATGCTGTGCCATTAAATCCACAACGCCAGGGTACTCAAGGTCGAGTCTATGCACTGACTCGGGATGAGGCATCCGTCTCTGAAACGGTCATGACAGGTACTTTACTTTTCAGAGATTTGCCCGCTAGAGTCTTATTCGATTCAGGTGCTACGCATAGTTTCATATCTGCTGATTTTACTGTTGAACATAAATTAGCTTCTACTCCTTTAAATATGAACCTTTGCGTAAGTACCCCTTCGGGAGTCGATATGCCCGCCCATGCGATCTGTAGGGATGGTTATATTTGCATTGGAGGAAGGAAGCTTTCCTTAGATGTCATTGTACTAGACATCAAGGATTACGATATTATTCTCGGGATGGACTGGTTGGGTGCTTGCCATGCAACAATCGAGTGCGCGAAGAAGCGAGTCGTATTCCGTCTACCCGGCGAGGCAGACTTCTACTATTCATGCAGCGCTGCACCGAAGACGGCAATGGTGATATCAGCAATTTCGGCTAGGCGTATGTTGCATTCGGGCTGTGAAGGGTACTTAGCTTCTGTTTGAGACACCCGGCGAGAATGTGCAGATGCAGCTCAGGCTAAAGTCATTGCAGAATTCCTCGACGTGTTTCCAGACGAGCTGCCTGGAATGCCTCCTGATCGTGAGATCGAATTCAGCATTGACACTTTTCCGGATTCACGACCGATATCAAAGGCACCTTATCGCATGGCCCCAGCAGAGCTTAAGGAACTTAAGGTTCAGTTGCAAGATCTATTAGACCGAGGATACATTCGTCCAAGCGTTTCTCCGTGGGGCGCTCCGGTGCTGTTCGTGAAGAAGAAGGATGGATCCATGCGGCTGTGTATTGACTACCGAGAGCTGAATAAGGCGACCGTACGGAATCAGTACCCATTGCCAAGAATAGATGACTTGTTTGATCAGCTGCAAGGTGCAACAGTTTTCTCTAAAGTTGATCTCAGGTCAGGGTATCACCAGTTGAAAATCAAATCAGATGATATTCAAAAATCTGCTTTCAGAACCCGTTACGGACACTATGAGTTCCTCGTGATGTCGTTCGGTTTGACGAACACCCCTGCAGCTTTCATGGATCTGATGAACCGTGTGTTTCGGCCGTTTGTGGATAAGTTTGTAGTCGTGTTCATAGACGACATACTAATTTATTCCAAGAATGAGACGGAGCACAAGGAACACCTGAAGATCGTGCTGCAGACATTATGAGACCATCAGTTGTTCGCTAAGCTCAGCAAGTATGAGTTCTGGTTGAACAGCGTGGCGTTCCTTGGTCATGTCATCTCGGCCGAAGGAGTCGCCGTAGACCCGAAGAAAATAGAGGCGATGGTGGACTGGAAACAACCTACGTCAGCCAGCGAAGTTCGAAGCTTTCTGGGCCTAGCGGGATACTACCGTAGGTTCGTGAAGGATTTTTCTAAACTGTCCTCACCGATGACTCGCCTTACTCAGAAAGGGATTGCATACGAATGGGGTGATGACTGCGAGGCCATCTTTCGGGAACTTAAGCGGCGTCTTGTTTCAGCTCCGATTCTTGCACTTCCAGATGGGGTAAAAGAGTTTCAGATATACAGCGATGCTTCAGGACTCGGCTTAGGATGTGTACTCATGCAGAGGGATAAGGTAATATCGTACGCCTCCAGGCAACTGAAGCCGTACGAGAAAAACTACCCGACGCATGATCTGGAATTGGCGGCAATTGTGTTTGCATTGAAGTTATGGAGGCATTATCTTTATGGTGTTGCTTGCAAAATCTTTACGGATCACAAGAGCCTCAAGTACATATTCACCCAGCGGGAATTGAACCTCCGGCAGCGGCGTTGGCTAGAACTTATTAAGGACTATGACCTAACAATCGCGTATACACCGGGCAAGGGAAACGTCGTTGCTGATGCTCTGAGTCGAAAGCACGTAGGCTCGTTATCTATAAACAACCGTTTACTTCGAGATCTTGAGGCGATGGGCATTGAGTTTCGAGTTCGGCATCAAGGAGTGCAGCTGGCACCACTCTATCTTGAACTGGGTTTACGGGATAAAATTAAATCAGCTCAGGAGGGCGATCAGTTCTTAGCGAAGGTACGCAGATTGATCTCGACGGGGAAGACGTCTGACTTTGTGGCAGATGAAGATAGGGCCTTACAGATGAAAGGAAGGCTATGTGTTCCTAGCGACCCAGAACTCCGAAGGGAAATTATGGCGGAAGCACACTACGCGAAGTATTCTTTACATCCGGGGAGCACTAAGATGTACAAGGACTTGTGCGAGACCTTCTGGTGGCACGGTATGAAGCGGGATGTGGCGACCTTTGTGTCACAATACATGGCCTATCAACAGGTTAAAGCTGAACATCAGAGGCCCGGCAGGGAGCTTCAGAACCTCGCTATTCCCGAATGGAAATGGGACAACATCACTATGGATTTTATTGTAGGATTTCCGAAGATGCCACGGGGGCATGATGCGATTTGGGTCATAGTTGATCGTTTGACCAAATCAGCCCACTTTCTTCCCATAAAAGTTATTTGGAGCGTCGATCGGTTAACACAAATTTACATAGATGAGATTGTCCGATTATACGGAGTACCTGCCTCAATCGTCTCTGACCGTGACGGACACTTCTTATCTCGTTTCTGGACTAGTCTACAGGCTGCTTTGGGGACCAAGCTACAGTTCAGTACCGCATATCACCCGCAGACTGACGGACAGACAGAGAGGACAAATCAGATACTTGAAGATATGTTACGGCTGTGTGCTATTGATTTAAAGACTAGTTGGGACACGCATCTTCCATTGGCAGAGTTTGTGTACAACAACAGCTACCAATCAAGCATCCAGATGGCACCGTACGAAGCACTATATGGGCGAAAGTGTCGATCTCCAATCTGTTGGGACAAAGTTGGAGAGCGGCAGGTACTCGGGCCAGAGCTGGTAGAGCAGGCAGTTGAGAAAGTTCGCTTGATTCGGGAAAGACTCTGCACAGCACAGAGCCGACAGAAAAGTTATGCTGATGTACATAGAAGGCCTTTGGAGTTCATGGTGGGGGATCATGTCTTCTTGAAAGTGACGTCGATGCATGGTGTGATGCATTTCGGCGTGAAGGGCAAACTGAGTCCCCGGTTTGTCGGCCCCTTTGAGATATTGGAACGAGTGGCAGCTGTGGCGTACCGGATTGCACTGCCTCCCGCCTTGGCAGAAGTGCATGATGTATTCCACGTTTCTCAGCTCCGGAAGTATGTGCATGACCCTAGTTATGTGGTTAGCTTCGAGCAATTGAAATTGCGTACGGATTTGTCATACTCAGAGGAGCCGGCACAAATTCTGGGTCGTAAGAAAAAAGTACTTCGTAACCGTACGATGTCCTTGGTTCGCATGCTATGGCGGAACCATTCTGTTGGGGAATCAACTTGGGAGATGGAATCGGAGATGAAGGAGAAGTATCCTTCATTGTTCATTCAGTCGGAGGTAGGGCCTTGTTCTTAAGTTTTGGGTCGGCCTTGTTCTTAAGTTTCGGGTCAAAACTTTTTTATTAGTGGTATATTATGTAGTGCCTCAAATCCCGATCCGACCGGGATGTGCACTACGTAATTAGGCTTGTGGCTAGTCCGTCTGAGTCGTAGCTTAGATCTTCGGCATCTTCTTGCCATGGACGAAATGCGATGATCCTTTCCAACTCATGGAAAGGCCTCTATTGAAACGAGTCCAGTAGTTTTCGTGTTTGGTTGCTTGGTTTTCTTGATTGTCGCTTTGGGATTTTGATTTGGTGTTGCTTTCGATTTGCTTGGTTTTTGCTGCTGGTTTTATCGTTTGGAGCTTTGATTCTTGGGGAGTTCGGCAAGGAAGGATAGGCAAGAATTCTAATTGGTGCTCGTGCTGTGCAGGTCCGTGTAACTGACGTTTGATTGTCGTTAGGCGGGATTCATGTTTCAGCTACCTTTTCCTTAACCAGTGAGTGGTTTGGACCCTTCTTTCCTACTTCTTCACGCCCACATCTATAATGTTTCAAACGTTCACTCGATGATGCCCGGTTGGACGCCTAGGAAATCTTTGCCACAATGCATGCCAGCCACTAAGAAAGGAACATGGGATTTGTAGACTAATTTTACTATATGCTTGCACCTTATAATCTGAGTTATTTATAAAGGGAATTGGTTGTTGGTGGCGGCCTAGTGCCTCGGACGGAGTTTGGACATATGGGATACCAAAATCGGAACACCGTATTGAGAAAATATGAACTGTTGCATGAGATATATATTGCTGCTTTACTTCTTTGTTTATTTCGATACATTGTATGATAATATGAATTGTTCATGCATTTGCATGGTCTAGGACAACTTGTGCACAAGGTTTGACATTTCCTCGAAACGGCTTTTCGGGGCACTGGAACCGTATCGATCTGGAGGGAAATATTTGATTCGTGCTCGTCACGATGCATTGCGGGACCTCCAGCAGGGCTTGCTACCCGGGCTGATAGGGCGCGCCGCTAATGCTTGAAATATGTCCCTAAGGTGTCGATCACACCAATAACCGCATAGAATAGAACACATGCTAATTTATTGTCTTGTGCAGATGGTAAGTATACTTGTGTTTCGTTGTAGGGAAGGCGTTCATCGGTTGAGTAAGCAATCGATGCACTGGTTGGATTCAATGTTATTTTCATTCCTATCAAAACATGCAACTGATATGAATTGAATTCACTTGCTTCTTTATAGAAGTACATCTTAATGCATGCTCGCCCCTAATAAGCTAGTGTCGATTTAGTCGAGTGGGTTCATCCCGCTCACCAGTACAATTTGAGTACTGACCCACGTTATGGGCAACTATTTCAGGCACTCAGACGGTGCAACGCTAGTGGATAGACGAGGAGGCGTTAGGAGCACCTCTATTTTGAAGTATAGTTGGAGTCAAATCATTTTGGAGGCTTAGACTTTCAACCTATACAAGGGCGTAATGTATGAACGACGTGGACTATCTGATGGAGCGCGTCCTGCCTTTTGAGTTATCTTTTTGTAATGCAAATCAAGCAGCCGAGAGGCGCATCAATATAAACTCTATGTAAATTACTCTTAATTATCAATAAAAAAGCATATTTCTTCCTGCACTTGTGTTCAAATATCTGTGAATGTGTTTTCTAAATTATGTTTTCAAAATGGGTTCCTATAACTGCAAGTTCTTGCCTTGTACGAGCGCAACTCCAGGCTCGTACGACATTACGCCCCAGCGAGGACGAATAGTTTTCGTGAAGGATCCAGCGAGGATGATTGACCCTTTCGGGATCGGGGCGTGACAGTTTGAAGACAGGATATCATCGAGCTAATATATTAATTACTTCAATATAATGATGGCTCATCTGTGAAAATATGATGCTCTTTTTTCCAGATTGTTCGTAGGATGCTTGGCCGACATAGCCTATGATTGGTATCATAGTTTACCTGATAACTGCATATCCTCGTTTAATGACATAAAGTATCTTTTTCTCTCACAATTCTATGAGGGAGGCTTGGATATGACGATGTCCTCACTCATCGATATCAAACAGAAGGAGAAGGAATCTGCTCGTGAATTTGTTGAGCATTTCAGGCAGGCAACTCTGAAGTTATTCCCCGGTATTCCATACTCCGTATTCGTTGATACATGCAAAAAGAACCTACTGCCTATAGTAGAGTTTTGGACGGATCTAAGTCAATTTGAAGACTGGATGACATTCATCATCGGGGCCAAAGCTGCTGAAGGTAACACGAAGAATTAACGTAATTTGGGGTTATAAATGACCAATGCTGAAGGAAAGCGCCCCTCCAATAGTGCGAATAATTCTAACAACAAAGAAAAGGAGGCATTGCCAATAAATATGTCAAAGTGACCTACCTCTCCTCCATCACAAAAACCTCCAGAGTCTTTCAGCCGAAGGAAGAATATTCCTTTGACGAGAGCGATATCCACAGCATTTTTGAATACTTGATAAAAAAGCAACAAGTTGTAGTTGCCTGACATCAAGCGACCAAATGAGGCTGGTAAAACAGATGACCCAAAATATTGCTTGTACCACCGATATATACATCACCCTACCAAGGCTTGTTATGTCTTGAGAAGGAAGATATAATAGTTGATAGATGCTAAAGCTATCACCCTTCACAACGAATAGAAGTCAGTCACTGCCAATATGGTGTCTCTTTAATTTGGCGACTTTCCATCAGAAGAAGTCTCAAACGGCGTCATCATAATATCTCGAGCTACGATGAATGTAGAAAATCTTCCGCTTCCTCGAAGTAAAATAGAAGAATTGGTGCCTCTTACCACAGATGATGGCGAGATTATGTGGATTCATCCCGACCTACTATTAGATTGGGACCAGGGAGCAACATCTTCCAATACAAAATCCAAGAAGGGTTAGAATTATAAATTATACAATATAATTTCTTCAGATCACCACTGGGACAGAGATTAAGATCAATATTAAGAAGATGTATCTCTCGAGAGGAGATTTTAAAATTTGAACATTATCGCACTAAGTTTTACATGCAAACTTCGCTTGACACGTCGGCAATGGTCCATGATTGGTAGTGTTCTGCTGTATAGGGCACACTAAATCTTCAGTGCTTATGAAGGTATTCCTACACTAATTCCTCCTCCTCCTTCTGCAACCATTAGAGCAACTCAGGTGCTTGAGGATGATCATCCCCAATTTTATCGATACAACTAGCAATCTGTACGCTTGATGCAAAATATAGGGTATAACTTGTATGGTCAGTAGAATATTAGACAACTTTCGAAGAGATGAAGAAGTGGTTGATCTCGGCACCGATCTTAGCACTTCCAATAGGATCAAGAGGATTCACAATATATTGTCATGCATCAGGAAAGGGTCTTGGATGTGTTCTGATGCAACATAGGAGAGTGATAGCGTACGCATCGTGGCTGCTTCGAGATCATGAGTGATAGCGTATGCATTGCAGCAGTAATATTTTCCCTCAATTGGTGGAGGTTTTACTTATATGGTGATCGAGTGGAGATATTACAAATTATAAGAATTTGAAATATGTGTTCACCTAGAAGGACATGTATATAAGGCAGATAAGATAGTTAGAATTATTGAAGGATTATGACATGGAGCTCCATTATCACCCCGGTAAGGCAAATATGGTAGCCGATGCTCTTAGCAGAAGAGGTGGAGCATTCACATTAACTACTCAGAAGCATAGTTTAGAAGATCTTCAAGGGATGGGTATCGAGATAGTGATCCCATAAGACGGAGGAGTTTTGGCCAGTCTGCAGATACAGTCTACTTTGGTAGACAGAATCAGGACAGCTCAGACAAGAGATTCGCGGATCCAGAAGTTACGCGCAGAATGCGAGTCTGGATTAAGAAATGAGTTAACCATTTAAAGTGACAAGAAATTGAGATTCAGGAATTGTCTTTGTGTGTCAAGTGTAGATATTAGACAAGAAATCACGACTGAAGCTCACAGTTCCCAGTATTCTATTCACCCGGGTGGCACAAAATATATTAAGATATTAAGCAGAACTTCTAGTGGAACAGGATGAAGAGGGAGATAGCACATTTTGTATCCCGATGCTTGATATGTTAGCAAGTTAAAGCAGAGCAACAGAGGCAGGAAGGATTGTAACACCCTCTCCTTATACCAAAATGGAAATGGGAGCATATTACTATGGACTTTATGATCGACTTACCTAGATTCCCTACTAGTCGAGATAAAATTTGGGTAATAGTGGATCGGCTCCCGAAAGTAGCACATTTCCTTTCCTTTGGATTGGGACAGTCCACGAAACAGTTGGCAGACATGTACATATGGTAAATTGTGAGGTAATATGGTGTACCAGTAAGCATAGTATCAGATAGAGATATAAGGTTCACTTCTCATTTTTGAAAAAGCTTTAACGAGAGGCTGGGTACCAAGTTACGGTTTAGTACTGTATACCATTCCCAGACAAATGGACAGTCCGAGAGGACCATCCAGACTCTAGAAGATATGCTACAAGCCTGTACCTTAGACTTTGGAGGATCATAGGAGAATCATCTATACCTGGTAGAGTTCTCATATAATAACAGTTACCAGGCCAGTATCAAGATGACACCTTTTGAAGCATTGTATAGAAGAAGATATTGGTCACCGCTAGCTTAGAATGACATTGAAGAGCAAAAAATATTAGGCCAGGAAATGATTTCTCAGACTGTAAAATTCATCAAGCAAATCAGAGAGCGACTGCGAGTTGCGCAAGATCAGTATTATCATTGGGCCAATCAGCATCGTAGGCCTCTGGAGTTTCATTTTGGTGACCACGTATTTTAAAAAAAATTCCTACCCGGGGAGTCATTAGATTCATGGTTCGCGAGAAGCTTAGTCTGCGATACGTTGAGCCGTTTAACATTCTCGAGCGGGTGGGGGATATTGATTATCGTCTTGCCCTTACGCCTTTGCTTGGTGAGGTACATAACGTATTTCATATATCTCATTTCCGTAGGTATGTCCTAAACCCAAGCCATGTCCTCGACCATTCTGAGCTAGTCGTTGGTACAGACTTGTCATACAAGGACCAACCCATGTCTATCTTGGACCAAAGAGAGAAGGTGCTCAAGAACCAAACTATCCGTCTTGTCCGTGTTGCTTGGTGGCATCACTCTTTAGGGGAGTCAACATGGGAGCACAAGGATAATATTCGGTCTCGATATCCGTACCTATTTGACTCACAAGGTATATTTCTTCTTATGCATTCTTGGATTCTGTGATCATTGATCACCTTGCTTGAGTGATGTTGATTTCTTATGTGCTGTATTGCTTGCTTGTATGGTTGTCTGTGTAGTTGCTTGTGGTTAGTTGTGCTTATCCGGATATTTTTAGCTTGTATTGGGTATGAAATTCTGAGGATGAAATTTTTTTAAGGTGGGTAGAGATGTCACTCCCCTTTTTCGGCGTATTTGGGGTGCCCCTGACTTTGGCGCACTTTCAGTGCATTTCCTTGCTTAGAGCACTTTGGCACGTTCTTCTCATGTTTCGGGTCGATTTTTGAAGTTGGCATACCCTCGTTGTCCTTGTTTTGGTTAGGGTTGTGATGTATGGCTTGGATCGGTTAGGTGTGATCCAATGGTTCACAGTCAACCCTAGCATTATATATAAATCCTCTTGTCTTCTTCTCTCTCCTCATTATTTCACTCTTCTTGCTTCCTCTTGCTCTTTCTACATACGCAAGTACACCTTGCAAATATGAAGAAACAACATCTTGCTATAGATTTATATTTTGTCATTTTAATTAGTTCTTTATATGCATGTGGTGTTCTTGACTAGTTTTAGTTCTTGGTATTTTTGTTTTTGTAGATGGAGTTGGTGTAGATCTAAGTTTTCTATGGGTTTTATGACTATATTTTCCTAGGGATTGACCTCCCAAAACTATGTATCTTTGAAAACACCTTGGCTCATGTGGTGGAGCATTTGATTTGAGTTGATTTTGTCTTTAGAGTTCTCTCGAGGATTTGGTACACAAAATAATCGGGAACCCACTGTGGGTACTGTCCCGAGAAGAAGATGAATAGTACTTACCAAAGTGTGTGCATGAGGACCCCTCATTGGTGTAGAAATACACATAACTCGACTTGGGCGAACTTTGTATTACCCGCTTCCCGCGCGCACCTTGGTGCATCATCTCCTCACTCTTGAGGATGTGCACCCATACATTCCCATTGAAGTGTTGGTGCACTCTTCTCAATAATTTCCCTAGGAGCACTTTTAGTGTGTTTCCTCTGAGATCCATTTTCATTAAGAAAGTGCGCTAAAGTACGCCAACCAATTTGGGCATACTTTTTGATCCGTTCTCACGACCCACACCCGTTGTGAGGGCACGAGTACGTGGGTACGTCCAACCTACACCACAGCATCAGAGGTAGAACGTTTTCTAGGTCAACAATACTATCTATCAATATCTCACAATATAATAATATAGCGGGTCAATGATAGCCTTAACTCTAAATAGAGGACAAAATAACAATATAATATGATAGTCAATACTCAATCACAATAACTATAGGAAGATAATGACACGATATCAAATAGAATAATAGAAATGACAAGATTCACAAACTACAACCAATATCCAAGTCTACTAGCCTATCAACAAAACACAAATAGTCTCAAATATAGATAACATGCCAAATGTCTAAGCTGGAGACATATCCAGTACAATAAGGTAAACTAGCTAAGTTTCTGCTAATACTAGCTGAACCTCCTCAACGGCTGGTACTAGATCCTCCTGTAATAGAGGCGCTATCTTAGCTGGCTCGTCGTCATGTGGGTCGTAATGTGTAGGACACCAGTCCTCTAAATAATCATCTAAAAAATATATCCAGTCAGGATTGGAGCAAAGTGCAACCCAATAACACTTCCAATAAATGATAAAAGATATAAAATAGTAATAACAATAAAATAAATGATAGAGAGTCACTAAGATAGTAAACATCACGACAAGGGAATATCACGACAAGTATTGGAAATAACTAAGAGCAATATGATAAGAATAATCACTTTAAAGAACTAAAAGTAAAAAAATATAACAATAAGTGCCTTAAAATATTAGTAAGATATGTGATACATTTGGGCCTAGCACGATTTAAAAATAAAGGGAACTAGCTCAACCACATGTGTAATGCATGATTGGCTAGTTTTCACGGGTTACACTACTCCACGGGCTACAAGATATGATCACATATCCACTAATACTTTTTCTGCCACAACTAGTACACAAATCAAAATTATGACACGTTATAACACATAAATCATGATGCACGGTCTATAATATCATGCACTATAATAGCATGCACAATGATCACGGTCTATATAATCACGAAGATATCACGGTAATAACTGAGTAATCATGAAGAACGATACAGTAATCACTGAGTAATCACGAATAATAACATCTCATGACGGGGATCCAAGTATACCAATCCGTGTAATCAATATATCAAGAATTAAATATCTCAATACTAAATACATATAACATAGAGAATATCAAATATGGAAACTATCAGAGAATGTACTCGCCTGTGGTCCAGAACAATGAATATCAAACTGTGTCCGTATTGGTGCCTCAAAGATCTAAATATGAAATATCAATTCAAAACAGTATTTTGGAATCATAAATATGCTATACTAGCTTGAAACTATGTCTCTAAGTCAACACTAGGTCCAACCTAACTAGCTAACACTAAGGCCCAATAATACTAATACTAATAACAATAACAATAATAATAAATATTCCTACTAATATAATTACCAAAAAAATTATTATCATCAACAAGTGATAATTGGAAGGCAACAACAAGGAGCTCGACATGAATTACAAATTAGAAGGCAACAGAAAGCAACAACGAGCTCGATTCAATCCAATTCACAAGAATTGCAAATCTATAACATCACCAGGGAAGGCTGTCACGACCCGCACCCGGTTAAGGGCACGAATGCGTGGGTACGTCCAGCCTACGCCGCAGCATCGGCGGTAGAACGCTGTCTAGGTCAAGTACTATCTATAAAATCTCACGCTAGTATCCAACTCCATAAGGAGACTCGGATAACACTATGAAAATATTAACAACATACTCAATCACCACTACAGCACGATAGGAATTTGAAGAAACAAAAGAATACAACACAAGTCTAATGACAAAAATAATCATACCTGCAATCATTAACTTCCAATCCCCAAGTATGTCAGAACCCAGTCTACTAAGGTCACAGTCTGGAAAAATATTTCCAGTCAGGAAGGAGCAAAGTACATCTCTAAATAGCAGTTCTATATGAATGACATAAACTATGTAGCAGTTCTAGATGGAAATATACCAGATGCATGTACAGGTACGAGAAATGTACAATGAAGAAATACTGAAAAAATACTGTAAGTAACTGCAGGAAAAGAAACAATATGTCCATGAGCAAGAACCTATGACTAAGTGTGTGAGTACTAGCTTTAACATGTGATCGGCTTGGGAACTTGATCAGGCTGGTTACATGTGATTAGCTACGATTCACGAAGGTCAGGCTAACCTGTTGGTTAGCTATGATGCATGTAGAGGTCAGGCTAATCACACGTAACAGCTATGAGGCACTGAGATGGTCAGGCCGCACCCGACGTGAGATGTGGGGTGAGCTATGATGCATGGAAAGTTGGGTATGATCACATATCTACACTAAAATACTCCCCACCCCCGACTGGTATAGTAGATCCAATCATGGTACGCTATGGCACGGGATTCCCCAGGAAGGTAGCAAGTCTCCCCGGGAATCAGTGTCTGTACATGCACAAGATAACAAGGAAACAAGTCTTGTACAAGCTACACCATGAATAAGGAATAACATCTCATGACGAGATCCGTGTATACCAATCCGTGTAACCAACGTGTCAAGAACATGGATATTTACACTAGATACAGTGAACATAGGAGATATCATAAATTAGAAACTAATCAGAGAATGTACTCGCCTCGGGTCCTTAGCTGGTAAAACCAATGTCCTGTCCCAGAGTATCGTCTGGAGGATGCAACAGTCCTAAAATATATCAATACAACATTTGCATCAGGTGCTACACTAACACATCACAAATACATGAACTCAGGGCTCTGCCAGGTATGGCACTAGTCCACTAGGGTCATCTAGTAGGGATACGTATATCAATACACATATTATTAATTATCATTAATACTTACAATATATATACATGCACCAATTTAAATGTATTTACAATATATATTTGATTTATACTAGTTGAACATTATATATGTATACTCATACATATACTAAAATACATTTTTAAAATATATATATATATATGTGTATTGTCAAGGTTATTACTAAAATAAATACTAGTACATCACATTAAATACAAATACAATACATTAATTGTATGTACAAGATATATATATACACACTTATACTAATTATACATATTTGAAAATATATTAAGTACATATATATATACAAAATATATACATATACTAAACATTATATATTTTATACCAAAATACCTACATATATATATATTAAAGGAATACACATATACATATTATACTATACCAATCAAAACGTATATAATATATATATATAAGTGTCTCTTAGTAATTGTACAAAATACGTATGTGTGTATATACTCTAATAGATGTATATAAATATATATATTTTTATACGAAAATACATATTTGTATATATATATATATATCAATCAAATATATTTCATACATATTTAACTTATCAGAGAATGTACATAATGCTACACTTCTCAAGGTGATCCCAAATGAAATAGCAGTTAGTTCCAATGGGTCCGGAGCAGTTAAAATAGCTAGAATCTATATAAGGAAGTCCAAGATCGGAGTTCGGCACGAAAATCGAGATAAGGATACCGAGTCCTCAATACATAGAGAAAACACCTTAATTTAATGAAAATTATTTCGAAATTATTTGAACAATAATTGTTAAAACTTTCCTTTCGAACAAAATTACACTTAAAAGTTTATTTATAAAAAAATCTAGAATTTATGCAAAAGCCAATGTATTTATATCTCTAGTAATTTTGGTCACCAGCCCAAAGAACATATTTTTGATCTCATTTTCATTATTGAAACTATATTTCTAATTAATAATATAAACCCCAAAAATTATTATATTTTACATAATCAAAAATTATTATATATATACATACTAAATTCACACATAACTAAATTCATACATTAAAACAATAAAACTAATTATATTGTTTATTACTAACAAATTACATGAAATTACTAAACTACTCATATAATAACTAACTGATTAATTAATAATTACTGATTAATAATTTAATTAACTACTGATTATATACTAAACTAAACTAATACATGAATTACTAACTAATTACATTAATTTACTAGACTAATTATATTTATTTACTAAATTAATTACAAATTAACTAAACTTAATTATAAGTTAATTTAACTATTACTTATACTATTGATTATAATCAATTGATTAATATCATATATTACCTAACTTCACCCCAAATGTTCAGAACCAAAGAGGGAAAGGGAAGAAGAGGCTCACGAGGGGGTTTCCGTTCGCCGGCGCGGGGACGTCCGCCGGGGTCGGCGCAGGGGGCTCCGTCGAGGTCACGCGGCTTCGACAGATGCTGAGACGGCGGCGTCGCTCGGCTCGAGGCGATCCGAGGCGGCGGTCGACGGCTCGACGAGGGGTGCTCGGCTTCAGCGGCGGTGCTCGGTTCCAGCGGCGGCGGCGGCGGCTGTCGAACTCGGCTCGAGGGTGAGGTGGTCTGAGGCTCCAGCGGCGGCGGAACTCGAGGGCGGCGGTCTTGCATCCACCGGCGCTCGATGGATCTGGGCGGCCGCCGGCGCTCGTCGAAGTTAGGTTAGGGTTAGGTTCTGGAGATGTGTCGGGGTCTGGGTTCGTGTCCGGGCTGGACACGATGGTGGTGCTGTGTGGTATGGGGTGGATGTGTCCGGGCTGGACACGAGGGTTTGCTGTGTACAGTGGAGGAGGTGGTGTCCAGATGGTGTCAGACACGAAATTGTAATATTGTAATAACTGGACACAGAAAGAATGAATGGATACGGTGGGACACCCGGGGTCGGACCCGAGGCCAACACGGCTGACACGGTGATGCTGGACACACGGACACGAGCACACAAAATGGTGGTGATGGCTTATTGGCTTGTGGGGATTTGTGAGGGCTAGCTAGGGTTTCTTGGGAATTGTGAGAATGAGACTTTAAATAGGGAAAGGGTGTGGGATGAAGGGTGAGGGTTGGCCCAAATAACAAATGGCCCAAGATCATACATGAATAAATTCATGTGGGAAAAATGAGGGTGAAATTGGAAGACGGTAAACTGGTAATTTAATAAAAATATTATAATTTAAGAAAATGTTTTAGGAGGCTTCCAAGGCTAACTGATTCTAAATTAGCCACTAATAAATCCATATTTGCAAAATCTTAGAAAGTATGAAACGTATTTATTTACTATCCCAATAAATATAAAATTTATTTTGAAGAAACAACTAGTCTTATAATAATTTCATCAAATAAATAATTTTATGATTTCAAGCCAATAAACATTTGAAACTAGAAAAATATATATATTATTATTTATTTATTTATTTTGTAATACATCGACATTTAGAAAAATGATTTTTATAAAAGATTTTTAAATAACCTTCTACAATCAACCATTGTTTAAAAATCAAATAATATTTTCAAAGAGAAAATATTTAATAAACTTGATATTTTAAAATTAATTTAAAATCTAAATATTTTGGGAATTTGGAAATCGGAGGTTACAAGTCTACCCACCTTAGAAAAATTTCGTCCTCGAAATTTAGGATTCTCAATAATTGCCTTTACTCATCATATTATTTCTATCAAAATTTAAAGTTCAAACCAATTAATCATGAAGTAATTCCATATTGCTATTTCACAACCTTTCAAAATTCTATATCATCATATTCCGGAAAATCTTCAAGTTTCAAAATCAAATTCAAATTTTTATCATAATCTCCTCCCGAATTTAAGTTCGTATCTAATACCAAAGGATTTAATATCCAATCCTCCAATTGAAATCCAATCAATGCATATTTATAAAACTTAAAAATCTGTATCCCAAAATTTAAATTTTAAACACTCATCAATCATCTTACTCCTCTAACTCAATTTCAATTGATGCTTATTCCAATCTAACTCCTCATCCCAAGAATTGAATTCGACACTATTCCATTTACGATTTTATTTCCTGATTTTTTTCTTTTTCCTCAAATACTCAACGATGCGATGCTTCCAGAATCTTCAATGCAATATTCTTAATATATAAAATTTCTATCTTGTAATCAAATAGATAAAATGATAATCTCTCAAATTTCTCAAATTTTTCTTTTTTTTTTTTTTTTTCCTCAATTTTTTTTTTTTTTTTTTTTGCTCTGTGAATTTCTTAATTCCCCATTTAAGTTAATGTTTGTCCTCGAATTTTATCATACCTCGATTTTTGCAAAATTAATGATCCATCTACTCTGTTATAACAATCCCATAAATTCTTTATTTAAATTAATGCGCATCCATAATTTAATCATCTTGTCCCTTTTTGTCGGTCATAACCTTGTCATAGACCTTTGCTATGGTCAAAAAACCCTAATGATCATGGTTTAAGAAAACTCTACCTACAGCCATGCAATTTAAGAAAAAATATATAGGTCATGTATCTTGTCATGGTATTTCAGTCTCTGTTAAGGTGTACCACTAGCTACAATCAATCAAAAATCACAAATACAAACTATGATACTAGGGAATCAATTAATCAGAAGACAAAAACAACATGAGAAAAAGAAAGAACCTGCTAACATATTACTTGCGGTATCTGCTATCAAACGCTTAACTCTAGCACATTCACTAACTAATTCCTATTCATGTACACTGGTACCCATATCAACTATTCATTAATCCACAAAATCCATGAATACATCCGTATTGCACACCTGTTTATTAATACCAAAATCTGATGCCAAGAATCTCTAATATAACCATGATTCAATAATGCATCCAAGTGGATACCTCTATCTCTTTAGTACCATACTCTCTGTCAGTTCCCGTTCCTACTACAATTGTTCATACTAGTCGTTCTCCTCACTCAAGGGCACGCCAAGTGTAACACATCATACTAAATACTGTTCTTTCCAATACAACTTTAAATGGATACCCAAATCAGTCTGCGGTGCCATCTCAATCCTGCTAAAGTTATCAGATCCTTACACATGTATATCATCTACTCATATATTAATTATTAATATTTCTCATCTACCAAAATTAATTCTCAAAAATAATCATCAAGGTTCAACTCCTCGATCAACTTAAAATAAATGCATATGCCTCTCCAAAGTCAAATACTCAACATCGAATAAAATTTTAATCACTTCTAAAATCTTTGTAGTCTTAACCATGTTTATTGAATTCATATTTGAAATCCTCAAAAATTTAATGACAAAATCTCAACTCCTCAATCATTCTAAAATACAATCTTATTTCCACCTTTTAATTTATAATTCCACAGTGTACATATCGGTGCTCACGGTCTCTGATACTCAAGGTGCACTCAATGCATCTAATGTCTATAACGGTGTACTAAAATTGTACTGCCTGAATCACTTGCACCATTATCTCCAATGATCAAAGTTATCATCACCTGTAATTTCTTTCATGATTTTCAATTTATGTCAACTGGTATATCATCTAATTATCATCATACAGGGTGATCACTGTTATTAACGTCATTCTTGACAAATCCTTGATATAGAATCATTAGCACTCTTGGTATTATATCACTAGCTTCATTAATGGATCATTCATCAAGCTCAGTATAACTCATGATTATATGTATCTACTATAACACTCATGTTTCTTTACTCTCATGGGCATGTATATGGTTCCTCATCTCGATGGTTGTATAGGTATTTTCTTTTAACCTTTTTCAGCCTGTTAAACTGATCTGTGATACGCCTCACCATTTTTATTACCAACTCTGATATGACTCTACTCATGACACCTCATTATATCTCCTCATGCATATAAATTTCTTTACCTTTAACACACCCGATATCAATTATCAGATTGAACGTCATGCTCCATTAATTCTTAACACAATTTCTTGGATACTTAAATGTTCACGTAGATCATCCAATTGCATAATCATGATTATCCAGGACGGGTATGTTGGCTCTGATACTAACTCTTGAACTATCACTGATACTCTATACTCTCCTTCTACTCACAGTCTCTAATGACCTTATCCTAGAACCATTGTTACAAGGTACTATGCTATGGGTTAATTCTAGATCAAGGCCTACTGCTCACATGTCCAACTAGGAAACACTTATAACTCACTAACAACACTCGACCAATACTAACACAAGACACAAACAAAATTACAAGTCACTAATTATCATACTTAACAAGGAACCCTCAAGGAATAGAAGCTCAAAAGGAATTGGATTGAGGACAGAAGGTATCTTTACTGCTAGTAAAGAAAAGAAGCGATGGAACAAAGTCCTGGAATAACAGAAATAGATAAGTCTTGAGATGATATTTTAAGAACCAATTTAAGATACAACCTGATAATCATACACGTCTGTCAGAAATCATGACACACAGAATCCTCGCCGCGCCAGTAAGCATAGATGCGATAAACGACAGGTTCCGTAACTAAGGTATGCAACTCTATAATCACGTCATCTAGAATCTTCGCCACGCCAACCGGTATGGCTGCGAAAGACTCTAAGCTTCATAACTATAGTATGTACATCCAAGTCAGGTTCCTACGTTCTCGTCACCACAGCTAATATGGCTGCGATAAACTCTAGGGTCCATAACCAAAGTAGACGTTTTACCCTTCTCACTGTCCTCATCAATATATGTTATCAGATGATACCATAAATTCTAGTCCGTAAAATTCATCTCAATTTGAAATCAACTCAACAACGATACCAGGAATTAAAGTTAACAACTGGTCAACAAGAATCAAACTTAACAATGATACCAAGAATTTAATTTAATAACTGATCAATAAGGATCAAGTTCAATAACAACAAGCGAAAGTGGACGGAAACAAGGAAAGATTTAAATTGTAAATTATAATAAGATTCTCAAGGGGTCATCCCAGGAATCTCTCAAGAATTTGTGATTGAGTATCCTCTCTCATCCTAGTATCCTATGACCTATATTCTATAGCAGGTACGTAGTAGTACAACTATGACGTCGCACTACTACGATATCGCACAACTTGCGAAGTCAGACCTGCATGGGCCACCAATAAAAACGTGTTACGACCCGCACCCGGTTTAGGGCACGAATGCGTGGGTACGTCCAGCCTACGCCGCAGCATCGGCGGTAGAACGCTGTCTAGGTCAAGTACTATCTATAAAATCTCACGCTAGTATCCAACTCCATAAGGAGACTCGGATAACACTATGAAAATATTAACAACATACTCAATCACCACTACAGCACGATAGGAATTTAAAGAAACAAAAGAATACAACACAAGTCTAATGACAAAAATAATCATACCTGCAATCATTAACTTCCAATCTCCAAGTATGTCAGAACCCAGTCTATTAAGGTCACAGTCTGGAAAAATATTTCCAGTCAGGAAGGAGCAAAGTACATCTCTAAATAGCAGTTCTATATGAATGACATAAACTATGTAGCAGTTCTAGATGGAAATATACCAGATGCATGTACAGGTACGAGAAATGTACAATGAAGAAATACTAAAAAAATACTATAAGTAACTGCAGGAAAAGAAACAATATGTCCATGAGCAAGAACCTATGACTAAGTGTGTGAGTACTAGCTTTAACATGTGATCGGCTTGGGAACTTGATCAGGCTGGTTACATGTGATTAGCTATGATTCACGAAGGTCAGGCTAACCTGTTGGTTAGCTATGATGCATGTAGAGGTCAGGCTAATCACACGTAACAGCTATGAGGCACTGAGATGGTCAGGCCGCACCCGACGTGAGATGTGGGGTGAGCTATGATGCATGGAAAGTTGGGTATGATCACATATCTATACTAAAATACTCCCCACCCCCGACTGGTATAGTAGATCCAATCATGGTACGCTATGGCACGGGATTCCCCAGGAAGGTAGCAAGTCTCCCCGGGAATTAGTGTCTGTACATGCACAAGATAACAAGGAAACAAGTCTTGTACAAGCTACACCATGAATAAGGAATAACATCTCATGACGAGATCCGTGTATACCAATCCGTGTAACCAACGTGTCAAGAACATGGATATTTACACTAGATACAGTGAACATAGGAGATATCATAAATTAGAAACTAATCAGAGAATGTACTCGACTCGGGTCCTTAGCTGGTAAAACCAATGTCCTGTCCCAGAGTATCGTCTGGAGGATGCAACAGTCCTAAAATATATCAATACAACATTTGCATCAGGTGCTACACTAACACATCACAAATACATGAACTCAGGGCTCTGCCAGGTATGGCACTAGTCCACTAGGGTCATCTAGTAGGGATACGTATATCAATACACATATTATTAATTATCATTAATACTTACAATATATATACATGCACCAATTTAAATGTATTTACAATATATATTTGATTTATACTAGTTGAACATTATATATGTATACTCATACATATACTAAAATACATTTTTAAAATATATATATATATATGTGTATTGTCAATGTTATTACTAAAATAAATACTAGTACATCACATTAAATACAAATACAATACATTAATTGTATGTACAAGATATATATATACACACTTATACTAATTATACATATTTGAAAATATATTAAGTACATATATATATACAAAATATATACATATACTAAACATTATATATTTTATACCAAAATACCTACATATATATATATTAAAGGAATACACATATACATATTATACTATACCAATCAAAACGTATATAATATATATATATAAGTGTCTCTTAGTAATTGTACAAAATACGTATGTGTGTATATACTCTAATAGATGTATATAAATATATATATTTTTATACGAAAATATATATTTGTATATATATATATATCAATCAAATATATTTCATACATATTTAACTTATCAGAGAATGTACATAATGCTACACTTCTCAAGGTGATCCCAAATGAAATAGCAGTTAGTTCCAATGGGTCCGGAGCAGTCAAAATAGCTAGAATCTATATAAGGAAGTCCAAGATCGGAGTTCGGCACGAAAATCGAGATAAGGATACCGAGTCCTCAATACATAGAGAAAACACCTTAATTTAATGAAAATCATTTCGAAATTATTTGAACAATAATTGTTAAAACTTTTCTTTCGAACAAAATTACACTTAAAAGTTTATTTATAAAAAAATCTAGAATTTATGCAAAAGCCAATGTATTTATATCTCTAGTAATTTTGGTCACCAGCCCAAAGAACATATTTTTGATCTCATTTTCATTATTGAAACTATATTTCTAATTAATAATATAAACCCCAAAAATTATTATATTTTACATAATCAAAAATCATTATATATATACATACTAAATTCACACATAACTAAATTCATACATTAAAACAATAAAACTAATTATATTGTTTATTACTAACAAATTACATGAAATTACTAAACTACTCATATAATAACTAACTGATTAATTAATAATTACTGATTAATAATTTAATTAACTACTGATTATATACTAAACTAAACTAATACATGAATTACTAACTAATTACATTAATTTACTAGACTAATTATATTTATTTACTAAATTAATTACAAATTAACTAAACTTAATTATAAGTTAATTTAACTATTACTTATACTATTGATTATAATCAATTGATTAATATCATATATTACCTAACTTCACCCCAAATGTTCAGAACCAAAGAGGGAAAGGGAAGAAGAGGCTCACGAGGGGGTTTTCCTTCGCCGGCGCGGGGACGTCCGCCGGGGTCGGCGCAGGGGGCTCTGTCGAGGTCACGCGGCTTCGACAGATGCTGAGACGGCGGCGTCGCTCGGCTCGAGGCGATCCGAGGCGGCGGTCGACGGCTCGACGAGGGGTGCTCGGCTTCAGCGGCGGTGCTCGGTTCCAGCGGCGGCGGCGGCGGCTGTCGAACTCGGCTCGAGGGTGAGGTGGTCCGAGGCTCCAGCGGCGGCGGAACTCGAGGGCGGCGGTCTTGCATCCACCGGCGCTCGATGGATCTGGGCGGCCGCCGGCGCTCGTCGAAATTAGGTTAGGGTTAGGTTCTGGAGATGTGTCGGGGTCTGGATTCGTGTCCGGGCTGGACACGATGGTGGTGCTGTGTGGTATGGGGTGGATGTGTCCGGGCTGGACACGAGGGTTTGCTGTGTACAGTGGAGGAGGTGGTGTCCAGATGGTGTCGGACACGAAATTGTAATATTGTAATAACTGGACACAGAAAGAATGAATGGATACGGTGGGACACCCGGGGTCGGACCCGAGGCCAACACGGCTGACACGGTGATGCTGGACACACGGACACGAGCACACAAAATGGTGGTGATGGTTTGTTGGCTTGTGGGGATTTGTGAGGGCTAGCTAGGGTTTCTTGGGAATTGTGAGAATGAGACTTTAAATAGGGAAAGGGTGTGGGATGAAGGGTGAGGGTTGGCCCAAATAACAAATGGCCCAAGATCATACATGAATAAATTCATGTGGGAAAAATGAGGGTGAAATTGGAAGACGGTAAACTGGTAATTTAATAAAAATATTATAATTTAAGAAAATATTTTAGGAGGCTTCCAAGGCTAACTGATTCTAAATTAGCCACTAATAAATCCATATTTGCAAAATCTTAGAAAGTATGAAACGTATTTATTTACTATCCCAATAAATATAAATTTTATTTTGAAGAAACAACTAGTCTTATAATAATTTCATCAAATAAATAATTTTATGATTTCAAGCCAATAAACATTTGAAACTAGAAAAATATATATATTATTATTTATTTATTTATTTTGTAATACATCGACATTTAGAAAAATGATTTTTATAAAAGATTTTTAAATAACCTTCTACAATCAACCATTGTTTAAAAATCAAATAATATTTTCAAAGATAAAATATTTAATAAACTTGATATTTTAAAATTAATTTAAAATCTAAATATTTCGGGAATTTGGAAATCGGAGGTGACAAAGGCAGCAGCAAGAAGCTCGACAAGGTGAAGGACATGCATTTACCTTGTCATTGGAAGTGGCCTTGGCATCATGTGACATAGTGGCAGGTGATATTTCTGTTGTATCCTTTCCTGTAATAGCATTATTTGATTCAGGAGCTTTCCCTTCATTTGTATATGCACGATTTGCGACACAAATTGTATTGGAGTTTGAGGCATTGTCAGGGAGGTTAAAAATTTAATCCAATTCATGTAGTAGGTAAAATTTTCTAAGTGGGGTAGGATTGTAACCACCATATTTCCAAACTGAGGGTATTTTTGTCATTTAATAAATTTAAGATGAGAGAATTTTGTAAGCCAAGATATATAGGATTGGTACTGATGAGAGAGAAGAAGATAAGAGGATTTCGCAAGCAGTGGGGTAGGATTGTAAAGGGACAGATGTGCAGACAACAGCATCAGTTCCTAGGATTGTAACCCCCTCTGAACTGGTGCTGCACCCTGAGCTGCACGAACTGGAGCCATGAGACACTCTCTCAGCTGATGTCCTGTAGCACAATAGTATAGGCATACCCTAATTTTTTCCTACAGACTTTGCAAGTATGTCCGATCTTCGTGCAGTAGGTACAATGAGGAACCTGCTGAAACTGCCTCTGTTGTTGTGGCTCATGCTAAAATAGGGCTCGAATGGGTGCATGAAGTTGTTGCTGAGGGGGAAATATCCTCTAATGAAAATGTGGCCCCTTTGCTAGTCCCCCACTGCCACCACCACTGAAAGCATCCCTGCTCCACTTTTTCCTAAGGACTAGTTTCGCCTCGACCCTTTGAGCTGCTGCCAAATTATCATCATAAGTCGTGTGGGCCGAAGAAATGTAGACCAGGACCTCCTGGATCAAGCCCTCTCGGAACCACCTTCCTCTATCCTTTGGATCTCTTATTATACTCTACGAATCGGATCAGCCTGCCGAACTCTGCAACATACTCATCCACAGACATCCCATTATACTCCAAGTTCTGGAAATGTCTCTCCATAATCACTCTAGCTGTCGCAGGGTAAAACTTTCTCCTGAAGAGATCCTTGAACTGATCCCATATCAGCCCCGGATCGACATCTTTGGGCTCATTTCTGAACCAGATGCGAGCAATGTAGATGAGCTGAAGTCCGACCGCCTCAATCCGCAAGTCCTCCTGGATGAAATCAACCCTTATGATGTTCTCGATATCCTCGAGCCACTCATCAGCATATAGGATGCCCTCGGTCCCCTTAAAATCTTTCGGACCCATCTTCTTAAAGTCTAGGATTTTCCCCTCCTTCAAATGAGTTGATTATTGCGGCGGTACTTGAACTCTCTCTACTGCTGCCAAAGCGATAAGGTAAGCATTTTTAATGCCCTGCCTTATGACCTCGGCCTGTTTCTACTGAGCCGCAAACTGATCTCGCTGAGCCTCCATCATCTCACAAAAAAGTACAAACATTTGTGCTCCATCAGCCGATAATGGAGAAGGAGGTTAAAGACTTCCTGAAGCAGCTGATGCTCCCTCCTGAACTGGTGAAAGTGGAGGTATAGCCCCTGCAACTCTCTGAGTAGCAGGTCAAGAAGGCGTCGATCTCTCTAAAGCTGCTGCTCCCAAGCTGCGAGCCTTTGTCTTTGCTGCCATACTAAAAAGATAGATTTAAACAAAAGAAGTCAATATAGAACAAGACAATATATGAATTCAAGAAAGGCAACAATTATGAAAGATAACAAAGCATTCAGAATATACAAGATAGCAATTCCAAATAGATTAGAAGTCCTAGTTGTTATTACGTATTCTCTCTCATCATATATCTTATATCCTATTGCAGGCTCGTAATAGTACTCTAAGCCTAAGTACTACTACAATATTGCACTAGTTGCGAAGCTAGACCTGCATGGCCTACCATAAAAAAGTGTCATGACCCATACCCGGATAATCGGGCATGGGTCATAGGTACGTCTAGCCTATGTCGCAAAGTCGACGATAGAATGCTGTAATAGGTATCATATAATCTAAACACAATCTCACACAATATATCTCAACCCTATAAGGAGGACAAGATGACAATATAATATGGAAATACTCAATCACAAGATCTAATAGTACGATAAGGCACGATATGATATAAAGAGAAAGTGAATCCAAAGTCTAACAAGACTACAACATTATCAAGTCTAAATCAAATATAACATCCAAAAGTATCAATATTGCCGGAGACAAATCTGATATAAAGTAATGTAACTAACTAACTAGCTAAATAGTCTCAGGAATAAGCTCTCCCTCCACTAAGCCATGCTCCTATAAAGCATTAGAAGCAACCCCATTAGTCTATTCATCTTGTGGTCCATAATAAGTAGGACACCACTCGTCCAAATCGTCACCTAAAAATATATTCAGTCAGGATGAAACGAGTACAACCCAATAGCAGTTCCAATATCTGATAGAAGCTATGAAACAGTAATAGTAATAAATACATGTTAAGGAAAGTAACTGAGATAATAGCATTGCAACTAATGAGAAGTATCATGGCAAGTAATGAGAAGTAAGTAACTAAGCGCAATATGTCATGTAGCATCATATATAAAATAAAATAAAGAAAAACTATACTACTAAGTGTTTTGAAATATTAGTTCGATATGTGATCAACTTGAGCCTAACATAGAATATAATAAAGTAAGCTGGCTCAACCATACGTGAAGTGCATGATCAGCTAGTAGCCACGGTCTATTTTTTATCAACAATATCTCTATTCTACGTTGAAAAACGAAGAATAAGACTTGAGTGACTTGAGTTTTTTGGAAACTACCACATGGTCTACAGGGTATGATCATATATCCAACTAAAACTTTTTTTGCCTCCGACTAGTACAATGGATCCAAATCATGACACGTTCAGACACGGTAATCATTATGCACGGTCTAGAACAAGATGCATACTGATCACGGTTTATATAAGAATGGAGGAATAATAATGTCATACCCTAGTACCGAAATACGGAGACAGACATAGCCAGCTACCCTGTACAAGATATAAAATATCGTATGGAGGTCACGGCTGTAGAAAGACAAGGGGTATATGCTAAAATCCAGTCTCCTAGGGTCTCAAAATAACTGTGTCTCAAACATTCAAGCAAGTAGCAATCAATATAGAACATGTAAGATAAAGAAATAAGGCATCCCAAATGCTCGATTAGAATATTCTAGAAGTCTAGCTATTAAAATATTAGGCTAGCAGAATATCAATAGTTATACAAACGAGATAAGTTATAGTCAGATAATATACAGTTATGTAAATGGACGGATGTTCAGACAAGCCAGCTAACAGGTATCGGTGGCTAAACATCCAATAAGAGAAAATGTACAATAAGAGCAGTGATCAGGAAATTCACTCGTGTCCCTTTGCGGCCATCAGTCTGGTGCACGTCATTGTCGGGAAAATAAGTTGGAACCTCAGGTGCTGGCTCTAGACCTGGCCATGCAAAAACTAGTAGGGTTAGACCCCAAGTAGCAAGTACCACAAGGAAGCACAAATAAAGAAACAAAAACCCAGATCAAGCATATAGTGCAAGAACCAAGAATCATTGGCGCGTGCTATATCATCTTGATAACATGACACTCATTTACCAAACAAGGACAAAAAAAAATACCATGCCACCCGAGATAAGACACGTCCCATGATTATGGTCAAGCTAAAATTCTGTGTCGTAGTTTGGTCCATGTTATATCATAGCATAATAGTCCAACTTCCCAACCAAATAAGGACAGAAGTTGAACCACCACACCATGATAGTCCATGTCCCTAAGCTACTAGTAGAAAAAAATACAATCACAAACAAGTCATATTTTAAACGGCAAAACAAAGTTATGGCTTATTATGTGGAGTTTGGGACTATTCCAGAAATAATGCATAATATGTATCCTTAGATCATGCCATGTCGAGTAGGGCTAACCGAGCCAAAATTATATATGCAGGCAAGCAGGATCGTACCAGTTCCCCGTAGCCACCACGCTAATAATTTAATAACAATTTCAACCTTCCTATAGGAAAATGTTACCTTAGTTTAAATATGAAAGATCAAATATTACACTCCACTACATGCTGATGATATACAATATCCGTAGTGGTCAGCCTTGTACACCTTAAAAACTATCAAGGAGCGACCCATCGTGCACGATCTTGGGATGTCATTCCCTCCCCATCTTCTATCAGCTTTTAAGTTGCCTAATTAGTCCTATAGTAATATGGAATTCTGTGACGTGGCCACATGAACATTCCCCTTAATAATGTCATATAAAGTATGTACACGCTTGGGACAAATCCTCATAAATATAAGGAGTCAAGTCTGGATTCACCCAAGTATGAAATACAATATACAAGTAAGAAATAACCTAGCCACGCTATGGTTCTGACCAATTAACATTTTTGTGCCAAGAAATCAATAATATATAATATCATAATAATTCGCATGGATATAGTAAGTCTTGTTGGGCTACTTTAATGGTAGTCTTTATATTTTCTCTTTCGCTTTTAATTTAGGGAAGCAGTGGACTTTAGGGCTAAGTGATGGAATCCCTCCTGTAAATTCGGCTATTTTTGACCTTTCTTTCCCTTTCACAATTCTTGCGATTCCTGGCCCGGATGTAGGATCTCATATCACATCTCAGTGTACATGATGGTCAATATCCCACACTCAGTGTACAATTAAGTCGTATTAAACAGGCAAGCAGAAAAAGTGTACCAGCACGGATACAATAACCGAGTCAGGATACCAAATCTATCAGTTGGTCACATGAGTTATCTTAGTCTCATCAAGCATGATCAGGTCAAGAGAAATCAAGTCATAGAAGAGACTGGCGAACTATGGCCAAGCTGTCACATCTAATGGAGGCAGGTTGAGTCTATAGGACACATCAAAGTCATGTAAACCATCAAGCTTATAGGTCAGCAATACTAGAATCGAGTCACAAGGCTCACAAGAAATTAGGAGAAAACCCCATTCCTACAAGTCACATGGTCCGCCTAACGTTCAGATAAGCACATAATCACTCAAGCAAGGAGCCGCGCACAATCAGCCCAAAACAAGCAGTGGCGCACAATGCATGAAAGGAAGACATTCTTCATATAATGGGAGAAAAACTCTTGTAAAAGTATTTACGAGAAACATTTATTCTGTACATAGTGCGCACAGAAGAGCGGGTCAATCTTGACAGAAAAATATGCTCTCAACCAAAGGACAATCCAGATGCACAATCGCATGGAAGCAGGGTTGGCGTACAACGAGAAAAATCAAAAAAGCAAGACAGACGTAAAATCGAGGGAGAATGCTGACCAGAGCGTGGCGCACAAGATCGAAAGTTCGCGAGCCACCTACCACCGAGCTAAAAGACAAAATACAAATTCCAAGAGTAGAGAACACACAAAACGAGAACACGAAGATCGAGCAACACAAAGTCAAGGCTTGTCCATCTAGGAAGCATGGATGTAACCACCATAATTCCAAATGGATGGTATTTTGTCATTTAATAATATTTTTGGTAATTATATTAGTAGCAATATTTATTAATATTGTTATTAGTATTAGTATTATTGGTATTTATATTATTGGCCTTAGTGTTAGCTAGCTAGGTTAGACCTAGTATTGACTTAGAGACCTAGTTTCAAGCTAGTATAGCATGTTTATGATTTCAAAATACTATTTTACTTGATATTTCATATTTAGGTCTTTGAGGTACCGATACAGACACGATTTGACATTCATTGCTCTGGACCACAAGCGAGTATATTCTCTGATAGTTTTCTGATTTGATAGTCTCCATGTTACATGTATTTAGTATTGAGATATTTAATTCTTGACACATTGATTACACATATTGGTATACTTGGATCCCCGTCATGAGATGTTATTTTTCGTGATTACTTAGTGATTACCGTATCGTTCTTCGTGATTACTCAGTAATTACCGTAATATCTTCATAATTATATAGATGGTGATCATCGTGCATGATATTATAGAATGACTGTGCATCGTAATTTAAGTATTATAATGTGTCATGATTTGGATCCGTGTCCTAGTCGGGGGAAGGGAAAGTATTATTGGATATGTGATCATACCTTATATCCCGTGCAGTAGTGTAGCTCGTGACAACTAGTCAATCATGCATTACACGTATGGTTAAGCTAGTTCCCTTTATTTATGGACCGTGCTTGGCCCAAGCCAATCACATATCTTACTAATATTACAAGGCACTTATTGTTATAGTTTCTTTACTTCCAGTTCTTTACAGTGATAATTCTTATCATATTGCTCTTGGTTATTTCTATTATTTGTTGTGATATTCCTTTGTCATGATGTTTACTATCTTATTGACTCTCCATCATTTATTTTCATTGCTATTACTGTTTATAGCTTCTGTCATTTATTGGAACTACTCTTAGGTTGTACTTCGATCCAATCCTGACTGGATATATTTTTTAGATAATTATTTAGAGGAATGATATCCTATACATTACGGCCCATAGGACAATGAGCCAGCTAAGATAGCACCTCTTTTACAGGAGGATATAAGACCAGCCGTTGAGGAGGATCAGCTAGTATTAACAAACACTTAGCTAGTTTTTCTTATTGTACTGGATATGTCTCCAGCTTAGACATTTGGCATATTATCTATAATTGAGACTATTTGTATTTTTATTGATAGACTAGTAGACTTGGATATTGGTTATAGTTTGTGAATCTTGTGATTTCTATCCTTCTATTTGATATCATCTCATTATCTTCCTCTAGTTATTGTGATTGAGTATTGATTATCATATTATATTATCATCTTGTCCTCCTTTTGGAGTTAAGGCTATTATTGACAGGTTATGTTATTATATTTGATATGTTGATAGATAGTATTATTGACCTAGATATTGTTCTACTACCGATACTGCGGCGTAGACTGGACGTACCCACGTACTCGTTCCCTCACAACGGGTGCAGTTCATGACATATTTTTGTGGTGGTCCATGCAGGTCAGGCTTCGCAAGTAATATGACATCATGGTAGTGCAACATCTTAATTGTACTGCTACGAGCCTGCAATAGGATATAAGGTATAGGATATTAGGATGAGAGAATACTCAATCATAAATTTGGACTTCTTGAGAAATTCCTAGGATGACCCTTGGAAATCTTACTATAAACTCAAATTTTTAATTTGTTTCAACCTATTTTTGTTTATTCACACTTATTTTTGTTGAATTTGATTATTGATGTTCATTGTTGATTTTGATTCTTGTATTAAGATAAATCTTATGGACTAAGTTAAGGTATATTCTGATAACATAGATTGATAAGAATAGTGAAAAAGGTTATTGTCTGACTTAGTTATGGAGTCTAGAGTTTATCACGGTCATATTAGCTAGCGTAAAGAAGACATAGAGCCTGATTTTGGATATATTTTTCTTGGTTATGGAATTTAGAATTTGTTCAGCCAAGCTAGCGGTAGGGCAAAAATTTTAGATACCATAATTCTAGAGGTATGTACCTTAGTTACAAAATTTATAGTTTATCACAGCTATGCTTTCGGGTGCGACGAGAATTCTGGGTAACATAATTTTAGATAGACATGTATGATTATCAGATTATATCTTAAATTGGATCTTAACATATCGCCTCTATTACTCAATCTTGTTGTTATTGAGTTCAGTTCCATCACCCTACTAGCTCAGGATAGAGATAACCTTAGTTTCTCTAGTCAATTCCTTATAGGGTTTACCTTTATTTGTTTCTGAGGTTTCTTTGGATAGTGTAGTAGTTTAGTAACTGACAAATAGGTTTAGTGACTAATTGAGTATTAGTGTAGATTGTTGGAAGTGTAGCTTGTGAGCTTGAGAGTGGTTCCTGGATGGGCATGTGAGCATTATGTATTAGTGTATAAGCCTGTAAAATAAACCATATTATAGTATCCTTGTAATAATAGTTTTATGGTAGGAGTCAGAGTATAGTTATTGGCATCCGAGAGTATTAAGTGCATGTGGCCATTATAGCTATAGAGTTAGTATCGGTATACCAAGTATGCCTAGAGGGAACAAGTAATTAGAGTGTATCAAGACTAGGATGAGTGATATGTGGAGTGTGTCAATCTAGTATCAGTGAGTGTTATTGTGGATGATAATATCAACTAGCAGAATCAGTGTGATATTGAGGTAGAGTATATAAGGGGGTATCATGGGGAGTAGAAATGAAGGTATTCTAGGCAGTGATGTAAGGGTCGAAGGGTCCAGCTAGCCCACTTGTGACACCATAAATTTCTCCGCACCAGCAGAGGAATATACCCCAACAGGCCAAGGTTTTGTGATGATGATCGTACGGACAAATGATGTAGGTGATGGGCTAGCATGTTTTATCCTATTCTGTTATGTTAGTTTTCTTTACATTATTATTTTATGTGCTTCAATAGTACCTTACAGATTGCTTGTGTGCTATAATATAGTTAGTATAGTTAGTAATATATCCTGACAAAGACTACAATACCATGATAGACAGAGACCATAACCATGCATATGACCATAATTAGTGATTTCTTTAATTTTTATGCTTGTATAATTTTAGAATGGTTTGGGGTTTGACCTAGATATATAAATTTTGAGGAAGAAAATTTTCTAAGTAGGGTAAGATTGTAACCATCACATTTCCAAACCGAGGATATTTTTGTTATTTAATAAATTTAGGATGAGAGAATTTCGTAAGCCAAGATATATATGACTGGTACTGATGCTTGAGAAGAAGACAAGAGGATTTTGCAACCAGTGGGGTAGGATTGTAAATGGACGGATGTCCAGACAACAACATTAGTTCCTAGGATTGTAACCCCCTCTGAATTGGTGCTGCACCCTGAGCTGCATGAACTGGAGCCATGAGACACTCTTTCAGCTGATGTCCTGTAGCACCACAGTACATGCATACCCCCAATCTTTTTCTGTAGACCTTCCAAGTATGTCGATCTTCGTGCAGTAGGTACAATGGGGAACCTGCTACACCTGCCTCTGCTGATGTTGTGGCACAGACAACTCGACAGCAATAGATATTCTAACTTGGTAAAATAATATTGGCTGTTGAGTTCAGAGAGGGTTACAAACGAAGGTATTTTTGTCATGCATATGACCCTGCTGCTATTGCTGGTACTGATACTTCCTATATATCTTGGCTTGTATTCGGTAATGGTTGTTGAGCTAACGGCCTCACCGCTAATGCTGCCTCTCCGTGCTACACTGCCCATGGTGTTGGCAATATGGAAAACTGGGGTGCTTGTCCTCCCAACCTCTGCATAAATGGGCATGAAGCAACCCTAGTATATATATATATGTGTGTGTGTGTGTGTGTGTGTGTGTGTGTGTGTGTGTGTGTGTGTGTGTGTGTGTGTGAGGTGTATACATAGTTTCATATATAGGTATTGATGGTTATATATATATATATGTATGTGTGTATGTTACTTGGCTATGTATTCATATATTGAGATGTTTATGTATCTAGTTATATTGTGAGTGTATATAGATATATTTTATAGCTACTAGTGAAAGTGGTTGTATAGTTATATAAGTACCTAGATAGTATATGGATAGATACATATATAGGTGTGCATTATGTTGTGTTGTGTGTGAGGGGGGTCGAGTACCTGCAGGGAACCGAGAAGACTAACAGCAGTGGTAGCAGCAAAACTAGCAGCAGCAGTAGCAGCAGGACTAACAACAGTAGCAGTAGCAGCAACACTTGTTGAGCAGCAACGCGTATCAGAGCATGGCCAACAAGGTAAGTTAGTATCTTCCTATCTAGTTTAGTTGGTAGTTAATAGATAGTTGGGTAAGTTAGCTAGTTACCTAGATATTTAGTTATCTATATAAACTTGTTGGTAAATTAGTAAATTCATAAATGCCTTGATTACTAGCTACTAGTTATACATATATGTATACCTATTGTTATGTAATAATTATATATTTATATGAATTGTAAATCTAGTTGTGATAGGTGTGTAAGTATATATATATGTATATTTGTTGTAGTTAGCATGGTATAGTAGTTGTGTTAGTTGGTGCATAATAGTTTATCGTTATATTAGATTGAGATACATATAGTTATGTATATATGTCTTAGTTATATTAGTAGTTAGTGATTAGTTAGTAGTTGTATTCGATTGATATATATATATATATATATATATATATATATATATATATGCTAGTCTTTAGATTGGGTAGCTAATATATAATAGAGTGACATTACCTTGAGATACCAAGGTAAGTGTCAAGGTATTCGTCGATACTCAAGGTATTGAGTTCAAATATTAAGAGGGAGGTTTGGTGGTGCGATACTGAGTTGGATCAATGTCACGACCCGCACCCGGTTTAGGGGCACGAGTGCGTGGGTACGTCCAGCCTACGCCGCAGCATCGGCGGTAGAACGCTGTCTAGGTCATGTAACTATCTAATCAACTCACGTGAATACCCAACTCCATAAGGAGACGTGGATATCATAAAATAATGCTAGAAATACTCAATCACATAAACTAAAGCACGATGAGATATCAAGGCAAGCAAGAAATACAAGGCAAGTCTAACGACAAAATAATCATACCTGCAATCATTAACTTCCAATCCCCAAGTGTGTCGGAAACCAGTCTACTAAGGTCACAGTCTGGAAAAATATTTTCCAGTCAGGAAGGAGCAAAGTACATCTCTAACAGCAGTTCTATATAAATGACATAAACTATGTAGCAGTTCTAGATGGAAATATACCAGATGCATGTATAGGTACGAGAAATGTACAATGAAAGAAATACTGGAAATACTGTAAGTAACTGCAGAAAAAGAAACAATATGTCCATGAGCAAGAAACCTATGACTAAGTGTGTGAGTACTAGCTTTAACATGTGATCGGCTTGGGATCTTGATCAGACTGGTTATATGTGATTAGCTATGATTCACGAAGGTCAGGCTAACCGTTGGTTAGCTATGATGCATGTAAAGGTCAGGCTAATCACACGTAACAGCTATGAAGCATGGAGAGGGTCAGGCCGCACCCGACGTGAGATGTGGGGTGAGCTATGATGCATGAAAAGTTGGGTATGATCACATATCTATACTAAAATACTCCCCACCCCCGACTGGTATAGTAGATCCAATCATGGTACGCTATGGCACGGGATTCCCCAGGAAGGTAGCAAGTCTCCCCGGGAATCAGTGTCTGTACATGCACAAGATAACAAGGAAACAAATATTGTCCAAGCTACACCATGAAAAAGGAATAACATCTCATGACGAGATCCGTGTATACCAATCCGTGTAACCAATGTGTCAAGAACATGGATATCTACACTAGATACAGTGAACATAGGAGATATCATAAATTAGAAACTAATCAGAGAATGTACTCGCCTTGGGTCCTTAGCTGGTAATTATTGATGTCCTGTTCCAGAGTATCGTCTGGAGAAACCAACAGTCCTTAATCCAATGGTGAAGATGGTGCTAAGTCCACCTAGAAGGCAAGATATAAGTATTAGATCCTTATTCAAAATATGATCCAACTAAATCCTAATTTGTTTGGAAGTTTATAGAATTTCTTGTCTTAATCATTTCTTGATTTATAACTAATTTATAACTTATTAAATAACTTCTTAAATACTAACTTTAACAAACTATTTAATTCCCCAAGCCACTAGGCTCTGACCTGCAGTTAGCATTCGACTTGTCTACTCGATTAGAGCCCTCTTGACAAGTGTTTTAACACCCCCCCCCAATATGAGTCTGCCACTGCTCTTTTGAGTAAACTGGCCGGTTTTGTTCTTTATTTCCATGCCAATTCACTTCTTCACTATGTTCAATAAACACTTAAATTCAAAGTTCAACCGCCAACACTAATGTATGTTCTATTATTCTCACTTGATCGTTGAACATATACCTATCCAAACTCATATAAACCATCATTACCTACACCTACTCTATTTGAAATACAACAAATTACAGAGAAAAACTTCTGTTCACTACAACCTGCTATCGTTTCCAAACATAGATAGATACTAGTGTCGACCAGACATGAAAGCTTGGTGCTTGCATTGGACATGAACTCCACTGAACTCGTGGTTCACAGACACACACAGTTCGAAGAAGGCAGTGTTAAATCGAGAATGCCATGTCGATCTTGACATAACCCCGTGTGTCGGGAACAGAGGACATTCGATCGTTTAACTCAGGAACAGAGTATGTGGATTATACTTGTAGTGTCTGATGTCGTGTCCGAGCCCCTCATGTCCGTTTCAAGTAAGTTGAGTTATTAAGTCTCCTCTGAGTTAAATCCCCGAACACACGGCGTACAAAACGGAGGAAGAATGTTTTAGGGATTCTTCTGAGTTTCTAGTTGATCAAATCGAAAGAAAGTGATCAAGAAAATTATACAAAAAGAACGAAATACTTACTGGATTGAAGAATCGATCTCGAATTTGTAGAAATCGTAGCTTGATCCGAAAGTTTGTGTTCGGCTCAGTTCCAAGTGTCCGATCTCAAGTGGACACGACTAGTTCCTTTCGATACTCAATTGATCAGAGTATCCAAGCTCTGTTTACCTATGACAGATCCAATTCTCCTTGGAATGCTGATTGAAGATTTATTGATCAGAACAATTTGAACTCGAACTCGTCCTCTTCGATTTAATGGCACAATTTGAAGAATGATCTCCCCTACTGTGTCCGATCGGACACAAACAGGTCACGGACACTTCTTCACGAGATCAAGTATTTGTCCACAATTGTCGATACGACACTGTCGAGTCAGAACTTCTCGACACGGTAGATCGACTGATACTGGAGCGGAAAAATATCGATCTCGAACTCGGCGCTCCACCGCGTCAGTGGTTCGGAACACTCGAGCTGGTTGAGATCGACCGATCGCCGCTCGAAGTCGAGGATCCGCCGGAGGAATGTACGCAGAGGGGGAGTCGGGTTGAGGTCGGCTGAACCGGGCTGTGCAGGTGTAGCTGCCGGAGTTGGATCGGAGCAGGGAGGTCGGGCAGGAGCTCGAGGGGAGCTGGCGGAGAGGGATCGGTCGAGTGAGGGAGGCGTCGCTGCTCGTCGTCCGGCGGGCTCGGGTGATCCGGCGGGACCGCAGAAGGAAGTTGGAGAAGATGGGGACGATGATGGAGGAGGAAGGACGCGGACGGTGAGGGCAGTGGGTCTCCGGCGAGGGGTTCGTCGAGGAGGAGGAGGTCAGCTTCGGGGTCGGGGATGGCTACTCCGGCTTCTCCGGCGAGGATGCCGGCTGAGGGTGGCGGCGGAAGACTGATGGTGAATAGGGGTAGGGATGATGAAGTCGGCTGAGAGAAGAGTTGGGATAGAAAAATAAAGAATAAAAATTTAAGGAAAAGGGAAAAGATATTTTATACATGTAGGGGGTGCTTGCCCTAGAAAAGTTTGACTGGTCAACCCCTCTTGGGGTTGGGCCTCTCATGTAGGATTTCAATGGCCAGGATTTGTTTTGATTCAAAATGAATGGCTCGGATTACATGGGTTCAAGTTTTAGAGGGCCAGGGTCTTAAGGAACTTGGTGTTAAATTACACCCTCCTAAAAATCATGGAAAATACCAATAAAAAGGAAATATGTTTATTCACGTAGTGTGCTCAAAGGGGTGGACACCCTAATGCACTTTTTCACAAAAGTGCCCGACAATTGAAAATTTTGCATAAGGCTGAGATTATGGTTAAATTAGATTAATTAAATGCGACTGGTGTTCTCAAATTAATTAGGAGTACAAGGGACCAAAATCAGGTCGGGTCATCAACACCAATAATGAAGTAGACTCAGGACAGGATATTGCCCTAATTTGGGCCGCACGAAAAAATAGGTCAAGATTTCCTCCAATTTCGATTGGGACGCACAACGATACAAAAATAGAAATTTTATTAAATAACGTCCGCGACAATTTTTGTGCGGCTAGAAATAATGCACAGAGAGCATAATTATGAGTTGCAAAAATATCAGGATGGAAGACAGGCACGTCTAGGGCAAGGTTGTGAAATTTGTTGGAAGACAAAAGTCAGGGTAGTGCTCCAGATATCGAAGCAAAGGCAATGCGCAAAAATATTAAATAAAAATACGGTAATTAATTACACCTCCAATAAATTAATTCTAAAATAAAACAATTAACCTCAAAATTCCATAACTCCGACAGGTGCTCATCTACTGGCTTCTAGGTCAATCTGCTAGCTAAAAATAAATGAACACTGCATCTGATACTATATTTAATTACACACCCCATAATTATTTAAATTAATATACCTATCACGGAATTACTAAATTGTAACTACAATAATATTAAATATTATTAAAAAGTCGAAAATATCCCTGTTTTCATAATGTGGTAGTGACAAGTCTACCCACCTTAAAAGAATTTCGTCCTCGAAATTTAAAGTCCTCCTAGTAGTGCTTACTCATACACATTATTATTTTCCATAATTAGTGAAATTCAACAACCCACATAATCCTGAAATAATCCACCTTGTTGTTTCGCAATTTTCAAAATTTTTTGAAATTACTATATTCCTGAAATATCCTCAAAAATCAGTTTCCATTTCCTCACAATTCCCCCGAATTTAAATTTAAAATATTTATACTCGGAATTTGATATCTGTTCCTCAACTTTAATTTCAATCAATGTATTGAATCTCGTCCCAAAAGTCTGAATCCAAACAATAATCCATCAATGATCTAATTCTTCAGTTTCCTTTTTCCTCAAAATACTTAATAATGCGACACTTATGGATCCTTCAAATGTAACGTCCGCAATATAAAAATTTTAAATTTCTATATTGCAATCAAATATATATAATGATAATTTTCCAAATTTTCCTCAAATTTTAATGATAAATTATATCACAATCAACCTTCCGAAAATTAACAATCATCAATTCTGCCATGATAAATTTTTAATCCTTTATTTAAATTAGCATTTATCCTCAAATTTCAATCATACCTCGATCCTTGTAAAACCAATGATCCAGCAATTCGGTTATATCAACTCATGAATGCTTATCCTTGAATTTCTAATCATCTTGTCCCATTTTGTCAAGTCATAACCTTGTCATAGATCCTTGCTATGGTCCAAACCCCAATGATCATGGTTTAAGAAGATTCTACCTACAGCCATGCAATCTAAGAAAATATATAGGTCATGTGTCTTTTGTAATGGTACTGCAGTCTCTGTCAGGGTGTACTATTAGCTACATTCTAACAAGTAAATCACGAATACAAACCACGGTACTAGGGAATCAATCAATCAGAAGACGAAAACAACATGAGAAAAGAAGGAACCCGCTAACATATTTCTTGCGGTATCTCCTATCTCTAGCATACACTTAACTCTAACGCATGCACTATCTAATTCCTATTCCTGTACACTGGTACTCCTATCAACAAATCATTAATCCACAAGATCCATGAATATATCCATATTGCACACACCTATCTATTAATACCAAAATTTGATACCAAGAACCTCTAACACGATTATAGGTCAATTGGAGCATGTAAAGTTTGATACCTCTATCTCTTTAGGTACCCCTGTTCTACTTTAGTACACCCACTGCTAGTTCTCGCTCCTACTACAATTGTCCATACTATTTGTTCTCATCACTCCAGTGCACACCAAATGTAACACCATACTAAGTAATGCTCTTTCCAATACAATTTTAGATAGACACCCAAGTCAGTCTGCGGTGCCATCTCGATCATGCTCAAGTCAACAGATCCTTACACATTTATATCATCTATCATACACTAATATATTCATATTTCTCATAAAATTTATCCTCAAAATAATCATCAAGGCTTAACTTCTCGACCAACTTAAAATAAATTGCATTTACCTCCTCAAAGTCAGATACTCAACATCGAAATAAAATTTTAATCACTTCTAAATATTTGTAGTCTTGACCATGTTTATTGAATCAATATTGAAATCCTCAAAAATTTTAATGACACAATCTCAACTCCTCAATAATTCTCAAAATAAAATTTTATTTCTCCCCTTTAATTTATAAATCCACAAATATACATATCAGTGCTCACGGTCTCTGATACTCAAGGTGCACTCAAAACATCTAGGGTCTATAACTGTGTACTAAGATTGTACTGCCCGAATCACTTGCACTATTACCTCCAATGATTTAAGTTATCATCACACATATTTTCTTCCATGATTTCAATTTATGTCAACTGGTATATCCTCTAATTATCATCACACCGAGTGCTTACTGTTACTAGCACCATTTTCAATAATCCTTGATATATAATCATTGGCACTCTTGGTATTATATTACTAGCCTCATTAATGAATCATCTCATCAAGCTTATTAGAACTCATGTTTACCTGTACCTTCTATAATACTCATGTTTCTTTACTCTCCTGGGCATGTATATGGTTCTTCATCTCGATTGATGTATAGGTATTTCCCTTTAACCTTTTACAGCCTGTTAAACTGATCTGTGATACGCCTCTCCATTTTCATTACCAATTCCGATATTTCTCCACTCATGACACCTCATTAACTCTTTATGCGTATATATTTCCTTACCTTTAACACTTCCGATATCAATCATCAAATTGAACATCATGCTCCATAAATCCTTAACACAATTTCTGGATACTTAATTATTCACGTAGATCATCCAATTGTATAATCATGATTATCCAGGACGGGTAGGTTGGCTCTGATACTAACCCTTGAACTATCACTGATACTCTATACTCTCCTTCTACTCACAGTCTCTAATGACCTTATCCTAGAACCATTGTTACAAGGTACTATGCTATGGGTTAATTCTAGATCAAGGCCTACTGATCACATGTCCAACTAGGAAACACTTACAAACTCGCAAGCAACACTCAGTCAATACTAATACTCAAGACACAGACATAATTACAAGTCACTAATTATCATACTTAACAAGGAACCCTAAAGGAATAGAAGCTCAAAAGGAATTGGATTGAGGACAGAAGGTATCTTTACTGCTAGTAAAGAAAAGAAGCGATGGAACAAAGTCCTGGAATAACAGAAATAGATAAGTCTTGAGATGATACTTTAAGAACCAATTTAAGATACAACCTGATAATCATACACGTCTGCCAGAAATCATGACACACAGAATCCTCGCCACGCCAGTAAGCATAGATGCGATAAACGACAGGTTCCGTAACTAAGGTATACAACCCTATAATCATGTCATCTAGAATCCTCGCCACGCCAACCGGTATGGCTGCGAGAAACTCTAAATCTCATAACTAAAGTATGTACATCCAAGTTAGGTTCCTACGTTCCCGTCACGACAGCTAATATGGCTGCGATAAACTCTAGGTTCCATAACCAAAGTAGACGTTTTTACCTTTCTCACTGTCCTCATCAATATATGGCATCAAACGATACCGTAAATTTTAGTCCGTAAAATTCATCTCAATTTGAAATCAATTCAACAACGATACCAGGAATTAAAGTTAACAACTGGTCAACAAGAATCAAACTCAACAATGATACCAAGAATTTAATTTAATAACTGCTCAACAAGAATCAAGTTCAGTAACAACAAGCGAGAGCGGTCGGAAACAAGGAAAAGATTTAAATTGGAAATTATAATAAGATTCTCAAGGGGTCGTCCCAGGAATCTCTCAAGAAATTGTGATTGAGTATTCGCTCTTGTCCTAGTATCCTATGTCCTAGATCCTATCGCAGGCACGCAGTAGTATAACAAGGATGCCACACTACTACGACATTGCACAACTTGCGAAGTCTGACCTGCATGGGCCACCACTAATAACGTGTCACGACCCGCACCCGGTTTAGGGGCACGAGTGCGTGGGTACGTCCAGCCTACGCCGCAGCATCGGCGGTAGAACGCTGTCTAGGTCATGTAACTATCTAATCAACTCACGTGAATACCCAACTCCATAAGGAGACGTGGATATCATAAAATAATGCTAGAAATACTCAATCACATAAACTAAAGCACGATGGGATATCAAGGCAAGCAAGAAATACAAGGCAAGTCTAACGACAAAATAATCATACCTGCAATCATTAACTTCCAATCCCCAAGTGTGTCGGAAACCAGTCTACTAAGGTCACAGTCTGGAAAAATATTTTCCAGTCAGGAAGGAGCAAAGTACATCTCTAACAGCAGTTCTATATAAATGACATAAACTATGTAGCAGTTCTAGATGGAAATATACCAGATGCATGTATAGGTACGAGAAATGTACAATGAAAGAAATACTGGAAATACTGTAAGTAACTGCAGGAAAAGAAACAATATGTCCATGAGCAAGAAACCTATGACTAAGTGTGTGAGTACTAGCTTTAACATGTGATCGGCTTGGGATCTTGATCAGACTGGTTATATGTGATTAGCTATGATTCACGAAGGTCAGGCTAACCGTTGGTTAGCTATGATGCATGTAAAGGTCAGGCTAATCACACGTAACAGCTATGAAGCATGGAGAGGGTCAGGCCGCACCCGACGTGAGATGTGGGGTGAGCTATGATGCATGAAAAGTTGGGTATGATCACATATCTATACTAAAATACTCCCCATCCCCGACTGGTATAGTAGATCCAATCATGGTACGCTATGGCACGGGATTCCCCAGGAAGGTAGCAAGTCTCCCCGGGAATCAGTGTCTGTACATGCACAAGATAACAAGGAAACAAATATTGTCCAAGCTACACCATGAAAAAGGAATAACATCTCATGACGAGATCCGTGTATACCAATCCGTGTAACCAATGTGTCAAGAACATGGATATCTACACTAGATACAGTGAACATAGGAGATATCATAAATTAGAAACTAATCAGAGAATGTACTCGCCTTGGGTCCTTAGCTGGTAATTATTGATGTCCTGTTCCAGAGTATCGTCTGGAGAAACCAACAGTCCTTAATCCAATGGTGAAGATGGTGCTAAGTCCACCTAGAAGGCAAGATATAAGTATTAGATCCTTATTCAAAATATGATCCAACTAAATCCTAATTTGTTTGGAAGTTTATAGAATTTCTTGTCTTAATCATTTCTTGATTTATAACTAATTTATAACTTATTAAATAACTTCTTAAATACTAACTTTAACAAACTATTTAATTCCCCAAGCCATTAGGCTCTGACCTGCAGTTAGCATTCGACTTGTCTACTCGATTAGAGCCCTCTTGACAAGTGTTTTAACACCCCCCCCCCCCAATATGAGTCTGCCACTGCTCTTTTGAGTAAATTGGCCGGTTTTGTTCTTTATTTCCCTGCCAATTCACTTCTTCACTATGTTCAATAAACACTTAAATTCAAAGTTCAACCGCCAACACTAATGTATGTTCTATTATTCTCACTTGATCGTTGAACATATACCTATCCAAACTCATATAAACCATCATTACCTACACCTACTCTATTTGAAATACAACAAATTACAGAGAAAAACTTCTGTTCACTACAACCTGCTATCGTTTCCAAACATAGATAGATACTAGTGTCGACCAGACATGAAAGCTTGGTGCTTGCACTGGACATGAACTCCACTGAACTCGTGGTTCACAGACACACACAGTTCGAAGAAGGCAGTGTTAAATCGAGAATGCCATGTCGATCTTGACATAACCCCGTGTGTCGGGAACAGAGGACATTCGATCGTTTAACTCAGGAACAGAGTATGTGGATTATACTTGTAGTGTCTGATGTCGTGTCCGAGCCCCTCATGTCCGTTTCAAGTAAGTTGAGTTATTAAGTCTCCTCTGAGTTAAATCCCCGAACACACGGCATACAAAACGGAGGAAGAATGTTTTAGGGATTCTTCTGAGTTTCTAGTTGATCAAATCGAAAGAAAGTGATCAAGAAAATTATACAAAAAGAACGAAATACTTACTGGATTGAAGAATCGATCTCGAATTTGTAGAAATCGTAGCTTGATCCGAAAGTTTGTGTTCGGCTCAGTTCCAAGTGTCCGATCTCAAGTGGACACGACTAGTTCCTTTCGATACTCAATTGATCAGAGTATCCAAGCTCTGTTTACCTATGACAGATCCAATTCTCCTTGGAATGCTGATTGAAGATTTATTGATCAGAACAATTTGAACTCGAACTCGTCCTCTTCGATTTAATGGCACAATTTGAAGAATGATCTCCCCTACTGTGTCCGATCGGACACAAACAGGTCACGGACACTTCTTCACGAGATCAAGTATTTGTCCACAATTGTCGATACGACACTGTCGAGTCAGAACTTCTCGACACGGTAGATCGACTGATACTGGAGCGGAAAAATATCGATCTCGAACTCGGCGCTCCACCGCGTCAGTGGTTCGGAACACTCGAGCTGGTTGAGATCGACCGATCGCCGCTCGAAGTCGAGGATCCGCCGGAGGAATGTACGCAGAGGGGGAGTCGGGTTGAGGTCGGCTGAACCGGGCTGTGCAGGTGTAGCTGCCGGAGTTGGATCGGAGCAGGGAGGTCGGGCAGGAGCTCGAGGGGAGCTGGCGGAGAGGGATCGGTCGAGTGAGGGAGGCGTCGCTGCTCGTCGTCCGGCGGGCTCGGGTGATCCGGCGGGACCGCAGAAGGAAGTTGGAGAAGATGGGGACGATGATGGAGGAGGAAGGACGCGGACGGTGAGGGCAGTGGGTCTCCGGCGAGGGGTTCGTCGAGGAGGAGGAGGTCAGCTTCGGGGTCGGGGATGGCTACTCCGGCTTCTCCGGCGAGGATGCCGGCTGAGGGTGGCGGCGGAAGACTGATGGTGAATAGGGGTAGGGATGATGAAGTCGGCTGAGAGAAGAGTTGGGATAGAAAAATAAAGAATAAAAATTTAAGGAAAAGGGAAAAGATATTTTATACATGTAGGGGGTGCTTGCCCTAGAAAAGTTTGACTGGTCAACCCCTCTTGGGGTTGGGCCTCTCATGTAGGATTTCAATGGCCAGGATTTGTTTTGATTCAAAATGAATGGCTCGGATTACATGGGTTCAAGTTTTAGAGGGCCAGGGTCTTAAGGAACTTGGTGTTAAATTACACCCTCCTAAAAATCATGGAAAATACCAATAAAAAGGAAATATGTTTATTCACGTAGTGTGCTCAAAGGGGTGGACACCCTAATGCACTTTTTCACAAAAGTGCCCGACAATTGAAAATTTTGCATAAGGCTGAGATTATGGTTAAATTAGATTAATTAAATGCGACTGGTGTTCTCAAATTAATTAGGAGTACAAGGGACCAAAATCAGGTCGGGTCATCAACACCAATAATGAAGTAGACTCAGGACAGGATATTGCCCTAATTTGGGCCGCACGAAAAAATAGGTCAAGATTTCCTCCAATTTCGATTGGGACGCACAATGATACAAAAATAGAAATTTTATTAAATAACGTCCGCGACGATTTTTGTGCGGCTAGAAATAATGCACAGAGAGCATAATTATGAGTTGCAAAAATATCAGGATGGAAGACAGGCACGTCTAGGGCAAGGTTGTGAAATTTGTTGGAAGACAAAAGTCAGGGTAGTGCTCCAGATATCGAAGCAAAGGCAATGCGCAAAAATATTAAATAAAAATACGGTAATTAATTACACCTCCAATAAATTAATTCTAAAATAAAACAATTAACCTCAAAATTCCATAACTCCGACAGGTGCTCATCTACTGGCTTCTAGGTCAATCTGCTAGCTAAAAATAAATGAACACTGCATCTGATACTATATTTAATTACACACCCCATAATTATTTAAATTAATATACCTATCACGGAATTACTAAATTGTAACTACAATAATATTAAATATTATTAAAAAGTCGAAAATACCCCTGTTTTCATAATGTGGTAGTGACAATCAAAGCCAAGGTACCCACATAGCTTTTAGTAATTAGGATTAGTATATATATTATTGATTGAATATGCATATATGATATTTCATATCTCTTGTTTGCGTATCCTGAGATACGGTATCTTAGTATCCTAATTTAGCTTGTTTTGACCTAGATTCTTAGTGTATGAACCCAACATCATTGAGTTAGACTCATGCAACCTAGAAATAGGTAGTTTGACCGAGTTTGACTTAGAATTGACATAGTTTGACTGTTTTGACTTAGAAATGGCTCTTTGACCTAGATGTTGACTAGTTTAACTTAATTTCTTTCCAAAACCTTATATTGATGTTATATTCCCAATCTAGGTCTTCGAGGCATCGTATCAGATATCTGTGAGACTATTCACCGGACTTCAGACGAGTACATTCTCTAATAGTTTCTCATTTATGATATTCTCTATGTTCATTATATCTAGTGTAGATATTCATGTTTTCTTGATACGATGGTTACACGAATTGGTATATCCGGATCTCGTCATGAGATATTATTCCTTGGTATATATGGTGTATCTTGTGCAAGCCTTGTTTTATTGTTCTTCTTGTACATGTACAGACACTGATTCTCCAGAAGAGTCGTTATCTTCTTAGAGAATCCTGTGCCATAGCGTACCATGGTTGGATCCACTATAGCAGTCGGGGTTAGGGAGTATGTAGTATAGATATGTGATCGTACCCTTCTTGTATCAAGTCTTATTCTTGAATAGTGTTAATCATACACTGCATGTATGATTAGTCAGGCCATAAATCTTGTATCAAGTTTCCAAGTCGATCACATGTTAAAGCTAGTACTCAAACACTTAGTCATTAGTATTCTTGTTCATTGTCATATTGTTCATTCTTCTATTCACTTCCAGTATTTTCTTATTGTATATCTCTCTTGTATCTATTATTACATCTTGTATATTCACATCTATTTACTGTTACATAGTTTTTATCATTAATTAGAACTGCTGTTAGAGATGTACTCTGCTCCTTTCCTGACTGGATATATTTTTCCAAGATGACACCGAGGAGTGGTACCCTACACATTACGGGCCTTAGGATGTTGTGGACTCAGATTCAGAGACTCTGGATCAGGAGGGACTTATCCCGACTAAAACAGATGACCCAGAACTTGTAGCTTCTTAGTATTCTTTTGTACTGGATTTATCTCCAGCTTATTATTTAGTATTTTTTTAGACTCATTGATGTTATTATTTTAGATTCATGAGTTGTATGTGACTATTCTCTTCTTTATCATATTCGTGCTCATTCCTATCTTAGATCTATGATTGAGTATATTGATATTATTGGTAGCTTATTATATGTTAAATAGATTACCCAAACAGCGTTCTACCCCGATTCTACGGCGTAGGCTGGGCGTTGTTCCGGACTTATACCCTTACACTGGGTGCGGGTCGTGACACATTTTTTAGTGGTGGCCTATGCAGGTCTTCGAGGTTACAATTAGTGTGACTCGTAGTAGTGCTCTGAATTGAGTGCTATTACGAGCCTGTTTCAGGATATAGGATATAGGCTATAGGCTGAGAATACTCAATCACACCTAGGAAAATTATTTTGATTCATTCAACTATTCTTCTTTGATATTGATACTTGATCTTTTAATTTGTCCTTCCTTTGAGTGTCTTACATCATGTGCCATATTGATTCTTTCTTTCGCTTTGTCTCAGGATATCGCCTAAGACTAGATCGCAGCAGGGAAGAGCGGCTTCTGAGAGGTCTGCGACATCCTGAGAGCCTGCACCAGTCACTTCTCCAGTGATTGGAGTGTCAGCTGCTTTCGGAGGTCCACCACCTACTCAGAGGACTGTGCTAGCTATATCTGAGGGACTTCCACCTCCACCGTTCATGCCAGCAGATGCGACACAGATGTTTACACTGTTTTATGAGATATTGGAGGCACAGAGGGCTCAGTCTGAGGCACACCAGAGGAAGACCAATATTTTGTGGCAGGACGTCGAGAGTGCTCATCAGCTTGCTCATGTCGTAGTAGAGAGAGGAGTTCCGATCCAGCAGCAGGTTGCTACTCAGGTTGCTCAGCTTCGGCCAGGCAATATTCAGGACTTCAAGAAGCTGGAGCCTAGGGTCTTCAAGGGGACGAAGGGCATCGTCTATGCTGATGATTGGATCGAGGATATTGAGCTTCTTATGAGGGTATCCCATCTTTCTGAGGATCTGAAGGTTGAGGCGGTGGGACTTCAACTGTTCGACGTTGCCCGCACTTGATTTAGGAATGAGCCGATTCTTGTTGACGTAGGACAGTCTTGGGAGGTATTCAAGGAGCTCTTCAAGAAAAGTTCTTCGCTCGGGTAGACAGGCTAGACTTGGGGATATAGTTTGAGAGCCTCATTTAGGGGAGCATGTCTATGGAGGAGTACCACTACTAAAAATTGTGGGATTAGCGACGTCAAAGTAAAACGTCGCTAATATTAAAGATATCAACGACTCCAAAGAATAATGTCGCTATAAGTCGCTGTTTGGCGACATATAGCGACGTTTAGCGACTGTAATTCAGTTTTTTAAAAGAATAGTCGCTATAAGTTTATTTAAGGTCGCTAAACGTCGCTAAGTTATATGATTCAGCGATATTTAGCGACGTATTTAGCGGCATTAATCTTTTAGATATTTAGCAACGTATTTAGCAACGTCTATAGCGTCGCTAAATATTTCTATTAGCGACGTCATAAGTTACCGCCGCTAAACGTCGCTAATTTATTTCATTTAGGGTTGACAAAATTAATCTTCCCCCTATTTCCTTCGATTCTCCCAAATTTTAAAAAAAAAACCTTCGTCAGCTCCTCGACTCCCCTCATCCCTCCGGCGTCCCCTCCTCCCTCCCGGTGCCCCACCTCGGCGACTCCCTTCCGGCCGCGTCCTCCCTCCTCCCTCCGGCGTCCCGCTCATCCCTCCGTCAGCTCCTCCTTCCTCCGGCTCCCCTCCTCCCTCCGGCGTCCTCCTTCCTCCGGCGGCTCCTTCTTCCTCCGGCGTTCTCCTCTCTCCAGCTCCCCTCCACCTCACTCGGTGAGCTCCTCTCTCTGTCTTCTTTCTCTGTCTCTCTCTCTCTCTCTCTAACACGACATAACACGACACGACACGACATGACACACACTAACCCTAACTTGAACACACACACACACGCATGCGAACACACTAACACATGCGGACACTAACCCTAATACTGACACGGACATACGGACACACACAAATATAGACAAGACATGACATAGACATGACATGGGATACGACACAGACACATACACTGACATGACACAAAAATATGACACAAACCCTAACCCTATCTCTCTTCTAGTTAGTTGTCTGAGTTTAGATACAACCTTGCGTATCTACATCATATATAATACGATGTAGATCTTGTCTCAAGAAGAGTCGTATACACGGACACAGGAATGACTCTTCAAAGCCGAGATACGATACGGTATTGGCTTCTTCTAGAACTCGTATCCAACTTGGGCTGATGTTTCTTGCTGCACGAGCTGTTGCATTGGCTACTGCAGACTGCTAAACCTGCTGTTAAAGGCTCTGCAGTGCACTGGCTCTGCTGCTACTTGCTGAGTTTACTTGCTGTTGTGCATCCTTTCTGCTGTGTACTACATAGTGTTGCTGCACACTGATTCCTCACTGCTGCACTATGCAGTACAGCTAGCTGCTACTGCTATAAACTGCTGTATGCTTCCCCTTGTACTGTGGTAGCACAGAGCTGCACACTGCTCAGTTGTTCTCCACCTTGTTGTGCTAGCACAGAGCTGGCATACTGCTCTCCCTTCAGATCACTGACAAATGATACACACTAAAAACTGTGAACTGCTCTCCCTAGTGACCCGAGTTTACTCAATCACTCAAATAACCATATGCACACACACACATACATAGGGCATTGTGTATCAAGTTAGAGCAGTTTTTACCTTCCTCCAGAGAATCATACTGTATTTAACAATTTATAGGACACATACTATCATTTTTGCAGAAGTATCTAGAAAAGGATATGAATTACTATATGCGTCATCGTTTATGGATGTACAACCGTCATCCCGATGACATGTGCGGTATACAGGATAAATTCATTGAGGGTGTATAGCAGTTCCTGCAGTTCACCAAGGCGTTCCCTCAGTACATGGATGGTACCAAAATTAAGTGTCCGTGTATGAGATATTGCAACTAAAAATATCATCCAGAAGTAGAAGTCACATATTATTTGTACTCGAAGGGCTTCACGCCGAATTACTATTAGTGGACCGCACACGAAGAACTTGTGTCTTTAGCATCGGAGTCGGAGCCTTATGTGGAGCCGTATATGGATGTCCACGACCACGCTACTTACGACGACGGGTGGGTGAACATGGTTTTTGATACAGCGGGGCCTAGTTTCAATCCGGACAGTCATGATGCAGCTGAGGAGGCACCAAATGTCGATGCTGTAAAGTTAATGGAGTTGCTGGAGAATGCAAGGAATCCATTATATCCTGGTTGTGAGGATTATTTACCGTTGGAGGTGGTTACATGATTGTTGAGCATCAAGTCTAATTTTAACATGTCGCAAGAATGCTATAACCGACTAATGGATTTGATTATAGAGATCTTGCCCGAGGGTACAAAGTTCCTAAAGACTTTTGCCGATCTAAGAGGATGATGAGATCGCTCTGGATGGGATACAAAAAAAATGATGCATGTCACAATGGGTGCACGTAGTACAACAAAGACGACAAGGATGAAGATGTGTGCAGATTATATGGTGTTGATCGCTACAAGGCCACTGGTAGAGGAAAGTCTGTCGGTGCAAGGAAGCCTACCGATTCGATGAACTACTTGCCTTTGACGCCGCGGTTGCAGAGATCGTGGAAACAGAAAATATGAGTTGGTACAGGAAGAAACAGATCGAAGGAGTATTGGATCATCCATCCGATGGAGAAGCATGAAAGCACTTTGATCGATAGTATCCAAATTTTGCTTCGGATCTGCATATGTCAGATTGGGGCTCTCCTCTGACGGTTTTACCCCATTCAGACTTTCAGGCTCCCAGTATTCATGTTGGCCTGTGATCGTCACTCTGTACAATCTACCGCCTTGGATGCATGAAGACTCCGTATATGTTCCTAACCGTTATTATCCTGGGTCCGAAGAATCCGGAGAGAAACATTGATGTGTATTTACAGCCTTTGATAGATGAGTTGAATTAACTGTGGGAAGTAGGTGCCAACACCTACGATGTTTATAGAAAGCAGAATTTTCAGATGAGTACAGCACTTATGTGGACCATCAACGACTTTTTGGCCTATGAAATGTTATCGGGATGGAGCACTCATGGTCGTCTCTCATGTCTGTATTGCATGGACCGTACTAAGGCTTTTCGTTTGAAACATGGAGTTAAACCGTGCTTCTTTGATTGTCATCGATAATTTTTGCGGAAGGATCATCCGTATCGGAGGAACAGACTTGGGTCATCTGTCTCAGTTGGGATAAGTCCCTCCTGAACTAGGTTCTCTGATTCTAAACCCACAACATCCTGAGGTCAATAATGTGTAGGGTACCAGTCCTCAGTGTTATCTGGGAAAAATATATCTAGTCAGAAAAGGAGCAGAGTACATCTCTAACAGTAGTTCTAATCAATGATAAAAACTATATAACAGTAAATAGATGTGAATATACAAGATGCACAATAGATACAAGAGATACACAATAAGAAAATAATAGAATAAATACAATAAAGAATAA